>WEZZ01029443.1:47515-73216 GCA_013400585.1 Chloropsis cyanopogon
TTTTCCTCCTCATTCTCCTTTTTCTTTCATTTTGATTTGATTTGGTTTTGTGGTTTTTTGTTTTGTTTTGTTTTGTTTTTAATATTAGAAATTCTGTTCAGTGTCTTGTGCATCTTTCTGGACCTTCCTCTCCATTCTCCAGCCAGATCCCTCCTCCAGGTCACTACCACCCAACCTTGCTGTTCCACCAGGTCCTTGTCTGATTCCCACAGATGCCATTTTTGGCCAAAAATCATCCTTTTTTGTACAGAAAAATGAATCTGTGACCCAAACCAAGCCCACAGTGTCCCAAAGATGTCCCTGAGCCTGCCCTGGCCCAGCCTGAGGCCGTTCCCTCTCCTCCTGTCCCTGTTCCCTGGGAGCAGAGCCCGACCCCCCCGGCTGTCCCCTCCTGGCAGGAGCTGTGCAGAGCCACAAGGTCCCCCCTGAGGCTCCTTTTCTCCAGGCTGAGCCCCTTCCCAGCTCCCTCAGCCTCTCCTGGGGCTCCAGCCCCTTCCCAGCTCCGTTCCCTGCCCTGGACTCGCTCCAGGTCCTTCCTGAACTGAGGGATGAACAGGAAACTGGAGGTCTCAGCTTTACAGTGATCCAGGGAGCTTCAGGGAAGGTGAGTGGGACACGAGTGGGGACAAGCTCAGATGGAAACATCCCCCAGTCCCACCCAGCATCTCGTCCTGCCCCACTTCCCCCAACAGCACCCAGCGGGACAAGGCCCATCCAGGCCTCGTGCTGGAAATCCAGGAGTGTTTCCTCAGTGAAGAGCTCTCCCAGGCCTCAGTGCCAAACCTCCAGGAGCCTTTTGTGGTGCAGCACTGAGCTCTGCCTTGGCCAGGCCAAGCGGGCTCTGCTCTGTCCCCTGGATGAAGTGGGACTGGATTTATTGTTGTTTCTGCAGCAGTTGGAGCTTTGCTCAGAGGGCAGCATTACTCACAGAGCTGCCTCCTGCAGGGCTCCCCTGCTTTTCCCGATGTTTCCCTTCTTGCCTTCAGCTGAATTCTCTCTGCCATGAGCCATCAAACACAGGACTGCTCATAGATCACCTCTTGTCAGGGCTGGCAGCGATTCTGGCTTGGCCCCTGAGCTCCACAGCTGTTGGAGAGTTTGTTTGGCTGGAGGGAGGGAGGGTGGTCTGGGTCAGGCTCTGGGGTGTTCTCAGCCCAGTAGAAGCTGGATTTTAGCTGGAAAACCATCCTGTTGTGAGGGGAAAAGCAGGAATGCACCACAACCTCAGGTGTTTCAGATTACCCTGAGTGCAAGGGACCCGCAGGATCATGGATTCCAACCCTGGCCCTGCCCAGACCCCCCAACAATCCCCCCTGGCCATCCCTGGCGCGCTGTCCAAACCCCCCTGGAGCTCTGGCAGCCTCGGGGCTGTGCCCATTCCCTGGGCAGCCTGGGCAGTGCCCAGCACCCTCTGGGGGAAGAACCTTTCCCTGATCTCCAGCCTGAGCTGCCCTGGCCCAGCTCCAGCCCTTCCCTGGCTGCTGTCCCTGTCCCAGAGCAGGGATGGGAGCTGCCCTCGGGAGGAGCTGCAGATCCCTGAGCTCTGCCCTCTCTCCCCCTCAGCTTCTTCCTGCAGCCAAGGGACCCCAGCGACCTCTGCTCCCACCAAA
This sequence comes from Chloropsis cyanopogon, assembly GCA_013400585.1. Lineage (NCBI taxonomy): Eukaryota > Metazoa > Chordata > Aves > Passeriformes > Irenidae > Chloropsis > Chloropsis cyanopogon. The sequence continues at coordinate 49,126 of WEZZ01029443.1, forward strand.
GCACAGCAGATAAATCCCTCCTCAGGGAATCCCAGACTCATTTAGGGTGGAAAACCCTTTTAAGATCATCGAGTCTAGCCATCCACCAGCACTGCCAAAGCCACCACTGACCAGTGTCCCCAAGTGCCACATCCACAAGGCTCTTAAGCCCCTCCAGGGATGGGGACTCACCCAGGATTTTGCCTTCATGCAAAGGGATCTGGGTGGGGCTGGCTCCAGGGTGAGCACCCATCTCAAATTAACAGTGCAATCCTACCCATGCTCTTTGATGGTCTCTTCCTCCCATTTCCTACACAATTCCATCTCCCTGAGCACAGTTTCTGCTGCTCTCTGATGTCCACACTGCTTATGGGTTGTTCCTCTGCTCGTTTGCTGAGCTCATGAACCTTCACCCTGACATTTAGACAGCTCCTCCTTCACTCAGAGCTGTCCCTGAGCCCATGTGGGACCTCTCTTTTAGGACTGCCACCACCTCCTCTGGTGGGGCTTTCACCAGGCACAGGTTGGCTGCTGTGGGCACAGAGGACAGGGGTGGACAGGGGCTGTGTCCCCACCTGAGATGTGCTCTGAGGCCTGGAAATGCCCCAGCAGATTTTTCCTGCCACCGTTCCCATCAGGGGAAGGGCCCTCAGCTGGTCCTTGGGGCTGAGATCTGACCCACAGGGCTGGAGGGTCCCAGGAGCTGCCCCCAGCTCTCCATCCCTCAGCCCTTCTGGAAGCTGAGCTCGAAACCTGAAGGGAGCCTCCTAGAAATAGGGACAGGGACCTGGGGACAAGGCGTGGAGGGACAGGACCCAGGGAATGGCTCCCAGTGCCAGAGGGCAGGGCTGGAGGGGATCTTGGGAATTAGGAATTGTTCCCTGGCAGGGTGGGCAGGGGCTGGGCTGGAATTCCCAGAGCAGCTGGGGCTGCCCCTGGATCCCTGGCAGTGCCCAAGGCCAGGCTGGACACTGGGGCTGGGAGCCCCTGGGACAGTGGGAGGTGTCCCTGCCATGGCAGGGGTGGCACTGGATGGGATTTAAGGTCCATTCTCACCCAAACCATTCCAGGATTCCCTGATTCCATGAGTCCATGACTGTGTCCGTGCCTCCATCCTGACAAACACTCTCAGCTTTCCTCACTCAGCCATGGTTAAACACCAGCTCTGAGCACATTTTCAAAACCTGCTTTTCATGGGGTCTTTGTTGGAAATCTCAGCAGAGTGCTGGCTCAAAGCTTTGTGGGGAATAAATCCTACAGGGAAGGGATGGGGCAGGGTAACGTCTGTGCTGCTGCAGCTGAATCCATGAAATCCTGCTGTGCCTCTTGGATTTTGAGTGGAACAGCTCCTTCTCTCCCTGATCTGCACCTTGTGCCTCTCAGAACAAGCTGGATCTGGACTTGGTTTCTTCAACCTGCCTAAAAAAGCATTTTACTCACCCAAGGCAAAAGAAAATATTCCAGCTGGAGCTGGAATTGCTCTTACCCAGCCCCTGGCATGTTCCTCTCTGGGTGCTGTAATTTAGGATGGGGCAGGCAGATCAGGCAGCCTTGATGTGGTTTTGCTTTCTCCAGGAGCTTCTCCAGCTCACACATTCCCTGCTTCCCGTGCCAAGCAGCTCTCCCTCCCCTCCCAGCCCCCATGGAGTTGCCCTCTGATATCAGGAACTAAAGGAAAAACACTTTGGAAACTGCCTGAAGTTGTGTAAATAACATTTCCTAATTAAGGGCCCCAGAGGCTGCTGCACCCCACTGCCCTTCACCATCATGGCAGGGATTCTGGAGGGATCACTTCTGGAATTCCATGGGAATTTTCCAGCAGTGCCTGGGGGCCTGGGATGGCAGTGAACTGCTTGGGATTAGGAGCAGATCCTGTCTTCCCACCTGGTCCCTGTGCCAGCTCAACGGCCTCATCCGAAATGGCAGCCAAACCCCAGCACACGCTATTCTTAGTTTTCAATTATGAATTAATAGATTAAAAAGTGCTGCTGGTTAATTACAACAGGCTAAAGCAGCAACCTGGCTTTGCAGCAGAGTGTCCTGAGGAGGAAAAGCAATGGGATGAGGGCAGGGAGGTGCAGAGGGATAACACTGAAGGGTTACAGGGAATTCATCATCCCTGTGTTTTCTGCTGGAAAACTCGGCTTCATGAGCTTCCATTTGGAGCTGAGATCTGCATCTCCCACCCTGCACCAGTTCCCAGAGGATCTGGAACCCCACCCAGCCTGAAAAAGCAGGAGCAATCCCAGTGCTGAGGGACAGGGGTGTCACTTCCACCTCTCCCAAACCCATTCCCTATTCCCTGACCCTCCATGGTTTTTAGAATTGTTGATCCCAAACTGTAAATTATCCCCTGTTCCCCAAATTAACACTGCCCTCCTTTGGTTTTAAATTATTTTCCTGGGTTCTTCGCTGGAAATCTCAGCAGAGTTCTAGCTCAAAGCTTTGTGGGGAATAAATCCTACAGGGAAGGGATGGGGCAGGGTAACGTCTGTGCTGCTGCAGCTGAATCCATGAAATCCTGCTGTGCCTCTTGGATTTTGAGTGGAACAGCTCCTTCTCTCCCTGATCTGCACCTTGTGCCTCTCAGAACAAGCTGGATCTGGACTTGGTTTCTTCAACCTGCCTAAAAAAGCATTTTACAGGGCACTGAAGTTTATTGCCCTGTTGGAATCCCACGTCCCTCCAGATGAAAAATGAGCCACTTAAAATGATAAAAGGTTTTATTTACTGCATTTTATTTACTGGAGTGGCAACAAAGCTGCAGCCCTCTGCTAGGCTGGATCCTTGTGGATCAGGCACTGCCAGGCTCTGCCTTTCCTGACATAAAGCTCTTTGCAGGAGAGATTTGAAGGCTGCTGCAGGAATTCCTGCCTGGCCTGAAGTTTATTCCCCTGAAGCTGAACCATCCTTGCATCCTCCCCTCCCTCCCTTGCATCCCTCCCTCCCTTGCATCCTCCCCTCCCTCCCTTGCATCCCTCCCTCCCATCCCTACCCTGGGAGAGAGGCAGGATGCAGGGAAGGGGTGGGATCCATCCCAGAGGAGCAGCCTTGCAGGGGGGAAGGTGGTGAAAAGGAGCAGAGGAGGTGTCAGGTGATATCTGAGTGGGGTGGAGAGGGTCTGGGACAGGGAGAGACCCCAAACCTCTGAGGATGATGAAGGCAGAGAAGGGGGAAGGAGTGATGGGGTTCTGACCTTGAGAGGGAAGGGCGAAGACGGGACACCAGAGCCATGGGGAAGGAGGGACAGAACTCCCTCAGCCCTTCAGTGGGGTGGGACAGGACAGAAGGGGTGACGGGGGAAGGTGCAGGTCCCTCCTGCAGACCCCACAGAGACCAGGGAGGGAGGGGGGACAACCACAGCAGCACGTCTGACCAAAACAAGGAATGTTTTTAGCAGAGCTGAGCCAAACCACGGTCTGAGAGCTGAACCGGTTCACCCTCCATGAGCCACCTCCAGCTCGGGCAAAAAGCCCCATTTTTAGAATTTCCAGGCTCCAGACTCTCCTGATTTGAGTGCGTCACAGGCTAAGATCTGCAGTCCCTGGGGACGGGGCTGCAGGAACAGCGAGGTGAAGGTGGCGGAGCCCTCTCCGAGGTGGCTCACCCCCCGCTGGCCCCGCACGTGTCCCCGTGCTGCGGATGCAGATGTCTGGGAACGTGCTCGCTCCAGCATTACATCACTGCAGGGGGAGGCAGCGGGGAAACGGCAGCCGGAGAAATGCAGCAGCCTGCGAGCCAGGGCCATCCAAAATAAACTCTGCTGGGAAAGGGGAGGCGTTCCAGTGGAAAATGTTTGGGTTTTCACAAATCCCAGCACCTCAGCACTTGTGCCGCGGTCCTTCAAGGTCCTTCCCGGCTATAAAGATGGGGAGGCACTGGCACAGCTTGCACAGGGAGGATGTGGATTCCTCATCCCTGGAAGTGTCCAAGGTCAGGCTGGACACAAGTCCAGCCTGGCATTGCAGCATTGGACATCCTAAAAACATCCAGGAACCCTGCCAGGGGGCATGGCCACGCTGCCCTGCCCAGCCACAGGATGTGACCCTTTCCAAACCAGCTCATTCCTCACCCTGGCAGATGTGTAAAGATGAGTTGAGTCGTTCCCATTGCCATTTTAAACTGCCAGAGGGCAGGGATAGATGGGATAATGGGAAGGAACTCCTTCCTGTGAGGGCTGGGATGGAATTCCCAGAGAAGCTGTGGCTGCTCCTGGAAGTGTCCAAGGCCAGGTTGGATGGGGCTTGGAGCAGCCTGGGACAGTGGGAGGTGTCCCTGCCCTTGGAACTGGATGAGTTTTAGGGTCCCTTCCCACCCAAACCATCCCAGGATTCCATTCTGGATGTCCCCTGGATGTGGTGGGGTCACAGAGGGAGCTCTGTGTCCGTGGTTGGCATGGGAGAAACAGAAGGGTCTGTTCCACGTGCCACCCCTGGCTGGGGAGCAGCTGCCATGGCAACAGGGGCACTGCCACTCCAGCACCGGGACAAATGGCAGTAATATAACCTAAAGTGTTACCCATGGAGCAGAGGAGCCTGGTGGGAGCTTGATCCAGATCCAGGGAAAAGGTTGTCCCCACTGGATGTGGCAGTGAGTGGATTTTCACCTCTGGAGCGCCAAACAAAGGTGGCCAATCATGGGATGACTTTCATCCCATCCCTGTCCATACAGAATCCATATGGGAACCTCTGTGGGGCCAGGGAAGCTGCGGCTTTGCCCAGCGTTGGTGGGAACGGGATGGGATGAGCATGGCATGTGGGAAGGGCCATGGACAATCCCGGCCCGTGGGGCAGAGCTCAGAGCTGCAGTTCCCAGCAGTTCCCAGCTCCCAGGGAATGCTGTGGATCTCTCTACAGACACTTCATTAGCAACGTGATGCTGAGGAACTGCAGCAAATTCCTCCAGGGATCTGGCTGGAAGGACTAAATGTGCTCAGGATTTACAGAAAGGGCTCGGCTCAAAGACAGCCTCCTGTCTGTCAGGTGGAAATGGCACTGCCTGGAACGGGAACAAGAGCTGGGATGGTCTGAAGTGGGAAAACAACTTGGGATGAATCAAGGCCCATGGAAGTATAAAAGGATGGATCAGAAAAGGTTTTTATTTTTTTGAATGGGAAATTAATGGATGAACAAAAAGATTAAATTTATAAGTCAATATAATAATGATTTTAAATTTAAAAGTCAATATAATAATTATTTTAACTTTAAAGGCAATATAATAATTATTTTTGGAGGAGTNCAGGTGGAAATGGCACTGCCTGGAATGGGAACAGGAGCTGGGATGGTTTGAAGTCGGAAAACAACTTGGGATGAATCAAGGCCCATGGAAGTAAAAAAGGATGGATCAGAAAAGGTTTTTATTTTTTTGAATGGGAAATTAATGGATGAACAAAAAGATTAAATTTATAAGTCAATATAATAATGATTTTAAATTTAAAAGTCAATATAATTATTTTAAATTTAAAGGCAATATAATAATTATTTTCGGAGGAGTTACATGGCTATCATCACATCTTTCCTTTCTGTGATCTTTAATGCAGCTCTGCTGAATGAAGGGCTTGGCCATTCTTCCAGATTATTTTCCACACATTTTTACTCCTATGAATTTTAGTCAGGCTAAATTTGCTTCCTGCAGCTTATTCGAGCCCCCAGTCCCTTTTTTCCTGTTTCCTCCATTAGACATGGAGTAGTTCAGGTGATTTTTTCCATTCTTTGTTTGTTTGACAAATGCAAATAAAACCTGATTCTTCTGTCACCCACAACAATTTTCAACGAGCTGTGTGTCAGGCAAGAGGTGCTGAAATCCATGGCATCGCTCCTGATTTTTGGCCAGCATTCCAAAATCAGCACCAGAGGCATTTTTTGGCATGGAATTCTTGCGTCCTCATGCAGGAATTTGCTTTCTGCATGGGAACAGCCACAGCCCTGCAAAGAGAAACCCTTCTGGTATGGGCAAAGGGACTTGGGAAATCACCACGAGGTTTGGGGTTGTGTGAGCAGCTCCTGGAATCCTTGGGGTGGGGAATGGTGCCCTGCTGGCCTTTCCAGGAGCTCCGGGCCAGGCCTGCATGGACAGCTTGGCACAGCTGGAGTGACAGAGGGGCCTGCTCCCTGAATCAGGGATCCAGCACTGGCAGAAACTACAGGGTTGGAATTCCAAGGTGCAGAAATGATCTGCAAAACCAGACCCCAATCCAGGGCCAGGCACCGTGGAGAGGGGTTGGCATGGCAAGAACGGCTTGGGCAGGGGAAGGAAAACAGGAAAAGTGGGAGCTGGGCACAAGTGGCCACGTGATTGTGGAGGAGAATCAACCAAAACGAGGAGGATGGGAGCAGAACAGGACTGGGAATGGGGCTGCTGTGCCCAGCACTGATGGGGTGCCCAGAAATCCTCAAGAGCCAGAGGAAGGGAGGGAGTGGGAATGTGCAGCAAAGGAATGAGCTCCAAGCTCAGCCTGGAGAAGATTCAGACCCTTTTTAGGACAAACATGAGCGGCAAACAGACTGAAAAAACAGCTACGAGGGAGAAACCTGCACCGGAGAACTCCAAGTCTCCTCCTGGATGAGTTTTTCTGTATTTCTGCTCATTTGAGCATCAAAACTGCACAGTTGGAAAAAGCAGCACAGTGCTGTCCCAGCTGCAGCAAATTCCTGCCTGGATAAATCAGGCAGCAGGCTCAGAGTTTCCACTGCTGCCTGCTCTGTGCCCAGCCTGCCCTGCCTGGCTGGGATCAGCTCAGGACCGTGCCCTGACCTTTACCTCTTCTCTTCTCTTCTCTTCTCTTCTCTTCTCTTCTCTTCTCTTCTCTTCTCTTCTCTTCTCTTCTCTTCTCTTCTCTTCTCTTCTCTTCTCTTCTCTTCTCTTTTTGCTAAAAGCCTTTCAAATTCCTCCACATTTGAGCACCTCAATGCATTTGGGGACAGGCAGGACCTGGAAGGGACACCAGGAACCAGGGAAGCATTGCAGGAACTGGCCCCTATTTCTCAGGAACCTCAGCTGGAAGGGAAAAGAGATCTCCAGCTGCATTGCAGGGGGTGGCTGTTGGTCAGAAATTCCTGGAATTTCCCAGCAATTTGCTTTGGTTTAGCTCAGTTTGATAAGATTTCCTTGATAAGGAGTGTGATGGTTCACCAAAGGATATTTCTGGAATCACAGGATCATCAAGGCTTGAAAAACCCTCCAAGATCATCAAGTCCAGCCCTCCCCCAGCACTGCCAAGGCCACCACTGACCATGTCCCCAGGTGCCACATCCACACGGCTTGTAAATCCCTCCAGGACTGGGGACTCCACTACTGCCCAGATGGAGTCATTCCAACCCTTTCCATGAAGAAATTTTCCCAAATATCCAACCTAACCCTCCCCTGGAGCAGCTTGAGGCCAGTGATGAGCTAAATTTAGATGAGTTAAGAAGAAAAAAAATCAGGAATGCAGAGGGTTAAACCCCTGGGAAAGCTTTTTCTGCAGCCTGGGAAAGGCTCTCACCGGCCGGAAAATGGACATCTTGGATTTTCACATCCCAGTCCATATTCCAGGGGGAGAGGTGGGCTTTGGTTCCCTCCAGAAAAAGATGAAGTTAATCATAAAACCAGTTTATTATTACCTCCTTGCTTAAAGTTTGGGCTCTTTCTACTCTTTGTGTTGGGAATGGCTTCAATGGGAAGCTTTGATTTTTGAGGGAAAACTTGGAGCACCAATAAACACCCAGCAGCAGCACTGGGAAGAGTTTTTGGAGAATCCCAGAGTGGTTTGGGTGGGAAGGACCTTGAATCCCATCCCATCTCATCCCTGCCATGGCAGGGACACCTCCCACTGTCCCAGGCTGCTCCCAGCCCCAGTGTCCAGCCTGGCCTTGGGCACTGCCAGGGATCCAGGGGCAGCCCCAGCTGCTCTGGGAATTCCAGCCCAGCCCCTCCCCACCCTGCCAGGGAACAATTCCTAATTCCCAAGATCCCATCCAGCCCTGCCCTCTGGCAGTGGGAGCCATTCCCTGGGTCCTGTCCCTCCATCCTTGTCCCCAGTCCCTGTCCAGCCCTCCTGGAGCCCCTTCAGGCCCTGGAAGGTCCTGCAAGGTTTGATCATTCCCTGAGTCCCAGTGGGGAGCAGTGACACCAACCTCTCCCAGCCTGGGGCTGGATTTGAGCAGCAGGGTGAGGGCTCAGCACCAGGGCAGGCAGCAATCCCTGAATATTCACAGCTGACTTTCCTGGGAGCTCTCCATCCTCAGGAATGTCCAATTCCTTCAGCACCAGTGGATTTCTGGCTGTCCCACCTGGAATGACTTCACAGCACCAGCTGCCATGGAGTTGCTGCTTTTTCCTCCCCTCCATTCCCCTTCCAGGGAGAAAGGGCCCCTTCCCACCCATTTAGGGCACTTGGATCTCCCTGGCCGTGGGATTTTGGGCTCCAAGTGGGAAACCCTCAGGCCAGAGGATTTCCCGTTGTCCTGCAGCACCCACCAAGCTTTGCTTAACTCCCTCCCTCTTTGCTTCCTGCTTGGATAGACATTAAAATCCCAGCAGTCAGGTCAGGAAAATGCTGATAAATCAGTGTAGGAGCTCTGGGATCTTTGATCAGAGCCATGGGTGGATGGTGCTGGTGCCATCCCTACCTCACATCTCATGGATGTGCCACCAAAATGTTGATCTAAGTGCTGCAGGGACATCCATGGGGTTCCCGTGTTCCATCCCCACAACCTCTGTGCTGCTCCCACCCCCTCCACGCTGCCCTGTTGTGTTTTCCCTCTTCCACTGCCCAGCCCAGGCACTGGAGGTGTCCCTGGGATGGAGCAGGGACAGTGGGGCCACAAAGAGGGGACAGGAAGGACACACTGAGGACAGATCTGACAGATCCCCATCTCCTCCTGTGTGTGGGAGCATGGAGGAGCCAAAGCAGCCCCAGTTCCACTGTCACAGCAGCGCCGGTGGCATTGCCAGGGATTTCTCCAGTGCCTGCACCAGGATATGTCTCAGCAGGAGATGCTGAGCTGCATCACTGCCCCCAAACCTCTGTCACCTCCCTGAGCGGCGCAGGTGACACCTGGGGCCAGCCTCCCCATCGTGGCACGTCCCTGTCCCTTTTCCAGGGCACATTTCCCAGCAATCTGCCAGTGCCAGCCCTGCTGCTCCTCACGTGTGGCCGGGCCGAGCTGCGTTTGTCACACGCCCCTCCCGATGTGTCACCGCCGAAAGGTCACCGCGTCTCTCCTTTCTGCCTGGCACCGTGCCCGAGGAGAGGGTGGCATTGCATAACCCAGCCTTGGCAGGGCCTCGGCAGGGCAGCCTCTCCTCTGGTTCTCAATTCCTGCAGCTCCCCCCGTGCCTCGGGGCTGTGGCTGAGCCCCATGGGACAGGATCCTGCTGCTCCATTGTTCTCCAGCTCCTCCTGCTCCCCCAAGGCCGAGCCTCTCTCCCCTATTTTCCATTTTCCATTTTCCTTTCCTGAGAGCTGGAGCTGGGGAGCTGCAGGAAGCAGAGCCAGGAGCCGGGCAGGGAAATGAGGAGTGACAGACAACACAGCCCTGGGGTCTTGGGATGGTCCAAAACCTTCAGCCAGGGGACAGCCAGGGAAGGGCCCTGAATGCTGAGTCTGAGACCCAAAAGCCCCTCAGGGTGATGGACACGGAGGTGGGATTGAGTCACAGCCTGGGATGTGGCTCTGCATCCTGGGCTGCCACTGCACCCTCGGGTCCGTCCTCGTGTCACACCTGCCCTGGGTCTCTGCTGGATCTTCCAGCATCCCCATCCCGATCCCCTCCCTGCAACTTCCCCCTGCAGTCTCCCACAACAGATTCTTGTATCCATTCCAGGAACAAAAGCCGGACTAGGGGGATATCAGACTAAATTTATTCCTGAAACAATTTGTGCAGTCAACAGTTTGGCCCTGGAGTCAGGGATTTGCTTACTTTCCTCCCAGAGCAGCCTGTGAAAGTGGCGATGGTGCTCCTGACTCCAGAAATCCCATCAGCTGGATGGGTTGGACACCATGGGTGTGCCTGGAGGAACCAGGGCAGAGAGGGGGCAGAGAGCTGGGAAATGGGAACCACTGGGCTGTCCCAGCCGGCCCAGCACTGCCCTTCCTTCCCTGGCCCCAGAGGGACCTTGGCCATCAGAGCTGGCTCCATCCCTTGGGCTTCTCCAGGGAGGGAATTGCACAGTGACACGATGGCACCGTGCTGGCTGCCCCATGGAATTCCTGCTGGAATTCTCTCCATTCTGCTCCCATGGAATTCCTGCTGGGATCCCCCATCCTGCTCCCATGGAATTCCATGGGATCCCCCAGTCCTGTTCCCATGGAATTCCTGCTTGAATTCCCTCCATTCTGCTCCCATGGAATTCCATGGGATCCCCCAGTCCTGTTCCCATGGAATTCCATGGGATCCCCCAGGCCTGTTCCCATGGAATTCCTGCTGGGATCCCCCCACTCTGCTCCCATGGAATTCCTCCTGGGATCCCCCAGTCCTGTTTCCATGGAATTCCATAGGATCCCCCTCTCTGCTCCCATGGAATTCCTGCTGGGATCCCCCAGTCCTGCTCCCATGGAATTCCTGCTGGGATCCCCCTCTCTGCTCCCATGGAATTCCTGCTGGGATCCCCCAGTCCTGCTCCCATGGAATTCCTCCTGGGATCCCCCTCTCTGCTCCCATGGAATTCCATGGGATCCCCCAGTCCTGCTCCCATGGAATTCCTCCTGGGATCCCCCTCTCTGCTCCCATGGAATTCCTCCTGGGATCCCCCAGTCCTGCTCCCATGGAATTCCTCCTGGGATCCCCCTCTCTGCTCCCAGGGACTCTGGCCAGCCCAGGGACATGGCCGCAGCGGTGGGACCAGAGCTGCTCCAGGCTCCCACATTCCCAAACCCCCGGGAGAGCGAGCTCAGCCCCATCCCTTGGGAACAAAACACAGGCACAGCCCCAGCCCTGGGATTGCTTAGTTCAGAGAGCGAGGAAAACCAAATATTTTCCTTCTTAATTACCATCTTTCAGGCAAGCAATTATTCCTCCTGTGTGTCAGTCAGCCTAATGATGAATTCCCAATAAAAGCCACGCTGGGCTGCAGCCTTCAAAGGCAGGAAGCAGATTTTGAGGCAGATTTTGGAGTTAATCTCCTTTCATAACAAGCCCCAAGCCATGGCTGTGTTTATCCTGGGACAAAACCCTTGGGAATGGATAAGTCTGAAAAGGGCAGGGAAATTATTTTTTTTCCTGGATGGGATATTTTTGCTATATTGTTATTAAGGAAAGAGAATAATAGAGGGAAGGGCTTTGGAATGGTGGCTGGAAGGTGGCAGCAGGTGAGGCTGGATTTCCTCTGGAAGAAGCAGCCCTGGAGCTACGGAGCATTGGTCCAAACTGTGCCACCCTCACCCTCCACGAGGTTCTCCTGCCTCCATCAGCATTCCAGCATCCACTCCCCAGTTGGAGCTGGGCTCCAAATCCACCAAATCTCCCACAACTACCCACAGCCTCCCCCAGCAGAGTTTTGGGGGTTGCTGGTGGTGCTGGGGTGGTTGAACACAAGGAATATTGAAATTCTTCCAGGTTTTAGGTTGGCCCAGGGTTTCATCTCAGGAATCCCTCATCCTGTTTCTTGGTGGCTGAAGAGCGTCTCCAGGCCACCTGCACCGTCCCTTTCCAGGTCTGGAGAATTCAGGCTGCCCCAGGCCCACTGGAGGAGCTGCAGCTCCTCGTGACCCGTGGGGATGTGGGTGTGGAAGGAGTGGGACATGCCTTGGTCCGGACCTGCACTAAGGATTTGGGAATCTGGAGCTGCCCAGTGTGGACAGTCACAACATCAAAGTGCACTGATTCACCCCAGGCAGGTCTCTCACCACGAGTGGCATTTTTTTTCCCTCAAAAACTCCAAAATTCCTTCCCCAGAATTCCACATCCCCACGCCTCAGACGAGACAATCCTTTCCCAGTGGGGGAAATGGGGAAACAAAGCCCAGAGAGACAACAGAGTGAGGGAGCTCTGGAATTCAGGCTTGGGGAGAACAAGAAAAATTCCATCTCCAGAAAGATGTGGCAACAGAGTGCACGGGGAGGAACACTTTGGGAAGACATGGAAAAATTGTGAAACATCCTCAGGGAGGAATCAGAGGTTCAAAGGTAGCAGAGAATTTGAAAAAGAGAAGGAAGTGACTCAAAAAAAAAATTAATATGCAAAATGCAGTTGCACTGAGCAAAAATTCAGGTCTGGACATGGCACTGCAGAAATCCAGGTGGGAATGATGGAAAATCCCAAGGCGGGTCAGGAGAGATGGTTTCCCACAGCCTGGAATGGATCCGAGCTCCAGCCCAAGCTCTGGCTGCCTGTGGAGCTGCCCTCTCTCAATCTCTGGGACACTCCCAGCCAAAGGAGATGGGATTGTGGCATTCCAGAGCTTCCAGACAGGAATGAGGCACCAAACTGCCTTTTTGGTTTGGTGTTTGGTGTCCCTGGCACCTCTGCTAAGGAAGTGGTGCCTCTGTCTCTTTAGAGGGTGATGGGGAAGGAGATTTTCCACTCCCGAGCTGTTTGTGGAACAAATATGCATCTCCCACTGGGAGGACTGGAAAAGGGTTAAAAGCATTCCCAGGTGACAAATTCCCCATTCCCAGGTGACAAATTCCCCATTCCCCAGACATTTCAGAGCTGGGACAGCTCTTACCCGCTGCTGGTGGAGTGTCTGGCAGGAGAACAACACCCACCAGGAAATGCCAACGCAGGAGCCTCAGTCTCTTCAAGAAACGCATCCCACTCTGTAGGTTTTTCAGGAATTAATTGCAAAGACATTTCTGGGGTTTGTTGCAATGGGGGTTGCCATGGCAACTGCTCCAGCTACTCAGAAAAAATAGGGAGGGCTCCCACTGTCACGGGGGCCATCTGTCCCTTCCATGGGGGGTCATTTTGAAGCTCTGCTCCAACCTCCACCAGCCAAATCTTCTTTTTAAGCCTCTGAAAGTCCTCGGTACGATTTATCAACCAGCTCCTGCCCTCAATCTCTGTTTCTTTTCTCGCCACTGACAGGATAATTTCCTCTCTATCGCTGCAAATTAAATTCTAATGAGGGAGCTCTGCATTTCAATGTGATGGAGAGCCAGGATGCACAGGAGAATTGAATCCATCGAAGAGGGAGGAGAAGGGATTAAATAGGAATGCCTGAGGGGCAGGAGCCCTCTGGAAGGCTTGGGAAAGGCAGTTCTGTTGACAGGAAAAGAGGGAACGGCCTCAGGCTGGGCCAGGGCAGGCTCAGGGTGGGCACCAGCAGGAATTTCCCCATGGAAAGGGGGGTCAGGCCTTGGAACTGCCCAGGGAGGTTTGGAGTGCCCATCCCTAGAGTTGCCCAAGGCCTGGACGTGGCACTCAGTGCTCTGGGCTGAGGACAAGGTGGGCTCGGGCACCGCTGAGACTCCTGGAGATCTTTTCCAACTTTGGCATTTCTGGGATTCTCTTTTCCCCCTAATGATGGATTGGGATTTTTGGGTGGATTCAGCTTCCCCTCTGAGCTGAGACCACAAAATCCTCCCCGGAGGGAAGTTTGAGCAGCTCCTGGGATGCAGAGATGGGCAGGAGATGGGGGGAAATGGAGCTGAGCTCGGGCTCTTCCCTGCTCCGAGCCTGGGGGTGCTCCTGGGACACTTTGTGGGGCACAGGACAGCATGGCCACAGCAATCCCATGGACCCCAAATCCCACCGGGAGGAAGGGGCTGGATTCACTGCTGGAATCTGATCCAGAGGGGATTTTCAGTTGCGGTTTCTCTGGGATGTGGCAGCAGTGACAACACATCCATGTCCACAATGGAATATTTTAAAAATCTCTATTTATTTCATGTGTTCACGGAAGTGAAGGATTTCCCAAAAAATTTATGGTGGCCATTAAAGACAAGGAGGCTGAAGATGTTCATTTGAGTCGGCAACACGTATAAAGGAAACTCTGCTGAGTTTTTTGAATGCCAACAAAGAATTTCTGCCAAAATTTTTCACAAAACTTATATAAAAACCTTAAAAGTTGAGTGTTTCTTCACCTTATTTTCCCAAAGGACTTGTAGTGGATAACACTTAGTATTGGTAACAGAGATGATCCTTGGTTTCCATTCCCAGAGGTTCAATGTCAAAATGATGCAGGAAAAATATTTTGGGTTGTTTTTTGGTTTTATTTGGGTTTTTTTTTTTGTGTATTTTTTTAGATTTGATGTAATGTTAATAGAAGAAAAATGCTCTCTTTGTTTACTCATTTCGAGTGCTCCTCCTGCATCATGGAGCTTCACTCAAGGATTGGGAAAACCAAACCACCACTCCCATTCCCATTTCCCAAGGACTGGGAAAGCCAAACTGACTCCAAGAGGGGTTTGGGCAGCAGCTCTGGTTTCTCCTCATAGAGAAATCTCTTGCCTGGGGGACATTTGAGCTGCTCAGAACTGCATTTATGTCCTTCACAGCAGTGAGGACATCCCCGAAGTTCCCACACATTCCCAGGATCATGAATCATCTCCAGACAATTTCAACCAAGCTGGAAGTTATTGGGAAAGGGGCAGTTTGGGGCCTGAGGTGCTGCTGAGTTCTCCTTCCTCTCCTAGATGGCCCTAAGGAATGGGATTAGAAGATTCCCACTCATTAGTACCTGCTCTGATGAGCTCCATGGTCTTTTCCAACCTAATTTGTTCTGGGATTCCATAAATATTTCCCTTTGGGGGCTGAGGGAAGGTCTGGGACCACCTTCACCCCACCCTGGTGGTTTCAAAACACAAATCTCACATTTAACATCTCCTCATCTTTAAATGGCATGAAAATATTGGAGTTCAGTCCCCTCAGGAATTCACCCCTTCATTCACAGCATCCACGGGGTGGGGACTCTTCAGGAAGGGACTTTCTGGTCCTGAGATTGTCACTTGAGCATCTGTGTGCTATCAGTTGAGCATCTGTGTGTCTGCAGCTTCTTCCTGGAGGAAAATCAACCCAAATCATCTTTAAAGAATAGCCCAGGGAGCAGCTCCCTGGCTTCTCATTATCCCAAGAATCAGAACAGCTGAATATCAGAACATTCCTGCATCCTCAGCATTGCTGTATTAAATTCAGGCATCTTCACTCCTGGTTTAAAAATATCCCTGAAGGAACTGCAGGAAAACTGCAGAGAGCTGAGTTCTCCAAAAGGTGTTTTCTCCCAGGTGACAGGGCTGACTGGAGTCTGGCTGGATCCTGAGTGAATCCTTCCCAAAACCTCCACTTGGGATGGTTTTCAGAGCTAAAGAGAAAACAGACCCCCAACAATCCCCCCTGGGCATCCCTGGAGCGCTGTCCAAACCCCCCTGGAGCTCTGGCAGCCTCGGGGCCGTGCCCATTCCCTGGGCAGCCTGGGCAGTGCCCAGCACCCTCTGGGGGAAGAACCTTTCCCTGATCTCCAGCCTGAGCTGCTCTGGCCCAGCTCCAGCCCTTCCCTGGCTGCTGTCCCTGTCCCAGAGCAGGGATTGGAACCCATTCATTTGGGAAATCTGGGACTTACAGCCCAGGTCCCAGTGGCAGCTGCTCTGAAGTGATCACCAAACTCTGGGGTTCTGGTTTCTGTTTTTTCCTCTGTCCCATCTCTGCAGATGGGTCTGGACCGGAGGAAATTTTCCCACATCCCAAAATCCCAAAACAAGGAGACAGAGCTGTGTTTGCTGGCTGTGCTGATGGGACACCCCACCAGGGGTATTGAAGATTTGGTGTTTCATGGGAATTTGGTGTGCACCTGCACCTCAGGCTTCCAGGGCACCTCACTGGCCCCAGGCATGGTCTGAAGTAGGGACTGGAAAGCACAGAGCTGGCATAATCAGAAAAGTGTGTTATAATGAATCTCTGATTAATTTTATGATGTTTATTCATTTATTTTCCTCCTCCTTTCTTGTCCTTCACTCTGTGGCCTGGACAGCCACCCAAGAGGCTTTGCTGTCAAAGCAACATAAGAGATCAATAAATACAAAACAATAATTTTACCAAGTCCAGCTACTGTTCTAATTCCAGCCCTGTGTCCCCAGGCCACCAAGGGCACAGGAGATTTGTTCTTCTACCAACCAGACCAAGCTGTCAAGTTCTGGCTGTCCCAGAACAATGAGAGCTGATGTAGCACAGTAGTTAAAAAACTTGCTTAATTTGTTTTTTAGACATGAAAGGCTCATTGAACAGCTTTGAAAAATTCAGTCAAAACAGCTCCAAGCAAGTCCAGGGCAGGAACAGACCTCAAGTATCACCAGCTCAGCTCTTTGGCAGGTGAAGGTAAACAAAAATAAGATAAATCTCTGTTTCAGAGGATGAATCATTGGTGCTGTTGGGTGAAGCAGTGGTGAAAATCCAGAGATATTAAAAATTGTGGTTTCCCTTGCTTTAGCCCCCATTTACAAGAGGGTAAATTCCAGTCTTTCACTGCTTTAGATCAGCAGAAATTCTGGATTCAGGTGAGGAAAACCCTTCTCCTGCCAGGTTCTGTTTGGGTCCAGTCTCAAGGAACAATCCTGGCCCCGTCCCTTGGTGTTGCATGAAGAACCAGAGCACTGCTGTGCTCCACGTACGTCCATGGAGGAGTTTGCTCCAGGAGCACAGGGAACGAGCCAGTGCCGAGCCCTGATCCCAAAGCCTCTCCAAAGGCAGTGCCAGAGCACGTTCTGTTTTCCCAAGCTGGAGGCTGAGTGTGCATCCATGGATAAATGTGCCAGCAGCTCCCCAGGCCGGGAATGGCCCTCCTGGGACTCCACAAAGCGAGCTTCTCATCATTAATTCCTGCACTGGGAAGTTGCATCACCATATGCACGAGGCCATGGGGGAGATCCAAGAGCACAGAGCTCCTGACTCCATTTTCTTCCCTGGAAATCACAACGAGGAAAACGAAATGAGGAGTTCTCCCACCCCTCTATGGTTAACGGAGGAAGAATTTGAGTCTTGAGATAACCGGAAGGGTTGTTTGAAGGCACAGAAAGTTCCTGCTCGCACTCTTGGAAACGGCATTCCCAAAAGAGACAACACTTCCCTGAAGATAAAGCAGTTCCCAAGAGGGGAAGCAGGAGGACACTGAGTCCTGGGAGTGTTCTGCTCTCACTCTGTCAAGCTCCTCCTGTCACTCCCCAGGGCCTGGGCCCACAGGCACATTTTCCCTCTTGCTCCCTTGTCCTTTTTCCTCTCCATTTTTTTCCATCGGGATTGATTTTTCTGGCATTTCTACCAGCTGGATGTGCCATTGTTCAGGAGTTTAGGACTTCTGAAATTGGCCACTCTGCACATCTGCCGTGCTTGGCTTTCCTGTGGCTCCCAGGGTTATCCCAGGCCTGTTCCCTGTTCAGCCCACACAATCCTGGCCCAGATGTGGAGCTGAGCTTTGCTTTGCCTCCCTCTGATGACATTCTCAGGGTTCCATAAATGGTGCAGATTCAAAGTCTCGTGGAAATCAGATGGTTCATTGTGCAAAGAGACACAGCAGGACATGGACTCAACGTCCCTGGGGTGGATCCAGGGAATTTGAAGTTCCTCACATGGCCAAAAACACCAGGGCAGGACTGAGGACTCAGCAGCACTGCCAGATCCAGGCCTTCCAAGCAACTTCTTTAGAACAACTTAGAGTTTCCTTCCAGGAAAACATTCCTGGGACAACCCAGCAGCTGCACCACCCAAGGAGGAATAGAGTTCAGTCACAGATTTTTCCTTTTTTTCTATGATTGATGCAAATTTTGTTTATAATTGAAATTTGTTGGAATTAGCAATCCTGGAAAAACAAGGGGTCTTTCAGGGCCTTTTTATTTCTGCCCTGGGTTTGGCTGTGAAGTGGGTACAAGTTCCTATCTAAATCCTGGGGACAACCACAGCCAGGCATCCAGGAAACAACTGCATGGATGCAGCAAAATGAGCTTCAAATCACCTTGGTTGGCTGAAAAAATATATCAGAAAATTATAATGCTGATGGGCAAGAGCACAGAAGACAGCAAGAAAGACCACAGGCTGAGATGTCCAAAACTGAGAAGGTTGAGGGAAGCACAACGAGGATTTCCAGGAAGAGGAAGGGTGGAGCAGCTTCTTCATGAGCAGGGCAGGCAGGACAAGACATGACAATCCTGCGGAGAGGGGGCTGGAGTGGAGATTTGAGAAAAGGATCCAGTGATGGAGGATTTCTGGCACAGGGAACTGCCTGGCGTGGCCATGGAAGCCCCATCTCCCAGGATTTTGAAGCACAGAGGTCTCAGGAATTGCCAGCTAAGCCTGCTCTGACAGGTGGATGAAGGAAATGACATTTCAAGACTTGTTTTCCTTGGTTTTCTGTTCCTCCCTGGTTTTGGCACAACCCAGGGAACACAGTTAATTATAGCCCTGGAGAGAACTGATGCTTTACCTTATTTGGTGGATAACAGCAAATCCTTCTTTGTGACAACGAGGAAACCTGGTCTGGGAGCTCTGTCAGAGGTCACTGATCCAAGCAACAGCCCAATCCACAGATTTTGGGTTCTTCCCTGGTTCTCCATGTCCCCCTGTGAGGTCAATCCCCTTTTCCTGGACTTTACAGGGATTTTTTCCCATGCAGCTCAACCCCATATTTCATCTCAGGGCACCTCTTGCTCTGCGCAAATCTAGCTTGGGTGAGAAAACCCATCAAAAATCACAACAGAAATTCAGATTTCAATGGAATTCAAGTTTCCCAAATGCAAGAATACCAAGAAATGAGTGGCTTTGCAGGCTGGGAGAGCTCTGAATGCCAAGAAATCCTTGGGCTCCCTGCAGAGCTGCAGGGAGGTATCTGCAAGGTGAGAAAGAGCCACTCCAGGTATCCAAGCCTGTATGACCTAGAAATTCCCTTTTCACTCCCAAAAGAACCCCCACACCTCAGCATAACCCATCAAATTTAGGAGTTTTGGTTCCAAAAATCCTCAGGGTGAAACTTAGACAAGAAGAAATCAAGATATTCCTGGTGCAGAGATTCCTCATCCATCTTTATCGGTGGAACAGGCACAGAAGGGCTCCAGAGCTCCAGGAAAAGCTGGATGAACAATTAAATTCCTGCTCAGAGCCTCAGTGAGATCTGTGTGAATCAGGAGCTATGAAGGCATGAAATGAGATCAGAACCAGCCCTGGAGCTCCCTGCCCTGCCCTGCCCAAGGCCCATCCCTGCTTCCCTGTCAAGCTCCAAGTGGGATCTCGCTGGCTGGACGTGCTCCCCTTGGCACGGTGCTGCCACTGGGATCAGCCATCCCGTCCCTCATCACTTCCAGATCATTAAATTATTTCTCTCTAATCCAATTAGCCACGTAAGCACGGAACAGTCCATGGGATGGATGCTTGAGCAGGAGGCTCCGGAGCGATTTCCTGATGTCCAGAGCACCCCTGGGGAGGGGCAGGCAAACAGGGATTTGTTGATGCTATGGCAGCACTTTAAAGACCTTAAAGACTTAGGAAATTTGTCATAAATTCCATGTTTTCTCCATTTCCAAGGATTTTTCTCCTCTGTTGTCTGGTTGAGAGGCAAACCCCACATTTTTGTCGAGGCACCTGCACCTCAGGGGTCAGCAGGGTGGGGCAGTGTGTGCAGGTAGAGGGGGGATCAAATCCCACAGCCCTGGCTGGAAACAGTCTGGAGCTCATTGGAACCAGGCTGGAGAAGGAGCTCTGGGGGCTCTCCATCCTGTGCCAGCAGGGAGCTCCAAAACCCCTTGGGGGCACCCCAAGGTCCAGGCTGAAGCACCTCAAAGGCTGGCCCAGCATCAGGTGGGGTGTCCTGAGCCCTTCCTGGAATTCTCCCGCAGCCTTCAGCGAAGGAAGGGTTGCCCCAGCATGAATTCCAGTCAAGGAAAATAATCCTGCAGGCCATAAATGCTGGATCTGGTCCATGGGGCTGCTCCAGGGACACATCCCAGCCCTCAGAGGCTTCCCAGGGCCTTTTCCAGGGATCTCACACAAAAAACAGCCCCAGACACTGTGGGGTGACTGGGAAGCAGCACAAGACATTTTCCCTACCTGAGTTTCACTGTTTTTAACTTGTCCCAGAGCTTTCCTGTCCTCCCCACATTCCCTGGGATCCTGTGCAAGCTCCAAATGCCCCCACCCCACACCTTTGCTGGAGCTGGCACCAGAGCTCCACATTTCCCTGCCTGTGGCAGTTTGTTCATTTATTTATTATATTTTATTTTATTATGTCTTGATTTATAATGCTATCATCCCCTGGTCCATTTTCCCCCCCTCTCCCTCTGTTCCCAGTGGGTTTTGCCCCAGCAGCCTCCAATCCCCTCCCATCAGCCGATGGGCGAGATGAGTCCCACCAAACCCCACACCCCTGCCCTTGAGGACCCTCCCCAGGAGACCCTGGAGATTTCTGCTGGTTGGCTGGAATCCTGGAAGTCCCCACCATTAGGGACGGGACTGGCCTGTTTGCATGTCATGTCTCCCTTCTTGCTCTGTGACTGGACCGGGCGGGGCCGCGCCCCGTGGGAGGGGCCCATACCGAGCCACCAGGCTTGAGTTGGAATTGTACCACCATGAAGTAAAGACCTTTCTCCAACTCGCTCTTGCATTCTGGTTTCTTATGTGGAAAGCCTGCAGGCTCCAGCACACGGTCGAGCCCCGCCTGGTGCCCTCCTCAGCTAATTTAGCTAGGAAGGACCAGGGAAAATCTGAGGACAGTGCCTGCGGGCAGAGGTCCCCCCAAGAGAGCAAGCCGGGGACACAGGGGACCTCGGACTTCCACACCTGCCTTGTTCCCGGGTGTTTGCAGTCCTTCCTCTGACCCTCTTCCTCTCAAAGGATCCTTCAGGCGATGACAGCAGAGGGAAATAAAGGGGAAGAGCTCCCAGCCTGAGCCAGGAGCAGCTGGGAAACCTCTAAGCACAACAGGGGTGCTGAAAATCTACATGGACTCAAAAGACAACAGGAAAAAATTCTCAAAAGGAAATGTTTTCAAGGTTGCTTACTGCAAAATCCCCCCTTTAACTTTGAAAAACCTTAAGAAACACCTGGATGTAGCACTCAGAGGCCTGGTTTGGTTGATAAGTGATGTTTGGTCAGCTTTGGAGGTCTTTTCCAACCTAAATCATTCTCTGATTCTGTCCCAGCACATCCCAGAGGCACAAACCAATGGGGAAATGAATCTGGGGAACCATCTCCCTCCTCTCCCTGTTCACCCGCTGAGCACCTACAGCTGCCTGGGATGAATTCCAGTCAAGGAAAACATCCTGCAGTCCAGAACTGCTGGATCTGGTCCAGCACCCTGCTGCAGGACCCTTGATCTGACCCCAAACTGCTTGTGCTGTGCTCTGAAGGAAAATTACACTACCAGAGGGTTTGTGAGGAGCCAGCGCTGCTCTCAACAGCCGCAGGCTGGTGCTTAATGAGCTTTCAGCTGATTGTTACAGAGTGGAGAGGCGCAATTAAAGCCCATTAGCTGCCATGACATCACCAGCTCAGAGGAAACTCTGTGCCGGCAGGAAGGAGGCAGGACAGCCATGGAATTATGGCTGTGGAGTGAGTCAAAATCATTGAGTTACAGCCGCAGAGTTACAGCCGTGGAGTTAGAGCCGTGGAGTTAAAACCATGAGGTTACAGCCACGGAATTGCAACTGTGGAATGAGTTACAACCATGCAGCTGTTACAGCCATGGAGTCGCAGCCATGGAATTGTTACAGCCATGGAATGACAGCCATGGAGTGAATTAAAATCATGGGGTACAACCATGGATTTACAGCCGTGCAGTTGTTACAGCCATGGAATGAGTTACAGGCATCAAGTTACAGGCATGGAATTGCAGCCATGGAATGAGTTAAAATCATTGAGTTACAGCTGTGGAATTACAGCTATGGGGTTACAGCCATGGAATTACAGCCATGGAATGAGTTAAAAACATTGAGTCACAGCCATGGAGTGAGTTAAAATCATGGAGTTACAGCTGTGGAATGAGTTACAGCCATGGAATGAGTTACAGCCATGGAATTACAGCCATGAGTTACAATCATGGAGTTGTTACAGCCATGGAATGAGTTACAACCATGGAGTTACAGCCATGGAATGAGTTAAAAACACTGAGTCACAGCCATGGAGTGAGTTACAATCATGGAGTTACAGCTGTGGAGTGAGTTAGACCATGGAATGAGTTACAGCCATGAGTTACAATCATGGAGTTGTCACAGCCATGGAGTGAGTTACAACCATGGAGTTACAGCCATGGAATGAGTTACAATCATGGAGTTACAGCCATGGAGTGAGTTACAACCATGGAGTTACAGCTGTGGAGTTAAACCATAGAATGAGTCACAGCCATGGAATTGTTACAGCCATGGAGTGAGTTACAATCATGGAGCTGGTACAGCCATGGAATGAGTTGTAGCCATGGAATGCGTTACATCCATGGAGTTGTTCCAGCCATGGAATGCGTTACATCTGTGGAGTTGTTATGGTCATGGTGTCACAGCTGTGGAATTACAGCCATGCATTTCTTAGAGCCATGCTGATGCCTGACAGGATGACCAGGAGAGCTTCAGGCCCTGGAGGAGATCTCTGTTTGTGCAGAGGATCGGTAACGACCCATTTCCAACCCCAAACTTCTTGTGTTTCACAAATGTGCTCAAATTCACCATCAGTCATGAGAGGATAAAAGAGATTAAAGGGTGTCCACAGGAAGGCCACAAAGATGGTGAAGGGCCAGGAGGGGCAGCTGAGGGCTCTTGGTGTGTCCAGCTGGAGCAGGGCACACTGAGGGCAGAGCTCAGGGATCTGCAGCTCCTCCCGAGGGCAGCTCCCATCTCTGCTCTGGGACAGGGACAGCAGCCAGGGAAGGGCTGGAGCTGGGCCAGGGCAGCTCAGGCTGGAGATCAGGGAAAGGTTCTTCCCCCAGAGGGTGCTGGGCACTGCCCAGGCTGCCCAGGGAATGGGCACGGCCCCGAGGCTGCCAGAGCTCCAGGGGGGTTTGGACAGCGCTCCAGGGATGCCCAGGGTGGGGTTGCTGGGGGGTCCTGGAATCCATGAACCCTGTGGATGCTTCCAGCTGAGGATATTTTGTGATCCTGTGACCTCTGCCATCTCAGGGTCTTTGTGATGCTTTTCATCCCTGCTGCAAAAGCTTCACCCCATCACTTCTGAGGGGATTGTAGAAGATAAAACAGTGCAAGGTGTCCCCTGGATGGAGCAAGCCCAGGTTCCCTTGGGGTGACCAGGACAGTCCTGAACTGCTCCTTGTTAGCCCCAGCACTCCACTGGTGGCCATGCTAACCTGCCCAAGCCCTGAGTAAGCAGCAGCAAGACCGCCCGAGATCTCCTGAACTTTGGCTGTTCCCTTTCCCTGCTAAGTGGAGCTGGCTTTCCCCGGGATCACATTTCCCTGGAGCAGGGGGACAGTGCTGCCTGGGGATGCCGTGGTACCCCATCCACCCCTCCACAAACAGCTGGAGCTGTCTGGAGTTTTGGAGCTGGAGCCTCTGGATGCCCAGTCTGGTCAGAGAAGGAGAAAGCCAGATAAGAGGTCCCATGGCTCAGCCTGGGAGACACTGGGGAGTTGGAGATGAAGAATTCAAAACAACCTGCAGCTGTGATCATGTTAACCATGCTACATGATGTTTATAGTAAAATTGTTAATTAGCCAATCATGTGAAATGTAATAAGTAAATGACCAATGAGGTCCACCTGCAGCAAACTAGGAAAGGGAAGAGATCTGTCAATGAAGAAGAGACTTGCCGCCTGTCATGGCTGCCAAATGATGGAGTCTGGATTTGTTACATTCTTTTCTGTCCTCTATACCACTGGGGACAATTTTGTAACAAGAGCCATTTAGAGTTTGGGAACTGCTGGGGCTGTAGGGGTTTGGGAGCTGCTNCAGATAAGAGGTCCCATGGCTCAGCCTGGGAGACACTGGGGAGTTGGAGATGAAGAATTCAAAACAACCTGCAGCTGTGATCATGTTAACCATGCTACATGATGTTTATAGTAAAATTGTTAATTAGCCAATCATGTGAAATGTAATAAGTAAATGACCAATGAGGTCCACCTGTAGCAAACTAGGAAATAGAAGAGATCTGTCAATGAAGAAGAGACTTGCCGCCTGTCGTGGCTGCCGAATGGTGGAGTCTGGATTTGTTACATTCTTTTCTGTCCTCTATACCACTGGGGACCATTTTGTAACAATAGCCATTTAGCGTTTG
>WEZZ01029443.1:73280-85742 GCA_013400585.1 Chloropsis cyanopogon
TTGGAGTTTGGGAGCTGCTGGAGCCCTTTGGAGTTTGGGAGCTGCCAGGATTTCCAAGCAGAAGCTTGGAACCTGAAATAGGGCACAGCCCAGCCCTCCCAAGCAGGACAGGCACAGGCACAGCACCACACGGGAGCCAGGGATTGCCTTCAAAAGCCATGGAGGCTGAGGATGGGCTTTGGACTGTTTTTCCATGGATGCATGTGGAATGCCTCAGTTCATTCACACTGAGAAGCCGCTCTGCAGGCTCACCAGGGGCACATGGGGTTTTCAAGTTCATTTTTGCAATTGTGAAAGTTCCCTCCTTCCCTCCTTCCCTCCTTCCCTCCTTCCCTCCTTCCCTCCTTCCCTCCTTCCCTCCTTCCCTCCTTCCCTCCCCATGGAAAAATGATGGAAGTTCTGCAATCCAGCAAAACCCAGGGCTGAGGGCAGCAAGCCAAGCCCTACATAAATCCCAGGGAATTTCCCCTGGTTTCCATGGATTTACCCTGGAGAATGATGCAGTTACTTCCCTGCTGGGGGTGCAGATGTTTCCAGCCCTGATGGTTTTCCATCAGTCTCAGGGGGAGATTTGCAGCTTTTTCCAGGGGGAAAACTCTTCCCACCCCTCTCTTGGCCCAGGGAGGTGCAGTCTCTGGATTTCCAGGGCTCTGCTGGTCTCTGTCATCCCAGGGGCAGAAATCCAGCCCTTTCCTTGCTCTTGGGGGAGAGAGCCACACTTTTCTTTCTCCTAGGGGCAGGATCCAGCCCTTTTCTTGCTCCTGGGGCAGAAATCCAGCCCTTTTCTTGGAGCAGGAGAAGAGCTGTTCTCCCAGATCCTCTCCTGTGTAAAATCGATGCTCTCAAGGCAGGGCTGGAGACCTGAGCCTGCCAACTCTGGTTCTTCAATCTCGTTAACCACGGTGCTCTGTTTAAATCATTAATTACACTCTCAGCTGCCAGACAGGGGCCTCAGAAACCTTGGGCAGGGTTGATTTTTAAATGAGAGCAAATTCCTAGGTGGGGATAAGATTGCCTTGGTCTCAGGAAAAACCAGTGGGATTCCTGATAAATATTTTCCATCCTCTCCCAGCAGTGGGGTTTGCTGCAGGTCCCTCCTGCTCGTGTTCCCTGTGGGAGAGGAATCCAACATCCAGCCCTTCAGACACCCTCAGCTCCTGGCTGTGAAGTTCCTGAAGAATTCCCAGGGCCCCATCCATCATGGAGAAACTCTGCCTGGTCACCTTGCAAATCCATGAAGATTTCACACCGGAAAATGTTGTAAATTCTCTTCCCACAGAGCCCTACCTGGCACTGGAAGGTGGATTTAACCCCAAATCTGTCCCATTCCAACGGGATCATTCTAATCCATGAGGTGCCTTGCTTTTATGGGAAGGCATTCCATGACTCTGGCATGGATCAGTCTCTGTTGGGCAGTCAGGACCATCCATCTCTCAGAGTTAAAGAAACTGGACAAAATCCCTCAAAACCCAAATTCTTCCCAGATGCACGGAGCACACAATTAGAAAACCACACTTCTTGGGAAGCTGGAAGGAAGGGCAGCTTCCCCCAGGGAAGGGCTCCTGTTCCACGTGAGTGGAGTCAGAAGGAAATGGAATTGTCTGACAGGAAAAGAGCTCCAGGAGGGCAGAGGTTGTGGGAATGGCAGGATGGAGCAGCCCAGCTCTGCCATGGATGACTTGGGAGGGCTGTTTCCCCTTTTTTCTGCCTCCCAGCATCCTCATCTCTCTCCCTGTGCAGGAATTCCCAGCTGTAACCCGTGGACATTCTGGGATCCAGAGTGGGAATGCAGAGGGACAAACTCATTTCCCTGGGGGCACAGAGCGAAGGGAAGGCAGGAAAGGGTTTTCCTGTCATTTACTGACCTGTGAGAGAGCCTTGAGTTCCCCCGGAGCTGTGATGGTCCCACTGTCCTCGGCTGGGGACACTGCTGGGACATGTGGCAGGAGATGTCCTGCAGCCCAGTGTCACCTCCCCTTGGCCATCTCCTGTCGCCTTGGAGCAGCACACATGAACCTCTGGGTTCTTTGGCTGTTTTTTTGAATTTTAGACTGGAATAATGGGAGAGGTGCCATGGAAATGCTGGACCTGCCTGCCCTGGGCATGACANTCGTTAACCACGGTGCTCTGTTTAAATCATTAATTACACTCTCAGCTGCCAGACAGGGGCCTCAGAAACCTTGGGCAGGGTTGATTTTTAAATGAGAGCAAATTCCTAGGTGGGGATAAGATTGCCTTGGTCTCAGGAAAAACCAGTGGGATTCCTGATAAATATTTTCCATCCTCTCCCAGCAGTGGGGTTTGCTGCAGGTCCCTCCTGCTCGTGTTCCCTGTGGGAGAGGAATCCAACATCCAGCCCTTCAGACACCCTCAGCTCCTGGCTGTGAAGTTCCTGAAGAATTCCCAGGGCCCCATCCATCATGGAGAAACTCTGCCTGGTCACCTTGCAAATCCATGAGGGTTTCACACAGGAAAATGTAAATTCTCTTCCCACAGAGCCCTACCTGGCACTGGAGGGTGGATTTAACCCCAAATCTGTCCCATTCCAACGGGATCATTCTAATCCATGAGGTGCCTTGCTTTTATGGGAAGGCATTCCATGACTCTGGCATGGATCAGTCTCTGTTGGGCAGTCAGGACCATCCATCTCTCAGAGTTAAAGAAACTGGACAAAATCCCTCAAAACCCAAATTCTTCCCAGATGCACGGAGCACACAATTAGAAAACCACACTTCTTGGGAAGCTGGAAGGAAGGGCAGCTTCCCCCAGGGAAGGGCTCCTGTTCCACGTGAGTGGAGTCAGAAGGAAATGGAATTGTCTGACAGGAAAAGAGCTCCAGGAGAGCAGAGGTTGTGGGAATGGCAGGATGGAGCAGCCCAGCTCTGCCATGGATGACTTGGGAGGGCTGTTTCCCCTTTTTTCTGCCTCCCAGCATCCTCATCTCTCTCCCTGTGCAGGAATTCCCAGCTGTAACCCGTGGACATTCTGGGATCCAGAGTGGGAATGCAGAGGGACAAACTCATTTCCCTGGGGGCACAGAGCGAAGGGAAGGCAGGAAAGGGTTTTCCTGTCATTTACTGACCTGTGAGAGAGCCTTGAGTTCCCCCGGAGCTGTGATGGTCCCACTGTCCTCGGCTGGGGACACTGCTGGGACATGTGGCAGGAGATGTCCTGCAGCCCAGTGTCACCTCCCCTTGGCCATCTCCTGTCGCCTTGGAGCAGCACACATGAACCTCTGGGTTCTTTGGCTGTTTTTTTGAATTTTAGACTGGAATAATGGGAGAGGTGCCATGGAAATGCTGGACCTGCCTGCCCTGGGCATGACAGGGGGCCGTGGGATGGGAAACTGCCCAGGGTGTGGCCATGCTCTAAATAAAGTCATTTATTTATTGGAGTCCCTTCCTTGGACACCTTCTACCAAAACCCCAGTGCTCCCCAGTGACTCCTGCAGCCCCTGTTGCTGTGCTGGGTGGGAGAACCTTGATCGTCAAACACCAAGCTGCTGATATTGAAGAGAAATTTTATATTTAAGCCCCATTTTTCAATGTTCTAAAGAGTTAATGGCTCAGAGATGTCCTGCCCCCTCACAGATGTGTCTGCTTTGGCCATGGTTGATGAGCTCACCTGGGCACGGCCTCGGAGATCCTTTATGGGGAGGTTTGGCCCACTTGGATTCCATCAGAAACACCAACAAACAATTCCCCCCTGCTTATTAACACTTTGTAAATTTATTAACACTCTGTAAAATGTCTGTAAATGGAACCTTAATGTACAGCATGGCCTGGGGCAGCCCCTAAATAAAAAAGCATCCAGAGTCACCTCTCCAAGCCTCGGCAGTGGTTTTGTGAGGCTGTGGCAGGAGGCCAGATGTTGTCAGGGCAGCTCTGGCTTTGCTCTGGTGTGCAGCACAAGGCTGGATGAATTCTGTTTCCTTTCTGAATTAGAAAATGTTTTGGATTTCAGGAGAGGCTTTGGAACCCCAGGTTTTGTGATGGACCCGCCAGGGCTGCCTTTTGCTCAGCTCTGTTGGGTTTGGGGCCTCTTCCACTCCTTCACCCGTAGATTTTGCCTCACCCTGGAGCTGCAGTGGGAGTCTGAGGGAGCTGGGGCTGCAGGACTGAGCTCAGGGCCGGTTCCAGGAGCCTGAGGGAGCTGGGGCTGTAGGAGTGAGCTCAGGGCCGGTTCCAGGAGCCCAAGGGGGCTCTGAGAGCTCTGTAAGCTGAGCCTGAGTTACAAAACCGCGAGATTGCCGTTAGGCTTCAGCTCTGGATATTAGCATTTCCTTCCCAGACAAGCCCCAGCCTGCAAAGGTCTGGGCTCCATGGCCTGGGAGGTTTTTGGGAGCTGTGGGAATGCTCGGCTGCAGGGAGATGAAGAGTTCAGCTCCTCTCACGTGCCCTGAAATCCCAGCCCAGTGCCCTCCCGTGAGTGTGAGCATGCAGGCAGCTCTCGCTGGGCTGGGAGAGCCTGGGCTCCCCTTCCCAATTCACTGGGATTTTAACAGTTTATCCCTCTGGAAAACAGGCAACTGAGGCTGATCCACTGGAGGAGAAACATCTCAAAGTTCCAGTTCAAATATTCACCATCTTTTATTTTTCATTCATCTCTCTTTGGTCAGTTCTATCCATCTCCTGATAGTTCTCTAATTCCATGTACTCAGTGCTGGGTTTTATTAAAAAATTTCCTGGGGGGTTGATATGACCAGACTGAGGGTGGAAAAGCACCCAGCAATTACCCAAAGGCAAAGCATTTTTTGGTTTCAATGTGAAGCAGGGAATTGTTTCTATTTATAGGGAAAACAGTGCATGGGTCCTAAACGGGCTTTGGCAAATTCACATTCCCAGGATTTCTCCTTCCCTGCCAGCATTTCGCACAGACACAACCCTACAATTCGGGAACTTGGTGACCCCACACATTCCATTTTCTTTGCCATCCTTTTGCCCTCTTGTTCCAAGAGCAGGAATTTCCTGCCGGTGGCTGCAGAGCCGAGCCAGCCATGAGCACTCCCTGTTTTTGCACAGATTCCGCCTTTCCAGGTCCACCTTCTCCCCATTCATTCCTCCTTCCCATTTTCTTTCCCTCAGCCATTCCCAGCAGCCTTTCCCCGCTCAGCAGCCACTGCACCACTACATTAACAATTAATAACAGAGCAGCAACGAGGAGAAAAATGGACAATAAATTAGCTTTAATTGGACAGGAATGTTGCCAGGTATCCTTCTGCCCATTTTCCATCCGGGCTCAGCCAGGCTCCCACCCTTTGAGCTCCAGGATGCTCCTCTTGGAGGTTGACTCCGAGGATTGTGCCGTCATCCACGCGCTGGGTCAAGACTGAACCAACACAGGATGCACCTGACAGAGCTCAGGTGCACAGAGAAGGCTTTTATTGCCATGGAAATGCAAAGAAGCATCTGGAAACCTTGAAACCAGCCCAGACTGGGCTCTGGTTCCTGCAGCAGGAAGTGTCTCCAGTTGGGAAGAGGCAGATGGTCCAAAACCCTGACAGCAGCAGCTCTGCGGGCTCCAGCCCAGCTCTGGCCTGGAACACCAACCCTGAGGGGTGCCCAAAGCTTCCTGGGAGAGGCAGAGCAGCCGGGCACCAGTGGGGACTTTAAACCTGGGACTGGAGCCCTCCCCTCCAGTGTCACGGGCAGACCCTGACCTGGGGGATGCAGCCTTGACCCAAACGTGGCTGGAGCCCAAATGTGCCAGAGAAATTATTCCCAGATTCAGAAAAGCTCAAACCTCACCTCATTTCATTGCTGGCTGTTTTTGTGGAGTCATTTAATGGTTTTGGTTGGAAGGGAGATTAGAAATCACCCAGTGCCACCCCCAGGGACACCTCCCACTGTCCCAGGTGCTCCCAGCCCCAGTGTCCAGCCTGGCCTTGGGCACTGCCAGGGATCCAGGGGCAGCCCCAGCTGCTCTGGGAATTCCAGCCCAGCCCCTGCCCACCCTGCCAGGGAACAATTCCTAATTCCCAAGATCCCATCCAGCCCTGCCCTCTGGCACTGGGAGCCATTCCCTGGCTCCTGTCCCTCCATCCTTGTCCCCAGTCCCTCTCCAGTTCTCCTGGGGCCCCTTCAGGCCCTGGAAGGCCACAATTATTTTGTCCTTCTCTTCTCCAGGCTGAACAACCCAAATTCTCTCAGTCTTTCCCAAACCCCTCATCAAGAGTAGATATCACAGCCAGAACCTCCACTGCCAACATCTAAGCTCCCGACTACCCAGGCTACAGGAAAATCCCACCTTGGAAGTGACCCCAGGCAGCGCCAGCAGTGGGATGTGAGCACAGGATGTGGATTTGCTCAGACACAAATGTGTTCACACCACAGGAGTCCTTAAAATATCATCCTTGTTTGTGTGTGGGATTTCTCCTCTGAGAAAAGTGTCCCAGGCTCTGCCCCTTTCGATCTCTCCCTTCTTTCCTTCCTCACTTCCAAGATCCCATCTGTGAGGTGGGAGCAATTGGGAATAATTAGCATGGTCACCAAGCCCATCATTAGTGCTTCTTTGGGATGGGAAACAGCCTGAGCATCTTCTGGGAGATAACTTCACCCATATCCTGCCTGAATCACTCTCGCAGATTTCAAATGCCAGGCTTTCAGAGGATCAGGGTAATTGTCCTGGTGTGGTTTTATGATGCTCGTATCCCCATTCGCCTGTGTCTTGGTTGGAAAAGCCAGGTGTCTGCTGAGGAAGGCAGGAGCCTCCTTTGAAACGGGGAATGCAAACCCCCTCCCTCTGAATTACTATAAATTTGAAATTAAGGGGCTCTCAGGCAAAGATATGGGAGTAGGAATAACAGTTCTTTATTAGGGAAGATAAAAATACAAATGCAATAGTACAAACAAAAAAACACCCCTGCCAGAGTCAGGCAGGCCTGGCCCGCTGTGCTCAGGGGTTGCTCAGCCCCATCCCATGGGGGCTCAGCCCTCCTGCAGTGCCAGCTGTGGCTCTGCTGGAGCAGGATCCTGCACAAGGGGGGAGTTTTCCTCTGGAGCTCCAGGGCTGCTGGAGATGGGCCTGGGCTCCCTCTGGGAATGCAGTGCAGAAGAAAGCTGCTCCTCTGGGAATGCAGTGGGAAAAGGCTGCTGGGGTGTGCAGGTGTCAGATTCTATCCAGGTAGGAATGCTTGGCTCCTGCCCTGGGCGGGGCATCTGCCATGGGCTGATGGAATTTTCTCAGCCATGCAGGGACACTCAGTGGCCCATGAACAGAAGATATCTCCTGGAGGGAGGATTGGCTGTGGGAGAGATAAAGAAAACTGCTCCATGAACAGCAGAGAACTGCCCCAGCTCTACAGATGGGGACAGAACACACACTCCCAGCTGCGTCTTGTAACCTAAGTCAGTCTGTTTAGCCCAGAAATAAGTTTTGCCCCTTTAAGACCAGTTCTGGGAGCAAAGAGGAGAAGAGACGAAGCACACAGTTTGTTTTCAGAAACGGCACTCACCCCCCCACGTTCCTGCTCCTGGGCTGTGCTGTCTGCAGCATGGACAGACAGCAGGACAGAGCTCTCCTTTGCTTTTAGTTAGCTTGTAGCTCACTGAGGCAGAGAAGTTCCCTGGACTGCGTTTTTTCTTTTTCTTGGACCTGTTTAAACCTGCTCTGGACTGAACACCCAGAAGAGCACCAGCAGCTCTCACCTATAGCCCACAGGGCCGGGCCTGGGCCGGGCATTTCCAGCGCCAGAGGGACTGATAAGAGACTGGGTGAGCTGAGCTACAACCCGTCTAGGGGACCTTCTGAGTTTGTCATCTCTTCAGAACAGCGAGAGGTTTTATTGTTTAATCTTGTTCGTTTTTCATGCTGGTGAATGCTTTGCCTGTTAAATAAACTTTTTTTTTTCCACTTTTCTCCAAGGAAATCTTCTCCTGAACCAGTTGGGGGAGGGGGGCACTTGAATCTGCTTTCGAGTGGAAACCCCTTTGGAGGTTCTCTCCCAAATTTGCAATAAACCAGGGCAGTAATGATGCCCTGGGTGTCTTAGAAGGGAGGAATTCCATAGGAAAACGGGCAAGGTGCTGAATTCCAAGTGGGATGTTTGGATGAGGCTCCATCAGCTCCTATTTTATATCCTCTTGTCAAAAAAATGACCTTTTCCTTCCAGGGAACTGGTGAAGAGAAGGCAAGAAATGGAGCTCTCCCAGTGAAATCTCTGCAGGAGGAAAACAGGAAGCATTTCTTGGAAATCTCTCATTTCCCTCATTCCCATAATTGCCCAGTGCAGAATTGCTGGGTTTTTTTCTCTAGTCAGACATTTTCCCTGGGTTATAAATACATTATAAAAGTACCAGATCATGAAGTTTACAAGTGGTGTGAGGGCTGAGTTGCTGTGTAATTACCCTGGATTTGCTC
Organism: Chloropsis cyanopogon; assembly: GCA_013400585.1. Taxonomy (NCBI): domain Eukaryota; kingdom Metazoa; phylum Chordata; class Aves; order Passeriformes; family Irenidae; genus Chloropsis; species Chloropsis cyanopogon. Next base: position 81,639 of record WEZZ01029443.1, read on the forward strand.
TTGGGCATTGCTGTCTTCAACTCTTATCCTGCAGGATCTGATGGGCAGCAGGAACAACCAGAAAAATAAAAATAAAAGCAAAAAAAAAGAGGAGTTATTGTGGTATTTGGTGGCTTAATTCCAACATAAATCCTGCCCAGGAGAGCTGGAATGCTGCGGGACTGAGTGAAAATCCCCTGGTTTTCACATCCAAACACCCCAAACCACCAAAGTTTCCCATCCTCAGCTTGAAACCTCAGAGACTCTGCAGCCAAGAATGGCATAATTGACAAATGGGGATTCCAAGCAGGAACTGCTGTGGGAAGACAGGCCAGGAAAGGGAAAAATTAAATATTTCCAACTGGAGAAATGTGCAGAAGCTTTGCTGCTAAAGACAGGGATTGTATTTGCTGTTGTCCGGACCAAAAACACCACTCAGCACTCGCTCCTTTAAAACAGCTCAGTGGTGTTGAGGCAGGGGGAAAACAAATACAAAAATTCCCAGTTTTGCTTTCCAGACCATATTTTTCCCAATGGGTTTTTCACAAAATGGGTCTTTCCACAGACAGGGGCCCATTACAATGAGAATTCGCTGTTCCCTCCTCAGTTTTTCATCATGGAATGGGTCAGGGTGGAGGGACCCCATGGGGTCACTGGTGCCACTCCCTGCTCCAGCAGGGCCATCCCAGAGCACAGGGCACAGCAGTGTGTCCAGGTGGCTCTGGAATACCCCAGGGAGGAGACTCCAGCCCCTCTCTGGGCTCTGGCCAGGGCTTGGGCACTGCCCAAGGAAGAAGTTTTTGCTCATCTCCAGTGGAAGTTCCTAAGCTCGGCCCCTGCCCGCGGCTCTGGTGCCATTGCTGGGCCTGGCCCTGCTCTCACCCTCCCTGCACACATGAAGTCCCCTCAATGTCCCCTCAATGTCCCCTCTCACAGCCCCTCATTTGCTGATAATTCTGTGCAATCAGCTATTTTCTTAAATAAATCCAACCCCACTTCCCAACAGAATTCCCGTTTGGAGTTTCACGCAGAACAGCAGCGTTGTGGTGAAGTTGTAACAGGCAGAGCTTTACAATTCTGGCCACGGGGATGCCACCAGCTCTGTCCCAGATAAATTGGTGTCAGCACACCTTTGATGAATTATTATGGGCTGCATCCATAGGAAAAGCCACATCAGAGATCTCCAAAGTGCCGTTAACCAACAAAACGACCCCGAAATCAAAATGCAGCCCAGCACACCCCACTGATGCAGCATCTATTAAAGGAAAGGAACTTTTAATTAAGGACAGAGGGTGGGGACTGATGGAGCTGATCCTGCAGCTGATCCTGCAGCAGCGATGAGCCAAGAAATCCTTAATTTTCCTGGGTTTCAGTGCTGTCACTTCAGTGGGACATTAGCACATCTTGGAGCGTCCCCAGCAGATAAAGGGATGCGAGCTCAGCCTTAATTCCTCGGCTAAACCGTGGCCTTGGAATGATGTTCCTGGGAGAAAAGAAGAATGCTGGGCTTGGAAAGCAGCAGGATCCTTTTGATGTCCTCCAAAGGCACCCCACGGCGGGGAGGGCCTATTAGGATTGACGTATTAGGGCCGTTATGGGGCCGGAGCAGCTTGGGTTTGGGCTTAATGAGACCTTTTAAATGAAAAAAAACTGCTCAGATTCCCATTTGCTGTCGCAGAGGGTGGAAAGAGCCCTGTGAATCATCATTTTAGGGCTGCAGAAGAGGATTTCATCCTTCCCCAGATGCAGTTTTAGGGCTCTCCAGCGTGAGGAAACGCTGCAATTTTTATTTACACTTTAAAATAATAGCAGGGCTTTGGGGAACGGGGCCATTTTCCAACAATAACGTTTGCAACTCTTTGCAAATTTGTGGGGCTCCCACAAATCAATTTTGTGCAGATCCTGGGAGGGAGGCACAAAAAGAACCCCATTTCCTCCACTTTTTCTCCCCACATATTTGGGATTTGCATCCTCAGCATCTTCCTCGCGCTCTGGGGTCGTGTTTTGGGGCTGGGAGATTTTTAGGGTCACGGAATATTGTTGTGATTTTGGTTTGGAATCCCTGTTGGCTGCTGGAGTGGCACAGATCAGCCCCTGAGGGCTCTGCAGTTTTGAGATGTGCAGGTCGTTGGGGAAAGGGAACTTTGGACTGGGGAATTGACTTCACCCCCTTTATCCTGGATTTTTTGGGGTTTTTTGTTAGGTTTTTGTTGTTTTGTTTTGGAGTTTTTGTTTGGTTTGGATTTCTTTTTTAATGTTGGGAGTTCTTGTTTGTTTCTTTGTGGTTTCTTTTGGGGGGTTGGAGGTTTATTGTTTTGCATTTTTTGTTGTTCTTTGGTTGGTTTTCTGGGGGCTTTTTGGGTTTGTTTAATTTCGTTTTGTTTTGGTTTTTGGTTTTAGTTTGGTTTTGTTTTTTGTTAACAGCCAATTACTTTTTTTTCATCTTGAAAAGCACCAAGGGGATAACAATCCAGAGAATTCCTGGAGGAATTGGGCATTTCTGTGGACTTGTCCTTCTCCTGCTGAGCTGGTGGCACATTCTGAGATGAACAAAACCCCTGGAAGTAAAAGGCTGGCATTTGGGAAGGGAGGGGGGTTAAATTTAATTTAATTTTTTTCCTTTTAATTTGAATTTTATTTATTTTTTGATGTGTTTTTAAAAATTTTCTTTTATTTTTTAATATTGTGGTTTTTAAAATTATTTTTTTATTTTTATTTGTAGTTTTTATTTTTTGGGCTTTATTTTTATTAATTAATTATTTATTTTTAAATTTATTTTTATTTATTTAATTTTAAATTTATTTTAATAACTAGAAAATATTAAAAATTGATAATAAATTTTATTTATGAAAAAATAAACTACTATATTTTAAATTTTAAAAAAAATTACTTTTTGTGGGTTTTTAAAATTTATTTTTATTTTATTTACTTTTTTTTAGTCTGACTTCTCCTTGCTCTCCTGAAATAGCAGCAAACACATAAATGACACACATTACATCATATGTCACCATATCTGATCTGCTATAAACTGAAATAGTCACTAAATAATAATTCCAGCACCATGGCTTTGACAGGAATGATTNGGCACATTCTGAGATGAACAAAACCCCTGGAAGTAAAAGGCTGGCATTTGGGAAGGGGGGGGGGGTTAAATTTAATTTAATTTTTTTCCTTTTAATTTGAATTTTATTTATTTTTTGATGTGTTTTTAAAAATTTTCTTTTATTTTTTAATATTGTGGTTTTTAAAATTATTTTTTTATTTTTATTTGTAGTTTTTATTTTTTGGGCTTTATTTTTATTAATTAATTATTTATTTTTAAATTTATTTTTATTTATTTAATTTTAAATTTATTTTAATAACTAGAAAATATTAAAAATTGATAATAAATTTTATTTATGAAAAAATAAACTACTATATTTTAAATTTTAAAAAAAATTACTTTTTGTGGGTTTTTAAAATTTATTTTTATTTTATTTACTTTTTTTTAGTCTGACTTCTCCTTGCTCTCCTGAAATAGCAGCAAACACATAAATGACACACATTACATCATATGTCACCATATCTGATCTGCTATAAACTGAAATAGTCACTAAATAATAATTCCAGCACCATGGCTTTGACAGGAATGATTTAGGATCAAAGACATTTTGGTCCCTGTGCCATTCATAGATGTGAAAGTGAAATAAAAATCAAAATTTTGCATAATAAAATAACCCCCCAACATTTTTAGGGCATTGTTTATTTATCCAAAAAAGGGAAATGCATAACAAAATACAGATTTTTAATAAACATTATTTGGGTGGGGAAATTAATGGGGCCTGAACCAAAATCATGGAATTCTGGAATGGTTTGGGTTGGAAGGGACTTTAAAGCTCATCTGATTCCAATCCCCAGGGACAGCTCCCACTATCCCAGGATGCTCCAACCTGGCCTTGGACACTTCCAGGGATTCGGGAGCATCCAAAGCTTCTTTGGGACACCTGTGCCAAGGCCTCGGCATCCTCTGAGTCAAGATTTACATGAGAATCTGTCCCCAAAATGATGGATGGAAGGATGGATCCATGGATGGATGGATGGATCCATGGATGGATGGATGGATCCATGGATGGATGATGGATGGAT
>WEZZ01029444.1:0-24472 GCA_013400585.1 Chloropsis cyanopogon
ATTTTCATTGTAAGTGCTTTTAGGCTTTGCCTTTTGCCCGCTCTCTAGCCCTTTGTCTTTCCCCTTCCTAAAGAAATAAAGTACCTTTGGGAAACACAAGGACATTGAGCCTCCCTCTAATCCTTTTGCCTCTGCGCCTCGCCCTGTGTCTGCACTGCACACGCTGAAGCCTCTGAACCCAGCCCCCAGAGGGCTACAGCTAGGGGCACAGGGTCTGCTGGGGGACGATTGTCGCGCCCCCGTCAAGCGCTCGCACCATCCTAGAGAAGCGCGCCGCAACAAGACTCCACACAAGTGGCCCACCTCTCTTGTCTGGAATTCACGGCACAGATTACATCAGGCACTACACAGAGCAGCATTGCTGCCCTGGGGCATGGGCAGCCCTGCTCACACTGCCACCCAGACCAACCAAGGGTTGGACAGGGGGCAGCCACACTTGGCACGGAGGCAGGAGGTTTGGGCTAGCTGCAGGATTGCCTCCACACTGCTGCCCTCCGTGTCAGTGAGGGTTAGCTTTCTTTATCATTTTTTGGTCGCTAATCGGATTATGGGACAGGGATTTCAAATGCTTTGCTTCAGTACTGTTTAGAATTGTAGCTTCACTTGGAGCATCTTAAAGACAGACTAATCAACTAATTATAGATTCATCAAGTTGTCGAGTGTAATTTTTTTTTAGGTTATGAAGGTTTTTTAGGGAAAAGGACTCAATAGTGATTTCTGATTTTGTGTCAGTTGTTGGAGCTGGCTTTGAGGGTCCCTCCCCTGGCTTATTATTGTCTATTGGTCGACTGGTTTTGGTTTTGTGTTTCTTTCCCACAGTAGCGACTGCCAGTGGCTTAGGGTCACTGTTTGGTTTACCTGTTGCCTTAGGTTTATTGTCTGGTTTAGTTACAGCTTCAGTAACTGGGATGTTGGCTGCAGCCTGAGTGACTGGTGTAGTTGCTGATTTATTTCCCTGCCCCCCAGCTTTTATTTGCTGTTTTACAGTATTTTGCAGCATGCAATGAGTATAAGCAGGACCCAGCTTATTGCAATGGGCTTTTTTTCATTTGAATTTTCATGTAGTCTCTTTTCAAATATTTTTTTTACTTCATTTGGGTTCTGAATTTGCTTACGTTAAGATTTTTAGGTTGGGGATCAGAAAATTCTTTCAGGATTCAGCTCATTTTTTCTTTTTTTGTTCTATTTAGGATTTTTTTCATTTGAGTTTACTTTTGGGTCAGGGGTTTCATCAGTTTTTTCAGACATATCAACCCTCACTCTAGACACACTGCAGACCATATAGATTAAGCTTATCAAATAAAATATTAGGAAAATGGTGTCTTTCACATTTGGGAGAAATTCAACATTCTCAAAAAGTGACGTAACAGATTAAAAGGAGAAGAAGGGAAGGAAAGGAAAGGTTGAAAAGCCTCATCCCCTTTTTTCTTTTAATAAATTGCAATAACAAAGTGCAGTTACTAATAAACTCCTAAAATATGTTACTGGAACTAGGATGCGGGTAGGATGAAAAGACTATAAATTATACATATTTGAACAAACTCTAGTACCTTTGTAAACTCTTCATGAATTATAGCTATTTAAATTTGCTCCTTTCTTCTGATAAAGTTACGTGTAAGGGACAATATTGGAGCTATCTTCAGATAAGAAAAGAAATTTAGGGACTAGAAAGGTATTAAAATTTTTAAAAAGTTTATGGACCAGAGATACATGAAGGCTTTCACTTAAGAGAGACATTATGAATCTAAGCAACATGGTTACCAAAAATATTAAACAAAATAGAAGAAAAATAATTTTTTACACTAAATTTAAGTCATAATTACTGCACAGAATTAAAAAGACAAATTATATAAAGATCCACCCCTAGTGTGACAAGGTGACATTGGCCAAATGCTAGTGTACCTATGAAAATAATTTATTAATTCTTTTCTGCTATAGTTAAANAAATAAACTTTAAGAATACCTGTGCCTCCACCCTAGCCTTTTTTTCTTTCTTACCGACAGTGCAGAAAGACAAAACATGGAAATTTTAGTTAGTTTGCCACTTTTTAAGATTTTTTTCAGTTCTTTCGAGGAGAGGAGTATTCTCTCCCACTATCCATGAAAAAAAAATACAGAAAAGCAACTGCAGTTTCTAAAAACAAACTGTGTGCTTCTTCCTCCACCTTTCACTCTCAAAACCAGACTTAACAGTGCAAAACTTAATATCCAACATAAACAAAATAAGCAATTAGAAATACAAGCATCCTAAAGTCACCCTAAAACAAGCAGCAATACCCACAGGATAAAAAACAGTAAGAATTACAATTTAGAATTGCTAGTTAAAGTAATTACAGATAGACCAAAAGCCATAAGCATTCTGATGGAATTCTGGTCAGCTTGATGACCTCAGGATCTCAGAGTCTTAAACTCGCAAAATCACAATACCACAGCAATACTTGAAACAAAAAAAGAAAGCTCTAGTCTTTCACAGAATAATAGCAACAAAGAGTTGAATGTTCCTCACCAAAAAATGAATCAATCCAATATGTAATTTGAAGGGAAGTTCTGTCTTGTGATCTCTGACATCAGTGTTTGATAGATAGTCATATGTATTTGGCTTGGAATGAGAGAAACTCCATTACCAGGCATCCAGATCTAAATTTATGACAATGAGTTAAACAACAACAAGAAAACTCTGTTAAGTGAACAAATTCTTCTGCAATATAAAATTTCCAATCATATAACCTGAAAACAAGAATTAAAAAAGCTGATATGAAAGCCAGCATAAGAATTAGCAAAGAACAGAAATTCTTTGTGGTTTCTCCTACACATAGCTTAAGAAAAAACTGGACCAGTCCAAGATGATTTGTGACTTAAAATTTCATTGTATTTCAGAATTAGATGAGGACAATCACAACCTTAAAAATGCTCTAGCAAGTTACCTCAAAAAAAATTGAAATGTTTGAAGCTTTCAGTTTGCAGAAAATTTATGGAAATGACATATGACATGTGATGTTTGAATTTCAGAACAAAGTCAATTAAAAACTAGAACACAGATTCTTTTTGAAGGTTTCTTTCTCAAGGAGTGATATTTACATACTTATTTGCTCATCTCTGTAGAAGACAGAACAGATTCTTGCTATTCCATAAAAGAAAAAAAGTATTTTAAAGGTATTGTAAGAGAAAAAAAAAAAAATCTTTCCTAAAAGGATCTTTGCAGAATGAAAAACGTGCAAAACCTCATGCTTTAGAGAAAAACTCAACCTGGTGAACCACTGCCTTCCAATAAAATTGTTTTGAATTATAAATAAAATCATTTCCACATTCCACATGCAATCCCAGTGATTTGTTGCTAACTGATATGCTGAAGAATAAAATAAATTTGTTTCACCTAAGTATTTGTAACTTACACTGAATAGGATTAGACTCCACTGCCCAAAACCAAGAAATAAAAGATATCTGAAAAAGATGTTATAAACAGAATCATAGAATCATTTAGGTTAGAAAAAACCTCCAAGATGATAAGAACAATCTTTGACCAACCATGACCTTGTCAATTAGACCATGACCACCTTGTCATTAGACATAGTGACATGTTTTGCATCCAGTAATTTCTTGTACACATCCAGGAACAGAGACTCCACATCCTCCCTGGAAAGCCCGTTCCAATGCTCATTATAAAGAAATTTTCACATAAAGAAATTTTTCCTGATGCCCAGACTAAATGTCCCCTGACACAGCTTTGAGCCTGTGTCCTTTCATCCTCTCACTGGTTGCCTGGGAGAAGAGACTGACCCCTACCTGGCTACAGCCTCCTCTCAGGCAGTTGTAGAGAATGATAAGCCATTATGACCCTCCTTTTCTCCAGGATAAATACCCCCAGCACCCTGAGCTGCTCCTCATAGGACTTGTGCTCCAGACCCTACCCCAGCTTTGTTTTCTTGACTTGCTCCACCACCTCAGTGTCTTTCTTGCAGTAAGGGCACAGAACTGGACACAGCACTCGAGGTGTGGCCTCAGCAGTGCCCAGCACAGGGGGACAATCCCTGTCCTGCTCCTGCTGCACACACTATTGCTGATCCAGGCCAGGATGCCATTGGCCTTCTTGGCCACCTGGGTTGTACTGGTTTTGCATGGCCTGGTTTTGGTAGCAGTGGGGCCACAGAGGTGGCTTCTGTGAGAAGCTGCTGGGAGCTTCCACCATGTCAGGCAGAGCCAACAGTCCCTGGTGGCTCCAAAGATGGATCTGCTGCTGGCCAATTAGAAATGGTAGTAATGCCACTGTGATTGCAGATTTAAGAAGAAATCAGAACAAAGGTTGTGATGTAGTTTTAATGCCAGATGAAGAAGAGCAGAGTGAGAACATGTGAGAAGAACGACTCTGCAGACACCAAGGTCTGTGGAGAGAGAGGAACAGGAGGTGCTCCAGGCACGAGAGCTGAGATTTCTCTGCAGCCCACGGTGCAGACCACAGCGAAGCAGCTGTGGTGGCCCTGCAGGCCATGCAGCACAGCTCCATCTGCAGAGATCCACCTGCAGCCTGTGGAGGAGTCCCATGCCAGAGCAGGTGAACGCCTGAGAGGAGGCTGTCAACCTGTGGGAGACCTGTGGAGAGAGGCCCCCATGCTGGAGCAGTCTATCCTTGAAAGGCTGCACCCCATGCTGCAGCAGTTTGGGGAGACTTGCCTGTGGGATGACTTACATTGCAGCAGTTCACAGGCAGCTGTGCTCATGAGATGGATCACACTGGAGAAGTTCATGGAGAATTGTCACCCATGGGAGACATTATCCTGCTCTGATTTTGTTAGTAGTAAATTCACTTCATATCTTTAAGTTGAACCTGTTTGTCCTTGGTAGTGTTTGGTAAGCAATCTCTCCCAGTCCTTACCTCAGCCAATGAACCCTTTGTTACATTTTCTCTCCTCTCTCCAGCTGCCAAGGGGACTGAGAGAGTGGCTTTTGTGGGTGCCTGGCATCCCACAACAGTGGGCACTCACTGGCTCATGTTCAGCTACTGTCACCATCACCCCCAGATCATTTTCTACAGGGCCATTTTCCAATCATTTCTTCTTTCCCAAGCCTTTAGCCCTGTGTGAGGTTGCTGTGTCCAATGTACAGGATCCAGAACTTGGCCTTGTTGCACCTAAAATGAAAATGTAATAAAAAATATAATAACACCAAGTTAAGTATAGACTATATAAAGCAGTAAAACACCTTTCAAAAAGCACAGCACATGTAAGATTTCAAGAACAAAAAGAGGACACAGAGGTTAGAAAGTGAGCCTGCATGGTGGCAATGGTAGATTTTAAACAAAACACTTCTTTGGCCAAATGTTTTGTAAACATACATTACCATTAGCATTCATATATACAGTTGTCATGGTCTAGAAACAATATTCCCCAATTCAGTGTGTCCTCGAAGACTCTCCAAATCACACAGCCACTCTCTCTCTCACTCCCCTGATTTTCCCTCTCTCTCTCCACTGCAGCACGCTGGAGAGGAGAATTGGAGCCTGACGCGGTGCCGGAGTCCAAATCCCAAGCCCCTTGGCTCAGCCCAGCCAGCAGCAGCACCGCACAAGGAGTGGGCACGCCCCAGGAGACAGTGATTCCAAGGTGCGGCTTAGAGCAGCCAGAGCTCTATGGCATGATATGATGTGTCAGCGTGTCTCGTGTGAGGGCAAGGATGAGAGGTCCAGGTCCGAAGGGTACATTCCAAAGGGATAAGGGAAGTTGAGGCAAGGGAGGACAAGGGCAAAGAGCCACCTCCTCAGGCTGCGCAGGGGATTTTATACCCCCAGGGCTGACCACTGGGAAATCTCGAGGGGAGGAACAAGGCGTAGGGCTTACAATCCACAGAACAATAAGGGAAAGATAGGGAGGGGAAGGGGTTAAACACACCAATGGGGTACTACCAAGGGGTGATTGACACTGAACTTTCTAGAAGGGTGGGACAGTCTCAGGGAGGATTGACACAGTACGGGACAGGGATTACAAAGGACTGACAGTCCAGGCGAGGAGGGTACAATATAGGAATGAACCAAAATACCACAAGTAATAGGGGGATAACAGAATAAACCAAACACATCAGGAACACACCACAACAGGAGCCACTAAAGAGAGACCACAGATTGAGATAAGAACACTTTACTGGAAACAGCATTTAGGTAAGAAAGTAAACAGTTCAGTAAAAGTTACAGCAAGAATATTAATGACAGAGAGTATAAGAAAAGAGGCAATTCACACAGAAAAAAAACAAAAACAAAACAACCAATAACAGACAATACCAGACAGCTTTATACGTGACGTTTTCTCAACCAGAAGGAACTCCTTCTCCATGTAACAAAGTCTCTTTACCCCAGCCCCAGTAATGACATGAGGTGGTATAGAATAACCTCCCTATGTAGGCATGTCCCCTTCCAGATACTGAAAAAAATTAACCCTGAACTGGCCAGAAACAGGAAAATAATAAATGACAACTTGCTACTCCAACAAAGGATGCTTAAGCAAACAGTATGGAGAGGGATGGTGCAGGAAAAAGGAGCAACAGTAGGATGAACTGAATCATCCATGTAAAAAACAGCTTTCCTTTGAACAAGTGAAAAGACTATATCCTTGTCTTTCATTTTGAGTTTGCAAGGCTTTGAGTTTGCTAAGAAATGTGTGATCAGCAGCCTAAGGGTCAAATTTCCAAAACACAGACACGCACCCTGGTTTTCTGATTGATGGTGCTCTGAATACATGACAGATTGAAAAGAATTGAGCATGCTAGAGAGGAAATGTCCCATGCTCCACCAGTGTGAATCAGAGTCTCTGCTATTGGGACAAGCATCCCCCTGCTCGAGAGAGAGGGTACATGCCACAAGGTAACCTGCGGATTTACCTGCATGACCACACAGAGGACATGAGATGTGATAGACATGTCAGTCACTATAGTGGTGGAACTTAGCTGCATAACACAATGAAAAATGATCGGACTCATGTTTTTCTCATGAGGCGAGACGATCAGCACAAAGAGATTCACAAAAGTGTTGCTTTTTCGTTCCTGTCTTTGACTCAGCATCAGCTGTAGCTTTGAGTGTAGCAGCTGGCATGTTTACAAGCAATTCAGAGGAGCAATGTGCTTCCTTCCAGATGCATTTGCCTGCTAGGATATGTGTGAAGACATATATTTTTCAGCTGTTACCTGGACAGAATTCTGCTCTAGCTGAGCATAATTTCAAGTAAGATTACTTGAGGTAAGATTGCTTTATTAAAGTAGTCAGTTTGCTTAATGCCACAAACAAAAGAGCCTTTTTAATAACACACACAGCCAATATGGCCACTTGCTGCCCAGACCAGAGTTTTCATGGGATGTCTGTTGTTGGAGGAAACAAAAAAGTCACTTTGACCTTCTTATTGCTATTCAAGAGGGTATTTCTCAACTGCAAGTGATATGATGGCTAATAATCACACCATTGGCACTGAACTTATTAGCGAGAAAAAGTCCTTGTGTAAAAAAGGCCCCATATGGTTAAATATGTATTTTTCAAAGAGAAAAATTTTCAAAGAGAAAATAATGAAGCTGTCTCTTTCATTATACATAAATGGCTTCTTTATTATGTGCAGGAAAATAATCAGCCACTAAAGAGAGAATATAGAATGAGACTTGTTTGTCAGTTAGTTGAAGATTTATTTTCAGGGTTTTATATTTGATTTCATGTTAACAAATCTGTCTCATAAAATAATATTTTTAAAGGATTTGGCACTTTGCATTATAAAAAGAAACGCAATTTTAGAATAAATTTATGACCAGCTGAAAGCAATTCTGAATACCTAGATGTCATATATTGACTCAGCAAGTTTGTTCATGACACCAGGCTGTGGTGGGCAGCCGACACGTGGCAGGGAAGGGATGGCATCCAGAGGGACCTGGACAGGCTTGAGAGCTGGGCCACTGCAAACCTCATGGGGGTCAACAAAACGAAGTGCAAGGTCCTGCAGCTGGGTCATGGCAATCCTAGACACACCAACAGCTTGGGCAGAGAAGTGATTGAGAGCAGCCCTGCTGTGAAAGATTTGGGGTGATGGTTCCTTCAACATTAGCCAGCAGTGTGTGCTCACAGCCCAGAAAGCCAGTTGTGTCCTGGGCTGCATCCAAAGCAGCGCAGCCAGCAGGGTGAAGTAGGGGATTCTGCCCCTCTACACTGCTCTGATGAGACCCCAGCTGGAGTGCTGCACCCAGGTCTGGAGTCCCCAACAAAGGAAAGACAAGGAACTGTCAGAGTGAGACCAGAGGAGGCCATGAAGCTGATAAGAGGTATGAAAGACTTTCCCCAATGAGGACCTGCCAAGGAAGTTGGGATTGTTCAGCCTGGAGAAGAGAATGTTGTATGGGGACTTCATAGCAACTTTCCAGTATCCAAAAGGGCCTATTAGGAAGTCTGAGGGGTGCTTCATCAGGAACTGTAATTACAGGACAAGGAGTAATGGGTACAAACTAAAAGAAGGAAATTTTGGGTTAGATATTGGGAAGAAATTCTTTACTGTGAGGTTCATGAGACACAGGAAGAGGTTGCCCAGGGAGACTGTGGATGCCCCAACCCTGGAAGTATTCAAAGACTGGCTGGATGGGCCTTTGAGCAGCCTGATCTAGTGGAAGGTGCCCCTCCCCATGGCAGGGATGCTGGTACTAAATGATCTTTAAGGTCCATTCCACCTCCTTAACATTCTATGTTTCTGTTACTTCCAATTTTGAACCCAACCCCATCGAAGCTGAAGTAAGTGCCTGTACTTATAATTAGAGATTTGGTAAAGAAGCAGCTTGGGGTTTGATGGCCTTTCAAAATAAACATGTTTGATCTTGAGTACTTAGGAGTCTTGTCTCACTAAGTTAATCACATACTAATATTGTTTACAGTGTATCTGTAGAAAGCCATTTCACTGATGTTTTCTGAGTAAAACTGATTACACACCTGAAAGTAAATGCTGAAAATTAGAATTTTTTTTTTCTTACTTGGCAATAGAAATATCTAGCAAACAACAGGGTTTTATTTTTGTCTAAAAGGATAATTCCGAAAGAAACAGGGTGTTAGAGGACTTGGAGTTCATTAATTCTGTGAGCCTTATTTTTAATTCCAGTATTATATTCTTCAAATAAATTAAGGATAAAAGTGAGATTTTAACAAATAGCTTGAGATGTGTACTGCCGTGCCTGACCCTGGGTAGCCCTGCTTAGTCCAAGCACCAGCAACAGTAGTGTGGGACGAGGCAGGGAGGCAGCGTCCCGGTCACCTCCTGCAGAACCTTATCCAAAGGCCTACAGTAACACCAGCAGCAGTCACCCGAGTGAAGACCCAGAAGCACTCTTTATGCAGGGAAAAGTCCAGGCTTTATTGGCAGGAGGTCCCAAACTGACCAACACTCCGAGGCTAAAGAGCAACCTAAAACTGGGTTGCACCTGGTTTTAAGGAGGAGATCACAACCAATGGGGAGAGGGCATGGGGTTACAAGTAGGACGGGTCGCAGGGGCAAAACCATTAGGGAAAGGGTTGCATAATCATTGACCAACGGTGTATTGAGTTTAACAGAACATTATAGAATTCGGGAAATGATCGACACCCAAGGCACAACCAAATAAGGAGTGAGAAAGGGGAACAGGGTTAATTGAAGCAAAGGGGAGGAATCCGGGATAAACTAACTCGTAGCATAGGGTAATAGGGATAAACCATATATCTCAGGGGAGGACATAGGCCGCAACAGATGTGAATCAAAATTGGTATCTAATATTTGCCCTATGTAGAAGAAGAAAATCAAATAGAAGTTGATATTTTCTCACAGTAAAAACATTTCCAATGAAGTGAAGACATTAGCTTTAAGTCTTGCAGCAGGAAGAAACTTTGTATTGCACACGGATTTTACTCTTCCATTAGCTTTAGCCACTTATTAATATCTGCTAAAGGCTTGTCACAATACTGATGCCATCTAAATATCAGCTTTAATACATGCTTCTATACCTGGCTGTATCAGCATACTGGAAACATAGCTATAATGTTATTATGAATTATAAAATACTCTAATTTTATTAAAAGCAGTACAATTATCCTGGATTTGTATTATTTCAGTAGCAGATACCTATTGTTCTGGTGATTCTGACTCCTCTAGCTGAAGAATTCTTCCACTGCTAAAAGAATTTAGAAATTAATATTGTGCCATCTCATGCGGGCTGCCCCGGGCCGGTCCTGACAGGGGTCCGTGAATCCGAACGGGTTTCCCTGAACACTGCGGCCAATTCCCTCAGCCAACCTTCTGCCCGTGCCCATATGTGGTAATGTTGTGTTCTCACCAAAGAGAGACAGAAGTGCTCGCTGTATGACAGGTCACCAGAGTTTATTGTAGGAGAATCCGAGGGTACAGATGCCGTGGAGAAGAGCAGGAAGGGTCAGGTAATGGAAGGAGGAGGTGGGAAAGAAACAGGGTAACAACTGCTGGTGAGGGAGTCAGGGACAAGGAGCTAGGAGCTGTTCACACAGCAGCTGACAGGCAAGCCCAAGAGCTGTGTGTCCCTGTAAGGACAGACACAGTGCCCCCTGTAGGGGCAGACACAGTGTATTTAAACTGGGGAGGGATAGGAGGGGTCAGGGTACAATTCAGACAATGGGGAGGTAAGACGGGGGAGGAGCTGGGATGATGGGATGTATAACAGACCAATGAGAAGCAGGAGAGGAGTGACAACGACTGTGGAGACCAGTAACAAAACTGAGAGTTTTGTTTCTTTCTAGAGAGTGAGGATCACTGACACATGCTTGTTGGAATGAGGGATCATGGGGAAGTGAGTTACACACAGGAATCTTCCCATGGCATCCCATGAGTACCATCCCCTGCACCGACTCCTATTGTCATGAACAGGTGACAAAGGCAAAAATGAGGCCTGAGACTCACAGGTGAGGAGTCAACTTGGTTTTTATTAGAAGAACAGCACAACTGGAAAGAGCAGCCAGGAGTTGCCCGACTGCCTTACTAGGAGTGTTGCCGGAGGCATACAATATAGAGAGCCTCAGGGCCCACACTCCAGATATTGTATCCATGCAGAGTGGAGCTGGCAGTCTGCCCAGACTGCTACTGGGAGACAGCTGAGTACAAAGACCCCAAACCCCAACCTACAGCTATGCACAGTCTTTTAACCCCTCAGTCCTCACTTGATTGGTCCGTTTTTGATCTGCTAGGTGATTGGCTCGATTCTAGGGGTTCTATTGGTTCTTAACAGCGGAATGTTCAGGGCCAATCATTTTCAAAAGCTATCAAGTGATTGGTCTTTTGATGGTCCAATTATAGTTTGTGAAGCTGAATACATTAGGTGAGACAATTCTTCTGGATGGCTCTCTGTCAATCTTCGTTACCCTAACACCCACGCATGCCCGAGATGCCCCGAGGCTACCAACGCAATCCTGACGCCATTTTAACAAACTATTAACTGGAATAACTATAATATAACAAAGATAACCTTAATGAACTTAGACTTAATTCTTAATAAACTTGGACCCCAACTTCTTAACATTCATCACAATCCCCCCTCTAAAACTTTGATTGGGCTTAGTCCGCATCAACCTCAAAATAGTTTTATACAGGACTCTCATAGGAGTTGTAGATCTTTCGGAGCTTTTGAAACTTTTCGTATGTTGCTCTTGCAGTGGTCAGCTCTTGACTGGAAGGTTGGACTGGGTTCTGGGACTTTATTTTCATGATATTGTCTACTTTTTTTTTGCTCATCTGTTCGATGGAATTTCTTACAATTCTCGTTACCATTTGTATGAGGCATGGCAATAGACAAGGGAGAAAAATAACACTGGTTAGTGCAAGTCCAAGGAATGCTAGGGTCTTTTTCCACCATTCTCCCCCTAAGATGTTATCCCACCAATTGGTCTTAAACATTGGAGACCATCTCTGCACAGGTATGTGTGCTGATTTTCGGATATTGGTAGTGATATTTTTAATAGTATCTCCATGATCATCAATTTCTAGGCAGCATTCAGAAGAATTAAATCTGCCACATGCTCCGCCCTCTTCAGCTAAGAGATAATCTAGGGCTAACCTATTCTGATATATTGCATTTCTCATCTGACATGCCTGTGCGGAGATCCATTACTAACGTGGATTGATTTGTTATTTTTTCCAAGAGAGCTTGTAATCTAATAATTCGATTTAACATATAAATTGGCGTACGGTAACCCCATGAGCCATCTTGGGCCCACACAGCTAGCCCATAAGTAGCTATAATTCTTTCTGGGGGCCATTCATCATCTTTCCATTTTTGTATACCCCCAATTACGATCTCTCTCTTCTTTCTTCTTTCTTCTTTCTCACAAGTTCATCGTATAAGGGTATCCCTAGATGTTGTCCTTCTAACTTCGGTAATAAAAAGAATGATGGTTTAATAACTCCTAAAGTACAACTTCCAGCCCAATCCTTTGGTAACATTACGTAAGCCTTTTTCCCACAAATCCAGAAAAGTCCTTTGGGAGCTTTCCAAAAGTATTGATTGTTAATCTCTGACACATACTGGGGATTCCAAAACTTAGGAAGCAGGGGTTCATCATGATAGGGGTTAGGGAACATAGTGGAGCACTCATACAATTCTTCTCTTTCTATATACATACATCCTTGCCTTTTAGACCTCGACCAATAGAGTTCAGGGGCTTTTGGAATCCACTTAGATTGGGTGTTGTTATTTAGGAAATATCTTTTACAATGTAACTCCCCTACATGGACTTATACTGTATTCCTTTCCTCTACAAACATTCCTCTCCCACTATTTCAGATCTTAAATTCCATATTTCACTATTTTCTCTTTGACTTCCTTTTAGAGATGTCATTGGCCTTTTTAACTCTTTTAGCACACCTTGTGGGGTCAAAGCTACCCCTTCCCACGGCCATGTTTCTGCCATGTGGGTATCCCCGCAAATCCCGCAATTAGATAGATTAAACTCGTGGGCTATTCTTTCCATTCAGTCTATAAATAAGTTTTTACCTTTTAGATTTGAATCTTTTGGTGGCTCAATGGTTTCTTTCAATTCTCTTTCTTTTACTAGGTCAGGTTCATAAATCGTGGTGTTTTTCTTTTCCCTTGGATCTACGTCTGAGCAGATCCACCATTCCTGAACAGGGCACTCTCCTACTAACTTTTGTCTAATTGTCCCTGTGTTTTCTGATAGCCAATAAAACTTTCGTTCTTCAACGCAAGTAGTTACTCTTCCTAAGTCAATACATTTGGGGTTAGGATTTGAGTGCACTCTTAAGACTGCTGTCTGATCCTCCCCTGCCTAGAGCGGCTGGTAGCACATCTGGCACAACCCCTCTTGGTCACCATGAGCTTGCATCATCAACAGTGCTACCACTACCAGGGGTCCAGTATGGACTGCTCCCATCTTCAGGCCTTTGTCCTCTCTCAGGACTTCCTTTGCCACTGTTCAGGGGAACACGCTCCAACCCGAGTTTGTCCCCTATAGTACTTGACCTTACCAGAGGCTGACGAATGAATGCTGGTTTCTCCTCCTTCCCCTCTGTATCGACCTCTCCTCTCTTTCCCTTTTTGGGGTCAGATTATCTACTTGGTATGGGAGAGTGTCTCGTTCGGGTTCTTATCTTTATTGAGATCTGTAAGGGAAACTCAAAAACAATTATTTCAATTAGGGAACTGGGGACAACTCTATAACAGTTAACAGGAAAACTCTGAAACAGTAATGATGGGAACTGTAGAACTAGATAATAAAACCAACAATGGTTAGAACTTTCTGGGGGGTCAACACTGTCTCTCTCCTTCTTTCATCTGTTTTTGCCGTTCCGGTATCCTCAGGGGGTGGAACAGGGCCCTTCGCTCTTGTTGCATGCATCCAGCCTTTCTCTTTCATGCAGATAGCTGTCTCAGTGGTTAATAAAACATGAAATGGACCTTCCCATTTTGGAAAGAGAGGCTTCTCATTCCAAGTTTTGATCAATGCCCTTGCTGGAACTGATGCACTTTAAAATCTATTGGTGTGTTTTGGGGAAGCAACCCTTTTCCCCTCAATTCCTCTAAGTTCTGTACAACTGTCTGGATGTATTTCTTTCCACTCAACTCTCCTTCCTCATAAGTACCCATCTTAACACCAGATAAGAGTGGGGGAAGTCCGAACATCATTTCATAAGGAGAGAGACCCAAATCTGTTCTAGGCCGGGTCCTAATTCTCAACAGTGCTAATGGAAGACATTTAAGCCAATTCAATTTGGTGTGTTGCATTAATTCGGTTTATGTAATTTTGATGGTTTGGTTCATTCTCTCGACCCGGCCTGAACTTTGGGGGTGCCACAGAGTGTGTAACTGCCAATTAATTCCCAATGTTGTTGTTATTTGTTTTAATATTTGTGCTGTGAAGTGTGGACCCCTGTCAGAAGCAATAGTATAATGATACCGTATCTCGGAATAATCTGTTCCATAAGGATTTTACTCATGGTCTCTGCAGTTTCTTTTATGGTGGGAAAGGCCTCGACCCAGTGTGTTAAGTGGTCCACAATTACTAATAAATGTTTAAACCGTTTGACAGGTGGGAGTTCAGTAAAGTCAACTTGTACTCTTTGAAAGGGTCTGACTGCTAATTCCCTCCCACCTTGAGGAGTCTTTCTCATTACTTGTCTGTCCACTCTTTGGGATATTACGCATCCCTTGGTGACAGCTTGTGCAACTTCACAGACTCTGATGCATGCATATGATCTTAAAAAGAAGTCACAAAGCGCCTGGGTTCCCCAGTGTGTTATAGCATGGAGGTCTCCTATAACTTTCCAGGTTATTTGTTTGTTTAATACTTTCCTTCTATCAGGCAGTTTCCATATCCCCTTCTCATCTTGTTTGCCTCCTACCAATTCTATTTCTGTTATCTCCTTTTTGGTAAAAATTGGGATATCTACTTCCCCTTCCCCTTCTGGATCAGTCCTTATTATATGTAATGATATAACTTTATCTCTCAAAGTTGCTTCCTTCGCTGCCTGGTCAGCCAGGTGGTTACCTTGGGATTCAAAGGTGTTTTTTTTACTGTGGGCTCTGACATAAACAATTGCGATTTCTTCTGGGTCTTTTAATGCTTGTAATAATTGCCTAATTAAGTTTTCATGGTTTAGGTTCTTCCCCTTTGAAGTTATAAACCCTCTTTCTGTCCAGATTTTACCAAATGTATGTGCTACACCGTATACATATTTTGAATCACTATACATAGTCCCAGTTTTGTTCTTTAACTTCTGTAATCCTCTCAGCAGTGCATAGATCTCACAACTCTGGGCTGACCAGCTCCCTGGCAGTCTCTCCTGTTCCACCACTTCCATCGTTTCTCCGTGTACAATAGCATATCCTGACACACACCTTCCCTCTATTACTCAGGAGGATCCATCTACAAATAGTATTTCCCCGTTGGGTAGAGGTTGATCTTGTGGATCTAGCCTAACTTTTGTTTGTAGTTCTATCACATCAAGACATTGGTGTTCTAATTCCTCCTTTGGTTGTCCATATAAAAATTGTGCTGGGTTCACGCTGTTAGTAACAGCTAATTCCAATTTTTCTGTCATTAATATTAACTCATATTTTAACAATCGGCTGTCAGTTACCCACTGACCAGCTTTTTTACTTAATATAGCTCTTAAATCGTGTGGGGTATATATTTTTAGGTCTCCCCCAAATGTCAATTTTAAGGCTTCCTCTACTAATAATACTGCAGCAGTCACTGATTGCATACAGCCAGGCCAACCTCTCACCACTGGATCTAATAATTTCGATAGGAATGCTATTGGTTTTCTCACATCACACCACTTCTGAGTGAGCACCCCAAAGGCGACTCCTCCTTCAACATTAACAAAGAACTCAAATGGCTGTGTCAAACTCGGTAGACTGAAAGCAGGAGCTTCGATAAGGCTTGTCTTTAATTTCTCTAATTTCTCGTCATCCTCTGGTTCCCAGTTGAAATCTTCTCCTCCAGCCAATTTATCATATAAAAATTTCACCAATGAAGTGTAGTCCTCAATCCACAGTTTGCCATAACCAATCAATCCCAATAGCTTTCTTACATCCCTTTTAGCTGCAGGAGCTGGAAGTAATACAATTCTCCTTATTCGATCTGGCTCTGTTTTCTTATACCCACTACCGATGATGTGGCCTAAATACTTGACTTCAGATTGCACAAATTGCAGTTTCTTCTTGGACACCTATAAGCCTTTTCCACCTAGGAAATTTAGTAATTTGATGGTACTTTCCCTCACCTGCTCCTTCTCTTCTCCAGAAAACATGAGATCATCTACATATTGCAGTTTTTGGATTGCCATTTTGGAATGCCTGGACATTTATAGGATGTCAATAATTCCTCTAATGCCCTCCCAAACAGAGTAGGCGACTCTGAGAACACCTGTGGGAGTTGGGTCCAGCGATATTGTTGATGTTTTCCATCACTCTCCCACTCAAACGTAAACCAGTCCCTACTCTCTTGGTCTAGGGGGCATGACCAAAACGCATCCTTCAAATCAATTACACTGAACCACTGATGACTTGCAGGGACTTGGCTCAGAAGGGTATAAGGATTAGGGACTACTGTGTGTTTAGATTCCACGTGTTTATTGATTTCTCTCAAATCCTGTACCATCCTAAAACTTCCATCTGGTTTCGTAACAGCTAAAATGGGCCTGTTATTGGGGGACATACATGGTTCTAAGATTTTGGTTTGTACTAACTCCTCTATAACGAGCTTTAATCCTTGCTTTCCTTCCTTTGATAGGGGATATTGTTTTTATTTGTACTGCGGTGGTTTCCAGTTTCATGGTTATCCTAATAGGTGTCATATTTATCAGGCCTTTCCCCCCACTTTCTGCCCACACTCAGGGATTTATCTCTTCTTCATCTTTAAATGCCAAGGCCATCAATTTTACTATCATTTTCCCCTGCTGTGGGATAACCCCTATTCCTAATCTTACTTGGAGGTCTCGTCCTAACAAATTATAGTCTAAATTTGGAATATATAATAAATCTGCTTCTATTTTATTTGAATTCCCTTTAATTATTACTTTTTCTATTATGGGTGTCGCGGCCCTAGCCCGAGGCCTGTGAACGGCTAGGGACACTGCCAAGGATCAATCTGTGTCGGGGAGCCCTTTAGGGAAGCGAGCCCCCTCAACCTACCAGATGCAGTGGTGTCTCCTACACCTGGCAGCTTACAGGCCCAGCAGATAGCACATCAATGAAGACCTCAGAGCGTCTTTCGGCCTGAAGAAAGCTCAGTTTATTTCCAGAAATAATCCAAATACGGGGGAGAACAGAAGAACCAAGCGAACTGCAACAAGCCAAAAGCCCTGAGCACAGTCAGGCAACAGATTAAATACACAAAGGGAGGAGTAACAGTTAACCAATCAGGAGCACTACAAGGGGTTTCCAGGGGAGGAGTCAAGGGGGCAGTAGCTAATCCTATCAACATAACATCATTGACGACAAATCACAACTCAAGTTCCATAGAAGGTTCTAGGTGCGGGGAGTGGGAACTGGGAGACAGACAGGAGAAGGAGTGCCAAATAAGGGGAGAGGGAGTTGGGAATAAAGTAAAACAGAGCAAGGGGGTAGGGACAGGGACAAACCACTTGGTATGGGGAGAACTGGGGGAAAACCATTGGAGGGGATTGGGGGACGGGATACAACAATTGGGGTCTTGAATGGCTCTCCTCTGGCTCCCTGAACCTGACAGGTGTTTTTACTAACACTAGTTCCTTTTGGTACTTTGTACACACGACTTATCAGCTCCTGTGTCTACTAGGAATTTGAATTCTTCCCCTTGCAGTCCAATTTCTAAAGTTAACAAGGGCTCTAAATTCTTATGTTGGTCAATCCCCAAGGGGTAGAGCCCCTGACACCCCTAATCATCGTTCTTTTCGAGTTCTGTCCTTTCGTATGTCTGGGTGTCTCTTTTCCAGGCAGGGCAGTCTCTCCTCAAATGTCCCTGTTCACCACAGTAATAGCAGGTTATTTTTCCTTTACCCACTGTGGGCCTACCTCCCATGGCCAGTCTACTTCCAAGAGCTCTCATTCTTTCGTCTACTTCCTTAGCTTCTGCTTCTGACCTTTCCCACTTGGTACTCTCTCTGGTAATTGCTACAATGATTTTAGCTTTTGTTTTCACTTTCTTTTCATCCTTCCTAACATATACCTTCTGTGCTTCCCTCAATAACTCGTTCATTCTTTTCTCTTGCCACTCATCCACTTTCTCTAGTTTTCAGCAGATGTCCAACCATGCTTTTGTGACAAATTGCACTCTTATTAAAGTTTTTCCCTCTGTGCTGTCTGGGTCAACTCCTGAATACAGTTGAAAGTTTTTCCTTAAACGTGCCAACCAGTCACTAGGTGACTCATCCTTTCCATGGCATATGTCAAAAACTAGTTTAGAGTTCATATATTTAGGGACTGCATCTCTGATTTCTTTTATTATTAATGATCTATATTCGTTCATACTTTGTCTCCCCTCCACTGTGTTAGGGTTCCAATCTGGTTTTGTCACTGGCATTTTGGTTTCCCCTCTAGGCCCTCCCCGATGTTCCCTTTCCCAGGCTCTGATGCCAGCAGTCCTGATTTGTTCTGTTTCCTCAGGAGTGAACAGGATCCCTAAGATGGAATTCAGTTCCTCCCACATATATATATTGGAGCCTAGGAACTGATCTAACTGATTGGCAGTCCCTATGGGGTCCTCTTAACAATGGTTTGATCTCTTTCTTAAAATTCCAAACCTCTGATGAGGTCAAGGGAGCATTAACAAAGCCAATATCCTCTTGAGTCCCACCCATAGGCACTTCTCTCAAGGGAAAGAGGTGTGAACTTTCTTCTGGTTCTGATACTTTGTTTTTCTTACTATATCTAGTATTATATGGGTGTTTGGCCCTTACTACTTTAGCATCTTTGGAACTCCCCTCCCCTGTATCACTGTCGCTTGATGTTACTGAGTGTTCGGGAGGGGGAGAAACTGTCTCTTATAGTTGCACTCGAGGGGGCGAGGGAGGAGGAGGAGGTGGAAGGTGGTCTAATGGATCCCACCTTGCCTCTACTTCTGTTTCTTTACTTCTGTTATTTTCTTTCTTTTTTAACTTACACACTGCTGTCTTTTTCCTTCTCTCATCTCTCCTTAACCAACAACTAGCATAGTCTATTTTCTCTGGCTGCTCTATCTTCCTGGAACTCACATACCGGTACAGAGCCACGCACAACCATTCTTCTTCAGACCCATACCAGGGCCAATAAACCGTACCATCTTGTAAACATTCTTTGGACCAAACTTCTGTGCAAAAATTTACCATCTTATTTAACTTCTTATGCCTGTCGTCTTCCTCCCACCTTTGTAACATTTTCCCTAGGTGACTATTCGTAGGTATCTCCATGAGTTTACTTTTCTTCCCTTCCTCCCTGGAGTTTTTACTAACACACTTGCCCATCCTTAAATCAAGTTAGGTGATTTCTATCTTAGACTGGCTGTGGGAACTTTCCTCAAAAGTTTCCCACCACTCGTCAAGATGGCAGTCTCAGGTGATTAACTTCCACCCTCACTCAAATGACAACCTCTTCACTTCCAGTGTCTACCCTCACCCAAGATGGCGACCTCTCTCTTTCCGGCTTGAACGGCACCTGACCTAATATGGCGGAACCCTTCAGCCAACTACCAGAGCTCCTCACAATTTGTCACTAACTTACAAAACACTGTTCTACCAACTCTTTCTTTACTCCTTAACACACTAGAGTAAACTCTCCCACTAAACTGACCTTTTAACTAAGAGTCTTTTAGGAAAGTAATACTAAAAAGAATGGAATGAACAAAAACATTAAATACCAAATGGTAATCCTAGTTACTGAAGTTCCTAGAATAAATATAACTAATAATAAAATCCAGTAAAATAAATAATTAAAAGCTACAGATGCAATAAAAGAACTTATTAAAAATGACCACACAAGACTTAATAAAAGAAATTGACACATAAATTGATCCACTTTCTCAAATAACACTAAAATTACTTGGATCTTTTACGCTACACTTGATACTGACTATACACAAGAACAATGACCAGGAAAACAAAATGGCGCTCCCGCCACACACGAGATCCCTAGTGAGTGGTTCGGAGACTATTGAACATTAGTCTCACCCTGAAATCACACTCACTAGGTAGTCTGACACGCTATTCCTCACACACTTATCAGAATCTTAACAGTTCTTAACAAAAGTTCCAAGATTTAACTAAAAATTAACTCTCTTTAACAAAAAAAACCTTTATACTAACACAATGCGCCTGAGTAGTCTCAGACTCTAAAGCAAAACTCTAAAACTAGAAATCATACATTAACTGAAAACTTTAATTCCCTAGGGCCGATCTAGCTCCCTCCTACTGCCCCTAATGGACAGTGGAGCTTTCTCCAACTGGGGGCTTGCGCCCTTGCCGGCTCGACCCCAGTTGAGAAGATCCCCTTTTGCCTGGTCTCAAACCCCCTTTGCACACCAAAGGGTCTCCAGACAAATGTCCTAATCCCCTGGGTTGAGCTCACTTACTCCCCTCCTTCGGCCAAGGGAAGGCAGACGACCCCCACTGGTGGTTAAACTCTTCTAATCTCCGGTAAAGACTTTTCCTAGCAAGCACCTCTGCAATGCTTGCCCCAGTGGCCTAGTTCCCCCCCTTATAAACCCTTAGTCCCACAGGGGTGTCCCCGGTGAGCCTCCTAAGGTGCAGGGGAACCCAATCCCCATGGCCTGTGCTGCCGGGGTCCTGAACCTCACCTATCTTGGGGCAATCAATCCCTCCATGTCCCATCCAGTGGAAACCCCCCACGGGTCTCCAACCTTCACTATCACCAGGTGCGTCCCCTCAAAGTTCTTGGTCCAGGCCTTTTCAAGGGAGAGGAGAGACTAAAAAGAAGGTAACCTAAAACCACAACCACTGTCAAACAGTTACCTCTGAACAAAACCTACTCCTGGGATTCTAATTGCCCAGAACAAAACTGGCAGAGCCAAATGAACCACATTTAAAACAAATTCAACTGAACCAACAAACCGGTTGGTCGAAATCCGAAGACCAGTTAAAATTAAAAACAGATAACCCTGGTAAATAAAATTCCTACAACTCCCTGCGGGCAGCCAGTCCCATGGAGCCTCCTTCTCTGGAGGATGGAGCTCACAAGCGGAATGGCGCTTTGGCACCCGCGAGCAAGAAAGTGCCACACTCAGTCCCAGGTCTTCAGGGAATGGTTCCCGGGGTATCTCAATCACTCCTCCACTCGCTACCACATGCTCCAGGGATCTGGCTTTGTAGTCCCCACTCACTCAGCCGCCGACACTTACTTGCACTCCTTAGCTCGGCCCTCCCCCCACATCTGTACCTCCCTGGCGTACATGGGTGCACTCCTTCTTGTGGGGCCTGTTCTTCAGCAGTGGTCATCACTTCTCACCTCTACGTGGGCCTGTACGTCAGCAACTCTGTATGCTGTCCGGAGGTAATCCAAGGCCTGGGTCGGTGGCCAGCTGGCTTCAGGGTCTTGTCCCCCTCAGAGCTCATTTTCCGGAGGTGACAGAATCCCGGACGAGCCCCCAATTTGTCATGAACAGGTGACAAAAGTGAAAATGAGGCCTGAGACTCACAGGTGAGGAGTCAACTTGGTTTTTATTAGACGAACAGCACAACTGAAAAGAGCAGCCAGGAGTAGCCCGACTGCCTTACTAGGAGTGTTGCCGGAGGGATACAATATAGAGAGCCTCAGGGCCCACACTCCAGATATTGTATCCATGCAGAGTGGAGCTGGCAGTCTGCCCAGACTGCTACTGGGAGACAGCTGAGTACAAAGACCCCAAACCCCAACCTACAGCTATGCACAGTCTTTTAACCCCTCAGTCCTCACTTGATTGGTCCGTTTTTGATCTGCTAGGTGATTGGCTCGATTCTAGGGGTTCTATTGGTTCTTAACAGCAGAACGTTCAGGGCCAATCATTTTCAAAAGCTGTCAAATGATTGGTCTTTTGATGGTCCAATTATAGTTTGTGAAGCTGAATACATTAGGTGAGATAATTCTTCTGGATGGCTCTCTGTCAATCTTCGTTACCCTAACACCCACGCATGCCCGAGATGCCCCGAGGCTACCGACGCAATCCTGACGCCATTTTAACAAACTATTAACTGGAATAACTTTAATACAACAAAGATAACCTTAATGAACTTAGACTTAATTCTTAATAAACTTGGACCCCAACTTCTTAACATTCATCACACTACAATCTGAGTAGAGCTCATGGACAGGAACAAAACACATACCTCTAATGATCAAAAGTAGATCCATTTCAACACTCAGTGTATTCATATAGATCAAAGAATTATTTCTAAAAGTCTTCAACATTGATCATACTACATTTCATAAGTTACAAAATTGTTGTCTATTATTGTCTATAATTATTATTATGTATTGTATAACCATAGAAATTTCTCCTATAAGATGCCTGTATCATTCAGGGTTCTCAACAGACAATACTAGTAGATTTTACTCTCCATTGCCAATTGTAATAAGAATCTAGGACCCAACTATATTAAGAGTAGCAAGCTTCTAGGATGAATTTTGTATGTCATTTTAGCATTTCATAAAGTACCTAGACTAAGTGATATTGCTTCCTTCATTTTACAGATGGAAAACAGAAAGGGGCATATTAAGGTCAAAACATTTCACTAATTTAAAGTATACTAATTGTGGATATCTGAGACCTTCTTTTGGAAGAGTTCTGCATTGTGCTAATCATTTTGTATGGAAGCACAGCTCTGCAACTGAATTTCAATTTCAGTTATGTTTAGGTGTCATTGGGTGTTCTGCAGATAGGATCCCACAAGATGAACTGACTATTCATAAAAGTCTGACAGCTACCAAAGGTCAGGGCTGGGTCAGCCAGTCAGAAGTTTTGCAGCCTTTTGCTGAATTGCTCTGCACTCTTCATAGTAACATAATATTAAGCTCAGCTTAAAGGGGATATTTCCTTCTTTAAAAAAAAACCTTAGGAAAATAGCAGAAAGCACATACTGCTAAGAAAGCTTTCATATTTGCGTCTATTTAACTCCTAGTTCTAGAATAAACAATTTAGTTTTTATAGTGTCCATTCATAATAGTTTGCTTCCAAAGGGAAGCATTATTAAGCTAATCCTAGCTTATAAATAAACTGTATTAAATTTCTTTATTTAGATCTTTTGACTGTTCTGTGTTCTCTAACGATGAAGATAAATTAAGGTTTATTGCATACATGAGACCATTTGAGATTCAGGTCATATTTGCTATATATTTAAGTCATCCAGGTTTCTCTCCTCCTTTCTCTCCTTTCTCTCCTTGAATGCTGACTTGCAAGAGGCAAAAATGTGCTTTCCAAGAAGATGATTTTGTATGAATCTGTTGTCATGCATGTCTTATTCACTTCATATTTTAATGGGTAACAGGCATGAAATAGGAGGAAGACTGATAAATCAAATTTGCATAAAGTCTAAACACGTATTACTGGAAATACCTTCCCCTACAATCCTCTTTTGGTGGTATTCCATTCAGGACATTTTCACTTCAACTCTCCAAGACCTTCAGAAATAGTAATTATTCATTATGAAAGAAAAGATATTACTAAAAATACTGCATGAGAGTACAGCATGGGACTCATGAACTCTCTAGGTAGGCATTGCACACCAAGGCTCAAGTTTTAGAAGGTTCATAAAGCCAAAGGACAACTTAATAGAAACAGTGGGACATAGTACACATTTATGAGGGCAGTAGATGTCAGAGAACCATCACCACAATAAAGCTCAAATACAACTTAAAACCACCCATCAAGAGGCAATTTGAAGTGCTGAAAAGCAGTCACCCATTAAGTACTAACTAATTACATCCATCTACTAATTAATAACATCCAAGTGCATAATGGCCACCAAGACTTGGTTAAAATGCCCCAGGGACTTCAAAGCATCCTGGCAATATCAAAACTTTAAGAGCTGTTGCAATAGTTCCACTGAATTTCATTAAACTGGAGAGATGCGTGTCTGTTGCATTGTCTGTCAGGTCAGGTGATTTAAAGTACAGTTGAAGGCTGCAAAAAAATGTCTCCATGACTTGTTACAGTAGGGACATTTCTTTAGATTTTATTACAGAGTGAGCAGAGCTCAAAAGCACAGCAGGAGCTCTGAATTCAGAGAGTGGCATCCACACTGAGTTTTGAAACTCCTGTGGCTAGAATTATTCAGGAGCTGAACTGGTAGTACTTCTGCAACCAGGTAGATACAGGCCTTCCCTAACCAAAACAAAGTTCCAAATCCACACAGAAAACCAGAAAATGTACACTGCTTCAATTACAAAATCCCGCAACACTGCATGTATCTTCAGCTGTGTATTATTGCTGCTGTTGTTTAATGCCCTGAATGTAAGACTGAGGGTGAGTGTCAGAATATGGTTGGTACGCTGTGGCATTGTATAATTATCT
>WEZZ01029445.1:0-10448 GCA_013400585.1 Chloropsis cyanopogon
CCTTTCCAACCTAAACTATTCTGATTAGTCACCAAACACACAAAGCAAGCAACAGTTTAAGTATGGTCTTAATACTGAAGTCCAACAGTGTATTATCAGAAACACCTTTTTTTTGCTTTTTTTCCTATCTATTCTGAGTTGAACTCTAGTAAATCTTTATTGAATTCTCATTTTAAAAGTTCTACAGGTTTAGACCTGTTTAGGCTTCTAGCAGATGCCAGAAATAACCAGACTCTTCATAAATTGTTTCAACAGAGTAGCTGAAAATTATCTGTTCCAGAAACATAAAGAATTTTCCTGCAATTTTTTGTAGTAGCACAAGTCTGGGTTTTATATATGAGGACAGAAACCCTTTCTCTCTTTTTATTGTTGGATGGGAATATCAGTTGCATTTTTGGTTCTTCTGTTGGAAGTCATTGTCTTATACTTTCTCTCCACTTCACTCAAAATTTCCGACTTCTGAGTACTTCATTTGGGCTTTTTATGACAACTGTTGTTAGCTCTGCTGCATAAGACACAAGATACAGTTCAGACCATCCTACACAGGATTTAGGTGAAGGACGTTCAGCAGTAGGAATGGCTGATCCAGTATTTTGGGGCTACCAGAATATAGACGTGTTAATTGAATTCAAGTATTGCTATTTTGAGTTTATGAAACTTTGTTCAGGGTATAGAGCAAATTTTTGATCACATACTCTACCTGTTTGAGCTCAGTGGTTCCATTCAGGTCCATCTGGAAACTCAGCTTGGGTGACTATATCCTTCTGCTATGAATTTAAATCTTATGATCGTGGTGGAAGTTGTAGACTGGGTCAGTACTCTCCAGCAAAGTATGAGAGAGCTGTGTTTTGACTGAACTTTATTCCTGGCTATCCAAAGCTGTTGGAGACAAGGTATGCAGAATGCTGCAATTCATCCCCCATCCCAGAATTACAGATAAAATTTAATTGACCAAAATAACAGGGACAATCTGTCTTGCTGGAGTCTCACAGTGCTTGCAGCATGGAGGGAACTCACACATGCAGTGCAGAAGAGCTGTGTGAGAAACAGGTTTGCTGTGTGCACAGGAATGTCATGCCAAGTAACATTCCTTTGCATGAAGGTCTGCTATATCTTTATATTTGGAGGAGGAAAGGGTTGGAAGATTTTAAAATCTAATAACAATCTTGAATATTAGAATCATTTTTTACTGCTATTACCTGGTTAACATTATTATGGTGTTAAGGATGTCAGGAAGGTGTTTGCCACCTCTGCTTTTCTCATGGCTGTTCAATGATTCTGGGGACAAGGATAAGGTGCCCCAGCTGAAGTCTGCTGGGCAGGTCTGGAGAGTGCTTACAGAGACACAAGACCCTACCTGTTAAAGAAGAAATTGATTGTTTGTGGTTGTCTAGTGCTATGTAGAAAAACTTACTGGATGTGAAAACTGGAAGTGCAGCTGTGCCAGGAACATAACTGTAACATAACCCAACACCATGCCTATAGCCTAAAATCCAGAAGGGTGGGACTATATTATCTATAATGCAATCTGTGTGAAGGAGACCAGGGTGCATATCCTAGACTACATTTTTGTCATTGAGTTATTGTTGGATTCTCCTTAGGATGGAGAAGAGACAGGAGGGGAAACTGGACAAGAATGGGAGTTCAAAGGGGACACAACAGGTGTTTTGGACTTTGTTCAGTTGTTTATAATCACAAAGTTTGGGGTTACATTTTTCTGCAAATAATGACTGCTTTCATAGAACCATAGAATACTTTGGGCCAGAAGGGACCTTCAAAGGACATGTAGTCCAAGCCCCCTGTAATGAGCTGGGACATTGACTCTACCAGGTTGTTCAGAGTTCCCATGCTTTGTTGTTAATCAGCTTCCAAAAGAAAAGTGTGGTGTGCAGACAATCACACAACTTGGCAAATTCCTGTTCACAGAAGTACCCAACCTGAGCATGTTTCACCGACTCCTCAAAAATTCACCTTAGCAACTCTGCAGCCTTCCTCGTGCTTTGGGAATTGAGGGCTACAAAGTCATTCCACCCAATCTTTTTGGTGGCACGGTGACAACCCAGTGCACATCCTGTGAGAAAGAGAGCAGTGGAAAGTTGAGAGCTCACCACTGTATGGATTCCTTTCAGGATACTACACATCCATGTACTTTTCATGTTCCTCAGTTTGAATATGTGCGTTCCTTTCTCTCCAGAGGAGAGAAAGAAAGGTGCTATTCAGCCCCCTCCATTCAATGGTTTATACATGTGATGAATATCAAGTAGGATCCTACTCCCTGGATGGCTATGCAGTCATTCATTGGGTGAAACAGCTTTTGAATTTAATGGGTGCTTTTTGCATGGTGCTATCAAATGTTACCATGAAAATGACTATAATTTCCCTGGCAGATCCCTTCTTTGGATTTCACAGCCCTATAAAGGTGAACCACCCCAGAGATGTGCTTTTCAGCTGCAGGACAAATGCCATTGCTCTAGTTGCAGGGATCCTGTTTTGTATAAACATGAATACATTTATTGAGGCAGGGGTTTTTGTCTCTGGCCTTGACTTGTCAGATGAATGCCTCAAATGCAAGTAATCAGTAATAATACTGAAAGCAGTATCTGCTTAAAATTTTTCAGGGTCACAATGTTTTTCTGAGATACATGCACAAGAAAACAAATCTCTTGATTTGAGAACACTGTGGCATCCTTTTAGCAAGATCTACCCTAAGTGTCAGACAATCTCTCTCGCTCCCAATGCAGCTCAGTCCATCGGGTTTTTGTCACAGCTGAAGAAAAATAGAATAATGTCAAGAAAGAATTTGCTGTATAGGATTAGTTGCAGATCTTGTAAGACTGACATAAAATCAATCACGAGAGTCACCAAGAAATTTAAGTCATGTGTTTTCCTGACATTTCAGAATTCAGTGTTGATGAATGGTGCATACCTTATGGTAAGAGACTCCTTTGGCTTTGGAGTAAAGCATTGGGTTCACAGTCTGCTGCTAGACCACACTTTGAAGCATGGAACATACGTGCAAGAATTAAAGTTAGTTTACAGGAGGGTTTTTTTAATGGTCCTGTGATTTAGGAGCACAAATCCAGTGAAAATCCTTATCTCTGTTGCAAATACAAAATGTTATACATGAAAATACCAATAGCTTGCATAAAGACTAGAACCCAGAATTTTTTTCTCATGGTTTCCCAGTACACTGGTGTTAAGCAGAATATGTTACTGTGAAATGCACAGAGCAAAATAGTCTTCAAATATCTCTTCAAAACCCATGAAAATAAATCAAAGCCACTGAACCTGGTGACCTATTATTTAATTGTTGAAAGATATAACTGCTGGAAGAACCTGTGTCATCTTCTGAATACTGTAAATAAAATCCTACAGGCGTTTTAATGTTGAGTTTATACAGTGAGGTCTTCTCAGGAGATGGGAAAGATATCACAAGTCTGTCTTTTTAAATTGTCACTCCAGGTAATAGGGGCTATTTGTAGACTTCTTTCATAGGATTCTGTGTTCATTATATTCCACTTGTTTTGTTTTTGGTCTTTTTATTCTCCCTGTTTAATGTATACTTGTTTGTAACATAAAATCTGTCTTGCAGCCCTGCAAGCAGATCTAACAGTCAGACTGACTTCTTTCCTTTTCATGTATTGTCTGTAGTCAGAGAAAGCCTGCAGGCCTGTCGCTTACCCTAACTTTTCCTGAGCAACTCAAATCTTTTTGCATTATTCTCCTGAGCTGCGGATCCAAAGCCACTTAAGACTAATAGGTGTGTACATGTGTAACTGAGTGAATGACATGAAGCCAGAGAGGGTTTTGCAGATGTACTTGTGGGTCTGCAGTTCCTCTTTTAGCTGTGTTAGTATGTTTCATAGAAGAAGATGATAAAAAGGAGCATCTGATCCTGGCAAGTTCCCAGTGCCAACATTTTTACTGAGAATAAGTATTTTATAGAGAAGTCAGTGGAAAAACCCTGCCCATGGAATTCCCAGTGTTGTTTCCACCAAGCTGTTTTCACAAGAACCACACATGATCAGACTATGTTACTGTTCCTGGAAGACCTGTGACAAAGGGACTGGCAAGATCTGAAAGTTTCTAATTTCCATGTAAACAGAAATTCTCCATAAATTGAAATTTCACTGCCAGAGGAAATGAAACCAAGAATAATTAAAGAATTATTTTTCTACACCTTTTATGTCCTAGTGTTTACAGCAAAACCTTATGAGATAATCTGTCGATTGAAGCGTTAACCAAATAGTTTAACACCGCATCAGTAGACGTAACTCTTTATGCCTCACATGAGCTGGGATCTTACTGGCTTCTGTTTGGATAGAGTTAAGTAGTAGTCTGAAATACTAACACAAAGTAAATATACCAGAAATCTGAGATTCAAGGTACTGAGATCCAGCTGTTTACAAATGCAAGTCTTACCCCTTTAATGTGAGTTGCAGAACTGATTGTGTCTGTACTGCCTAAAGCTGGTTGTGCAGTTAATCCTCATGTCTTTCAACAGGTTTTTCCTACATACCCTGCTCCAAAGTGGAAAAATTGCAGCAAATTTTTGGAGTACTCATTTTTACCATTTTTATGAATCTGGTCAGGTTAGTTTACGTGCCTGTTTCTTTCCTTTTCTCTGGAAAGTTTCATCATTTCATAGGAATAGTGGTTTTGCTTGGGGATTTGTTGTTGTTGTTTTTAATGTGAAATAAATGCTGAGTGCTGAAGACACCTTGAAAATATTTGGTCATATTCTAACTTGGTTTGAATTTGTACTACTAGGTGAATGTTGTGTTATTTCCAAAGCCATCAAGCATGGGTGACCATCCCTTAAAAAGGGATATATACCTTGAACTGTTCGTAATGGTCACTGTCTGCACTGAAAGTTCAACACTATATACACATATACAGTGTGAGGAAAGAGAAAATCTATTCATCTTTCAGATAAAAAATAATTTGGGGGTGCGTGTAGATTAGAGGCTGGACATGACCCAGCAGGGGAGGGAGGGGCTTCTGCCCCTCTTCTCTGCTCTGATGCGACCCCACCTGCAGGGCTGCATCAGCTCTGGGGTCCCAGCACAGGAAGGACATTGACCTCGTGGATTGGGTCCAGAGGAGGGCAGCCAAGATAATCAGAGGGATGGAGCACCTCTCATTTGAGGAAAGGCTGGGAGAATTGAGATTGTTTGGCCTGGAGAAGAAAAGGCTTCAGGGTAACATATTTGTGGCCTTCCAGTACCTGAAGAGAGCCTACAAGAAAGATTGAGAGAGACTTTTTACGGGACCATGTAGTGACAGGGCAAGGGGGAACGGCTTCACATTAAAAAAAAAGTAGTTTTAGAATGGATAATAGAAAAAAAAGTCGTTACAGTGATCCTTGTACTGTAGCAGGTTACCCAGAGAAGCTGTGAATGCCCCATGCCTGGAAGTGTTCAAGGCCAAGTGGATGGGTTTTGAGAAGTCTGGTCTAGTGGAAGATGTCCCTGCCCATGGCAGCAGGATTGGAACCAGGAGTCTTCAAGGTCCCTTTCAACCCAAACCATTCTATGGTTCTATGATTCCATGATTAGTGCAAGTGAAATCCAGATTCCTTTGATGTGCTGCAATAATAATACCACATTATATACACGTGTGTTTATCGAGTGGAGCTTATGTTAACTGAGCTCAGAATCAGTAGGTTTAAGAGATCCTTCCCAGAAATCTCCAGTGAATTTTAGAATAGCCTAGGCAAAACATATTTTTGTAATGCATCTTCAAATAGACTTTTTAAAGCCTTTGATGTAACATAAGAATTTGGATATTGAAATTCAGTTTTGCACATTTAGTCCATCAGTACATTTTAGCCTTGGTAATCTTCAAATATGCCAAAGCTAGCATTGTTCTGCAATTCTCATGAAAGAAAAGAAGCATCTTTTTTTAATCTTGAAGAATACTGGGGCACAATTTAAAAGTTAACATAGCTACACGGAAGAAGAGCCAATAGGGGACATCTAAGGATTAGAAAAAGGAAACTTTAACGGAGAGGAATGAAGAAGTACTACGTTGGTGAAGCTATCTGAGCTCTTGCAAATGCCACTTAGCTTTCTGAACCATCAGTGGGACATTTGGGAGAGACTCTAAAGAAACATTTCAGACGAAAACCTAAGATGAGTTTGGGCCCTATGTACAGGAAGGAAAACTGCTTGGACAGGCTTGGGATATGTTAGAGAAGTACTGCCTTTCAAAAGCAACAGTCTGCTCTGCTTCCCTAGCAAGAGACCCACAACCCAGAGGACATCCTGAAACTACAATAAATGACTCTGTGTTAACACTTTTGGTTATTCAGCTCTGTCAAAAAAATCAGGTATTTTCTAAACTCTGTATAGGGCGGTTAAGGAAGAAATTCCTTTGCTGGTGAATCTGTTTTAAAAGTTGACTGATTGTGGCAATCTGAGATGCTTTAATAAGGTGTGGAAATAATATTTGGAAAGAGCACAAAGTTTAGGCATACACCTTTCTGAGACTAAGTGAATGCCAGATGAGGAGGAGTAAGCTTTCAAGACATGTATTAGAAAATGGAAGGCAAAACCACATGATTCAATTACTAAAGAAATTTTATGCACTTAAGGAACAGCACAAATTGACAGCTTTGAGTGAAATGAATAGATCAGCTGAAAAAAATTCAGATGTCTGAAAGAGAACAGATGATGTGGAAACAGTCTGATGTATCTAGATGAGTTATTATATATCAGCAGAGCAAAATAAGAATCCTTATAATTTGTCAGAGTTCCAAACCTACTTATCAGTATTCTTGGTAATCAAAGTAGTGTTGCTAGTCTAAAAGATGAACCTAAAGGATATAAAAAAATTAATCTATTAGACCCTATGGAGCAGATCGAAATTTTGTTAAGGGATAACCAATGCATACCTATCATTATTAAATTTGTAAGGAAATAAAAGATTGAAACATAATTATCTCTTTGATTGTTTTCATCAAATAGTTTGGTCTTTTTCCCAGCTGTCTCTTTAAAGTGATTTCAAAGATTTGCAGACCTATGGTTCATCCATTGATACTAATTTGCTGTTGACCAGAGTATATTTGTGTTTCAGCCAAAATTAAAGGCACTGAGGTAAGTATAAGATTAACTCAATACATTTTAGTCTAATAAGAGGAAATGTCACCGCCCCGGGCCGAGTGCCTCGTCCCTTGCCCGAGCATGGGGGCAGAGATCAGGGCCAGGGGACCCTGAGGGGATTGGGTCCCTACTGGCTCCCGTGAGTCCTGAGGCTCTGGAGGGCAGATGTGGTGTGGTCGGCGCAGCTCGAGTAAAAACCCCAGAAGCGACCTCGATCCAGAGAACGGTCCAGTTTATTGAAAGGAAGACTAAACAAAATGAACCAAGAAAACACTGGTGTGGGGTCAAGACCACGACCAGGTGCTCTGGACAGAAGCCCTGAGAGCACTCTGGCAGCGGCTTATAAACTCATAGGGAGGGGGCAATAACAACCAATGAGGGACTCAAAAGGGGCTTCTATGGGTGGAGTCTGGGAGGCAGTGGCCAATCAACTAAGGATTATATCATACAAAACCAATCAACATAATAACCAAACAGAACCTTCTAGAACATTGTAGGAGGGGATGGGGTGATGGACAATTGGGAGAGGGACATATAAGGAGAGAGGGAGAGGGGAAGGTGCATTAAAGCAAAAGGGGATGTGTCTGGGGCAAACCAAGACCTGGGAAATAGGGGGAGAGGGGAAACCCATTTATTAAGGGGGGAATGGAAAAAGGGAAGGGATGCAACGAGGAAAAACCTTTAGGAATATTTCTGGGCTGAGAGAGAGAGACTAGGAGCAGAAGTCATACTTTTTCTAAATGTTGTTTGATTGATACTATGCATTTATTTCAGTATGATCATTAACTTCTGTGATATGAAAGAGCAGCTGAGAGAATATAAGTCTTTTAGAGAAATTAAATACTTCAAGGAGTATCCCATCACCTTTTGGTATAGACAATGCTCCTTTCAAGGATAGGGAGACCAAGTTCTCTTTTTTATCTACCTTCATTCTATTTTTGGTTAGTGAAAATAGTTAATAGGTGTTCTAAGGAATAATTTAGGTCTAATTTTTCTAGGAATTAATGGAAGTTAAAAGTAAAATTTTTAGTCTTGTCTTGCATGGCAGACCACATTAATGTGCTTCATACAGTGAAAACAAAGCAGTCTTCAAAGCAAATGTGTTTGCTGAAATATGAGCACACATATATATTCATAATGGAGATGTATTATGTGTATCTTTGTGTTGAAATTTAAAAAGTTTAAAGTCTTTAAAAGTTAAAATTTGAAATATGCTTATTGACTCACGACAAATTAAAGCTCCCACTCTATCTGAAATTTTTCTATACTTTTTCTTTGTTTTTCTTAACTTTCTTTCTATTTTGGGGGGTATGTAAGATATGCAATCAAACTGATATTTACATGCCTTATTGAAAGTAAAGAGAAGTTATTGAAATGTTGAGAGGAAGGACTTCACTGTTGCTCTAACAGGCTGTGGCTTTGCCCTCCTGGTTTGTTTTTTTTTTGTAACATCTTTAGGTCAGACTGATATAAGCACAGATTTGACTATTAGCAGCTTTGTTTGAGAGGTCCTGATGAAGTCTCAAAATTATTAGATCTTTTGAGGAACTTGCAGGTTTTTCCCCTATAAAGAAAATGGACTTTGCTTGGCTCCCTAGTCAGTGTAACATTTTGTCATATGAATATTCAAGGCATCAAACATAGATGCCTTGTGAGTATTAATACAATGTTAAGAAGAACTGAAAGCTACGTGTACACACGTGTACACAACTGAAAGCTCAGTGTACACAGAACTGAGCCAGGTAAATTCTATATCAGTAGCAAATTATGTTTACATTTTATACTCTATATGAAAGCAATGCAGGTAAAGTTATCTTAATGTCAGAAGTGTTGTAAGGTTCAGTGCTAGTGCTCTAAACTGAAGTAATTTGGTACTTTGGGAATAGATTTTCTCTTCAGGGAAACCTCAAATCCTCTGTCAAATATGCAGTATCAGTATACGTATAAATTTAAACTGAAAGTCCATATAAATAATTACTTTGAGGTATATTTATGTGGATATTTGCTTATCAACCTTAGGCACTTTTCCCCCTCCTTTTTAACTCTGCTCCACAATCGAATTCTGAAACATGACATACTTGGAAAGGAAATAATCTGTACATATGTGAATATATTTGAAGTTTTCTAATTACACAGGGAAAACCCAACCAAGTAACTTACCTAGTCTTTTACGCCCCTGTACTGTCTGTTGTGTAATGTGATAAAAAGATGGCACTGTTATAAATTGCAAGGAAACTTATTTTGCACAGTCAGTTTTCACATATAGTATGTGAAACTCTGATGTCCATTAGAAATCCTCAAGCAGTGTGTTTACCAGAAAACTGGAGAGTTGGAGGTCTCCTGTCTGGTTGTTTGGTATCAAAAATGTTGCTAACCAGATGAGATGTTTTGGAAGCATGCCTCCTTCCCTTATTTGAGGCCAAGTTGCATATTTTGGAAATGTGTTCGGAGGTTCAGTTGCATGAGGATGCTTATGCAGAATACTATTTTGGTTAATTTTTGGATCAAGGATCCAAAAATTTCCTGAGAGATATTATGCATCATTAACACTTATTTTTTACTAATAGTTTTCTACTTTTTTTTTTTTTTCATAGCAAATTATCAACTCTGCCAATGGCACCATTCTCAGGTTTTTCTCTCTAAAGATTTTTCTGACTGACTTCTACCAAGAAGTGGAAATTGTACAAACAGCCAAGAGCAGTGGGGAGTGTTACTTGTTGCTAAATACTGACCCTGTTTCCCCGTCTCCCTGGCAATTTCCCACACATAAAGTGTTCTCGTCCCTCCTCTAGATGTACTAAAAGGAGCTTCAACAAAGGTTAGTCACTTTGATATTAGGCTGAAGTTCAGGAAGAAGTATCTGTGTTACAGACTGGCTATCCTTTTAATGGTTATAACCTGCTGGGAATGCATCAAGTTGGGGATAGGCTCTTCTACTTGTACTGACTTTTAATGCAAACTTTTATAAAGACCAACTGAAAATACCATTGATGCTTTCATCTATACTCTTTCATTGTTACTTTTTTATGTCTTGTTTTGTTTGGGTTTTTTTTAAACAAAGAATGGTATATATCATTGTCTTTTACCTTATGTCTGTTGGCACTTTTAAAACTGAAGTTAAAAACACAGAATAGTTTCAGTGCCACTGGTGTACTCTGCTGTGGCAACTTCAGTCTAACACCTTAAAAAAATCATGGGGCTGTTTATAATATACATGGATCTAGTATGTAATACAAGCAACCTATTTCACAGATGTTTTTAAATTTTTTATATTATCCCTTCCTGTAATTAATTTTAAACCTTACCAGGTGTATTCTCAATCACAAAAAAAAAAAAAAAAAAAAA
>WEZZ01029445.1:11100-24409 GCA_013400585.1 Chloropsis cyanopogon
GTTTTGCTTTTGTTTGGCAAACCTTGAACCAGCTATTCAAATCTGCACCAGTCTTGGATGAGCCCCTTTCTATTTTTTTGTACACCACAGAAAATTAACATAGGATTCAAAATTCCTATCTGTTTGTTTAGTGTTACTCCCCACAGGGTTTATGGAAGTTCCCTCCTGCTTTTGTCCTTATCCACAGCCTTGTGTTATTTTATACATGAGTTTGGATAACAGAAGTCATCCAGAGGAATGACATGTTGTGATCTGTCCCCCACATCCCCCTTAATAAAAAATGTTGGAAGGATATCATATCGCTGCATAGGAAACTGGTTTTGCTTTCTCTGGATGCTCTTGTGGTAAGTCCTTGGAGACTTCTTTTTATTTCTTCTTTAAAGGTGACTTTCCAACAAATTGGAGAGATGATTCCCTTATTTCTGCTCCCCTGAGAAGACCCAAAATTTCAGTTCTCACTTCATTCTACTGGAAGTCTGATTTTTTTATATAGAAAGAGTTCTCATTTTATACCTAGCTTGATAGAAGACAGAGCTAATTAGTCTGAAGTGCTTATTTCATTACTTGGTTTGTTTTAACTCAGTTTAGCCTGTCAAAGTTCACATTTTGTGACACTCGTAACACATTTAATGACAATATTTAAGCTTAGGTCCAAACTTGATACATTCTTGCAAAATGATTTTCATTTACAAAAGGAGGAACTGCTTGATTTCTCTTTGTTATGAGACTACTTCTGCTTCATATTGTGCCTGTGCCCCCACCCAAAGTTGGGGGTAGAAGAATCTCTCTGACAAGGCGTTTATTAAAGTTGCTTATGCTCTGTCACCTACTTAAGTACTTTTTTTTTTCCTCCACTTAACTTGGACATTCAAAAAAGGAGACATGGCAGTTCCTATGGATTATTGATTTTTCTATTTCATTTTTTTAAGAACAGAGGTTAAAAAATGCCATGGGGAGCTGATAGACAAATCATATGCCCTTAAATTCCAGTCCTTTAATCTTGTATTTGTGTGTTCAGCTTTCTGTATATGGGAAAAGTGATTTGATTGAAACTCTCTGAAGCAGAGAGTCAAGCAGATGTGTTTAGCCTCAATTTAGTTGAGACTTTAACAGGAAAGGGAGTTGGGTAACCAAGTTGTGATGCTAACAAAAGTTTCTGGATACATCCAGAGTTTTAAACCCCTGAGGTGATTTACTGCTTTCCGCTTTGTGCCAAGATACACCTGTCAAAAATGTTTTAAATGAGATTTAATGCAATTATTGTTTCCTCCTCACTGGGTTCTTCCTCTCTCAGTGTGGAATTTGCTTTGCAAGAGTGACAGTTTAGAGTCTGGACTGCAGCTCATCAATTAGCTTGGACAGATCAAGGGCCACAGTCTCGTTTGCAGGCCACTGTCAACCATCCTTCACTCCTTACACAATCCCACTGCACTTCCCTGCAATTACTTGAGGAGCATCTTATATTAAAGGGCCAGAACTCCATGGATTTGCATAAATGTCTCGCCATGTCCATACATACATGAAAGAAAATAAAAGTGGGGAAAAGCACAGAATTTACAGCTGATCTTTAGTGAAGTGGAGCTTACTGAACCTGAATAACTTCTTGATACCCAAGAGAAATACACAATCAGGCCAGCTATTCAGGCTAAATGGTTTGCAGCTTTTCAAGTAAGTAGCTCATGTGTCAGTAGAAGTCCATGCAGTCTTGTACATGTAAGGAGGGTTATAAAACATTTGGTTGCTTATCCACAATAATAATTTATACGCATTTGCACAGTTACTCTACTTGGAGGATTGTCTAAAAAGGTAATTAGAA
Organism: Chloropsis cyanopogon; assembly: GCA_013400585.1. Classification (NCBI taxonomy): domain Eukaryota; kingdom Metazoa; phylum Chordata; class Aves; order Passeriformes; family Irenidae; genus Chloropsis; species Chloropsis cyanopogon. Next base: position 12,917 of record WEZZ01029445.1, read on the forward strand.
GGTGGGTGGTCTTCACAGAGTGCATAAAGTGCTCAGCTTTTTCTTTCAGACCTTGCTTGACTTTGGAATTATTTTGTTACAGTACAATCTAGGCAAGCATTCTGTTTATTGAACACCTTTTTTCCATAGCCAAATGGCAAATGGAAGTACTGAATGTTATGGAGCCATTCACTACTAGTAATATCTTATTTTCTGAAGAATAAAATGAGCCTTTGAAGAGGAACTTCTGGGGCAGGAGTGTGGTTATACCCTTAATTCCTGGAAGAAAGGAAGGAACTATTAATTAAAAATATCACTTCAACGACCTAAATAGTTGTTACTGCTTGATATCTCAAAATAGACCACTGCTTGACACCTCAAAATAGACCATAGACTTGAAAGGTAAAGGACAGTGGAATGGGGCACTTTGTTGTCATCCCCAGGGGTGAATTTGCTCCCAGTGTTTCACCAAACTGGTGCACCGGTGCACCGGTAGGTGCTCAGAAACATCTTCCACTTCATTAGTCACCTAAATGTATATTGGTCATCTGCTTATTTTTTGTGATTTAAGCTGATGAAAAAGAGGTAGAAAAGCAAACATTAAATAGGAAAAGAGAAAAGGCATTAGAGAACATGGACAACAGTAATAGTTGGCAAGCTTGTAATGTAAATAGCTATTGTAGAATTTTTGTCTGTGTAATGGGGATGATGCATGAACATTATCTATCTAGAATCATCCAAAACACATTTTGCAGTCATGCTAATAGGAATTGTTTCAATTGATCAGCATGACTTCACTAATGTGAACAAAATGTTTAACCTAGTCAAAACAGAATATGCAGTCTTTGCTTTTCAAAATTCACTTGTTAGTCATTCTAAGCAAATGCAGTAGGCATCAATGAAAAGTAGATCATAATAGGAAGGTAATTTTACTTTATGTTTCATTTTTTTCCCATATATTTTAGGGTTTTATTAGAATTGTATGTTTTCAAAAGCCTCTTTGAAATTAAGTCTCTCTGACCGGCTTTCATTGAAATAGTAGAACTTCAGAGCTCTATTGCCTTTCCAGTTCTGTTGGGATGGTTATACAGGGTAAATATTATGTGAAAAGTACTTGCAGAAGCCAGTCCAACTGAGAAAAATAGGTTGTTTATTTTAATTTTAGGTACTGTACAGACAAAGTTGAATTATCTTAAAAATCACCACAAATAATTCATCATGTTATTTAGGTACTTTTTCCCTTGCCATGTCATCAGATCTAATGGTTCTTTCTTAATTTATGACAGAAATTCTGTGGAATAAGAAAAATGTCAACTATAATGATGTTGTTTGTTCTGATGAAAACACAGAGAGAAGGAAATTATGTTTAATGCATCAAAGAAACACATTTCAAATAGGTTATTTCAGTTACCTTGATTTCATATGTCTTTTGGGGAGAAGGGAAGGAAGTAAAGGTGAGGGATTAGTACCAAAAGTAATAGTGTGAAAACATGCATCATAAAGAATGGTTAGAGACTCCTAGATATGGACACGTATTTTTCTCATTGATGAAGTGAAAATTCTTTCAGAGATTAATAGACATAATAATATCCAATATGTGATGACCAAGTGGTGCCTTCTGGCCTGGAGAATTTTTTGACTCTTCATATAAAAAGCAGTGACTTATACAGTTCTCAAATTTATCAGTCATCGTTTTTGTACCTGGATCTTCATTTGGTTCAGTTAATGTTTTGTTTGTTGGAAAAACCCAGTACCAATAATTCTACTGGAGAGTAAATCTTAGGCAAGATATGAGATTTATTTTGTACTAAGAATTTTCTTTTTTTAGAAGTCAGCAGACAGGAAGGACTGCACATCATAGTTCAGATCTTGTGTTACAAGAACTTATCAAATGTTTCTGGGATCCTGGTACTAAAAACATGTAATTTTACAGGTAAAAGCAATTTTTTGTCGTGTTGCTGCTGCTTTTTGAAAGAGACCAGAGGATGTTCCAATGCACTGGGAGAGAGTGGGTAGTTTTGGTAAGGACTTTGCTGTACTGCAACTTGGGAAATTCAAATTCTGCTTCAGATTTTATCACATAGGATCTGGGGAATACGTTTGCCTTTTTTGTTTCTCTTCTCAACCCTAGTTTTCCTTGTATAATCAGAATGTACTGTATTGTGGTGAGGACTATTTTGCTATGCTTTTCCTGCTGTATCTGCCACAATGAAATCTTAGTCTTGCTAGTATTCTCAATATAACAGTAACATAACATTAATGATTATTGCGAAAAAAAGATGCAATAGAGAAATAGGTGCAGCTTTGCAGGTGTCAGCCTAACCACAGTGCTAAATAACCAGCAATGTCTGCACTATTTCTCTTTCACAAATAATTGAGTCCTATTCTTGCTAAACCACCAGATTTAACAGGCTTCCTCCTACCTTTTCCAAACAGGTAAAAGAATCTAGTGTGCCAGGTTTTCCCCTGCTGCATCCACTGGCTCCCAGAGCAACAGTAATTCTGTCTTTCAATACTACGCTTTTCCGATTATCTCTTCCACCACTTGCAGCAGGAAAGACTGAGCTGATTCTGGTCTTGCATTATACAAAGCAAACAGCATGTGGCATTTCTGATTCAGTGATGACTTCCAACTGGCCTTTCTTTTACTGTCACAGTTGAAACTGCCTCCTCTCTTCTCAGCGGCAGTGAAGGCATGGAAAGATACCAGTTAAAATGGTTTGCTCTCAGTTGGCTCTTTCATTCCATGTAGTACCCAGAACAGTCTGAGCCCTCCAGCCATGTGACACTACAAGGCTAAATGAAGAGCTGCCTGGATCTGAACTGTGACTTCACTGTGCTCTGCCACTGCTCTGCTGTCTGTCATCAAAGCTTTCCTACAGATTTCTCTCTACAGTAACGTGTCGTGTTCTCAATGACAGTTTCCCAACCTTCCTGACTTCTCCTCTGTCCACACCTTCTCCAGGGTCTGATGCATGTGGCTTCTCCACTGTGGTGGCTTCTAGCCTGTGCCTAGAACGAGCCTAAAGTCATCAATGGGTGTTGGGAGAGGAGCTAGGAGTAAGATGCACAGACATGGAACAGAAAACAAACCCATATCCTTGGCCAATTGCTAGGAGTGCTGTCTCTGCACTCTCACTGCTGGTCACACCCTACCCAGGATATCAGACCACTTGCTGAAAGTCACTCCACTCCTGCTGCCAATAGAGGATCCACAGGTACAAATTACCTGTGTCTGCCTGCAGCTATCAGCATATTCCCTGCTTCTCTTGCTTCCCCTACAGGCTTTCTCCTCCATTTGTGACTTGCTTTTCACCCAGCATAAATGTGAGGAAGCTTTGGCAGAGAGTGCCTTCCATGTCTTTCATCCTTCTATAGCTCTTGAAGGGAAAGAAAAGAAAGGCCAAAAGGATGATAGTAACAAAGGCCATGACAGTGAAATGTAGGAAGTAATAGGAGGAGGAATATTAGAACGACCGGAATGCTAGCAAGAAAGAAAAGTGAAACTGTTTATTTACCATGTACAGCTGGAGTACAACATCTTTGGGAGGAACCAGGAAAGACTGGAGAACAACTGTGATAAGTGCTGAATAACAGGGAGTTGGAGTGAGTGCCGGAGTTCCACCCGTGAAAGTGCACCGGCTAGCTGGAGGGTGGACGTACACAGCGGCAAGCCCACCACCTCCAAGCATGGTAGGAAGGAGGCGGCGGGTTCATGGGTTCCACAGAATGCCCGTGGATCAAACGGCTGAGGCCAGGAAAGATGAGGACTCTCGTTCAGGTTGCAGCAGTGCTCCACAAAAGCGAAAGCCCGGGAAATTGGCAGAACGAAGACTAAGTACCCCTGGGGCGGGGTGTAAATACACCAATGACATCGCAATGGGGCTAACGACAGCGGGGGTATACAATGAGGGAACAGGAGTGGAGGGACTTNCAGTGAGACTCTGAGAAACTGAGGAGGACAGCTAGCTGAGTAATTACAGAGACAGGAAGGATTTTGCATTAGAAGAATTTGGCTTAATACTCCCTGGGCAGAAGCAGCAAGAGAAGGGCGAATTTATTCTGTGCTTTCACATTAACATAGGTAAGATTGAAAAGGTGTTACATATCCATGTATCTGAGAGCATCACATTTGCTCTGGCACCAATTAAATTAATAACTTTACACCACTTCTGTTTTGTTTTCTCAATTTTTTTTTTTTGTTTGTTTTTTCTCTTCACACCATGCCAAATAAACCTTATGGCTCCTAATCCCTGTGTCCTCCTCTCTCCAGCAGCCTAATAGCTTCTAAGCAAGGTACTTCACAGGATGGCTCAGGCAACACAGGAGATCTATAACATGAGTTTAAATGGAGACAAAATAAATCTACCTCAGCAGCAGTCCCTGCTAAATCACTTGATAACAGTGGTTGCTGTAAGGGTTGACTTTACTTCATAACCACTTTCTGAGTTTTGTGTAGTGAGGCTAAAGGATAAAACACAAGCATTGAACTAAACTCAACTATATTGTAGTTTCTAAAAAAGCAGAGAGCTTTGAAATCCTTCCTATGTACTGCATTGATACTCTTTTTTTTTCTGAATTCTGAAGCCCAGCAGAATAGCTCTTGATTCTGGTTTTGTAATGGATTCCTTTGTGATAAGATATTCAAGGCCACATCATGCACTGTCTGTTGAAATGCAGTAAATATTTAATGTTCTGTTTATTTCTATAATGGCCAAATGAAATCGCTTTCTATCTATTTACTTATCTGCATGTGCACATGCACACACACGCTCTTGCAGATATACAGACATTCACTTATTTAAACTATGCAGAAACTGAGTGAAGGAAATTTGAAAAAGGATATAATACTTTGCATTTTTAAAAATGAATGTATTTGGTCTTCAAACTATTCCATTAAGGAAAGGCAAGAATATCCCCTTTATTCAAGAGGGATGACAGAGGCCCAAGAGTGTATGCTTCAACTCTTCACTCCAAGTGTGACAGGACAGATGGAGTCAATGTCTGGGCCACTACTTAGAATTGGAGTGGTCCTATAACCAGGACCTCTCTCATGATACAGAGAGCAACCTAAAAGTTGGCCGTAGGAGAAAGCTTTAATTTAAAGGTTATTTGGCGGTCACTGAAGCAAGTCTATTTCCTAATGGACAGATGTCCACTTAACTAAAGCCCTCCCAGATGACTTCTTGTTTGAAGCTATGCCAGGTAAAGCAAAGACTGAGTGGATGGGTCAACTAAAGTAACCTCTTGGAGTCAGCAGCGTTCCCCGACAGTCTGGGCACCAGCTCAGTGGCACACGAATATTTGCTTGTGGCACATGGTCTCTTGGTAGGTCTGTCAGTCCAGCTGCTTTATATCAGCACTTTTAGAATGCAAGTATTTTTAAAAAACACAGCACTGCAAGGTGAAGGATATTTGTCAGTTTGCATTTTAAAAGTGAGGGGAAAACTGTGTAATTTATACTGAAATGCTGTTGTCAAACAGAATATGTTGTCCTACATAAATTACAGGTTGGAGGCCCATGGTTGGTTGTTTTACAGTCATGAACTATTTATCTGTCCAGCCTTCAGTATACCAATTTTTAATTTAGGTAGATCTTCTCAGAGCCTACATCATAATAATTACAAAGAGAGAATGAATATTAATAACTTTTTTTTGCCTCATGTAAATTAGCATATGATTTGGGAATGGTGACCTTATGGGGAGATCTTGTGCCCATTGAAATGGCTCTCTACAGGGAGCTGCCTTTGCTGATCTGGTTGCTGAGTCTGCTTGATATCTTTCTAGAGTTATAGTATTGAAAATGTTACAGGGTTCTGCATTTCATGTATAATATTACTATTTGGTGGCAAATCTGAACCTCCAATATCATCCTGAAGAGAGATAAAAAGCCATCAAAGAAATGTGGAGATTGGCAGAATTACTGTTAATTTTCTCATCAGGAGTATTCCTTTTAAAAATGACCCACAAAGACTTCAAAGAAGAAGCAGCAAATACAGTGAAAATTACAACAAATTATATTAAAATTCCATAAATAGAAACTAATCTTAGCAATAGTAGGTGGAGGCCTTTCTCCCATGTTTATATGGCATCAATAACAGTTTGGATTTGACTGCTGTGTATTTGTGATTAATGATTGTCTCCTGACATATGTGATCTGTTCTTTTTAATCCCACCTCTTATTGCAATAATACTGGACTATTTTATGAAAGACAGTGGAATCACTTAGATGTAAGCAAAAGAGATGTTATTTCTCTTGGCCTGTTGACACTACCGGAATTCACAGAAGGTCACCAAATTTAATGCTGCTAGTTTGTTGGTTTTTTTTTTTCCTGTATTATTTATTTTATTTTAACTCTGTGTCCATTAAGATTCATACTATGCAAGCTAAGCTGAAAATGTTAACTGACAGGGGGCGATGGCTTAGTAGGGTCAGGAAGGAATTTCTCCTATTCCATTTCTTGCTCTGAACAGTGCAGAACAGTCAGATGGGTGCATACTGGTTGGATTGGTTTCTTTCTCTGAATTAATAACTTATAGGCCTTCAGGGAAAAAGGTGGTGGAGCAAATGTGCTGGTGGACTAACCCATGGTGTAACTTGATTTCATCTCATAAAGCATTTTTTTAAGTTTAGGCAATACACTTCACAGAAAATATCAAATCCTAATGTGCAAAAGATGTGTTCAATGTTAATATGTGAGAAAAGTAATACTTCCTATGGAATTCAGGACTGTAATTGTAAGGCTTAGCTGTTCTGTTTATCTCCCAAAACTGAAGGTTGTAAGTGTGCCAGTCTTGTCACTATCTGAATTTCTTCAAGTATCTGAAGGATCTCCTGGGACTTAGAACTAAACAAATGAAAAGTTGACCTCTGCATGGTCAGAGCTGTATAGCCAAAGAGATGGGAAAGGAGCATTATATTATCAAAATTAAGGCTTTAGATGGCTGAAAAGCAGGTGCAACTTTTGGTTTCAGCTCTCTCTCCTCTGTAGACAGAAGCTCAGGTCCCAGGCTGACTTGTTTGAGGTAGCAGTGTGTTATATCTGGGTGTGAGGCAACAAACTTTACATAGACACATTTGGCCCCCACTGCCTCTGTTTTACAAGAACATCCTCTCTTTGCTGCTCCTCCAGGGGCTGCAATAATGTGCAGCACTGTAATAGCTGATGAGTAGAAACAAGGTACATCAACCATTAACCACACTGGAGTCAGGCTGCTGGAAAGAAGACAACCACTCCCCCTTGGTAGAAAACGGGCTTGGTTGCTGGTGGCACTTGTCCCACGGGGACCAGCGGTGGAGCTGGAGTGAGGTTGATGGAACTGAGGCTGTTTGGGAGGGAAGCTGTAGTGAAGGAAGACTGGCATGGGTGAAACCTGTGGGACTTGAGCTTCCACAGTGCCCGAAGCAGCTGTCACTGAAGCCCTGAGCATGGTGCTTATGGCTATTTAGGGACCTGGATGTGCCCATTATTTTTTAGGATATTTTCATAGTATTGGTAACTGCTCGGTTCTGAAATTCTTTCTTTCCCCTAGCTTTAACTTTCGGCAAATGTTTTGTATCTAAGGAGAAAAGACAACTATTCTTTTTCAATATTTTTAGGGTACCTTGAACTAACGACATAACACAAGATTTTTTTCACTCTGTTTAAATGGGTGACATCAGATTTTGTTTTTAATGAATATAAAAGAGAATGGAAGTGAAAATTACTTTATCTCTGTGGTGGATGTATATTAAGTCAACAATGTGTTCATTATTTAAAGCAATTTTATTTGAATTTATTTTTTAAATTTACTTCAGTCTCTTTTAAATTTTCACATAGTATTATTTACCACTGGAATTATTATATCAAACTCCAGTTGAAATTCTGTTTTTACTAGTTAGAGGGTATTCATGAGCTACAAACTGTTGCTTGTCTTGTATTCTGTTATATGTGTCTAAAGACTTCTGCAAAAAATTCCATTTATTGTGGCCAGTTCAGGGTAATAGATGCTTTAAGAGTCAGTACGGATATCTGGTTCCTAGATAAGGCCTCAAAATTCTTAGTAATATCTAAACTGAGGATTAAAAAGTTATAATTTTCCAAAGGTTTCCATTACATTTCTTATTCGGCCTACTGTGCATTGTACATTATTAAAGAGTACTGCTCTGACATGCCCCCCCAAAGAAGTGAATTAACATTTCTTGTGAACTCTCTTCTTTTGTGAAAAAGTAGTAATTACTCAAGCAGCTCCAAAAGTTTCTCAGATGAATTGGAATTTCTTACTTGTAAAATTAATGCCCATTACATTCACTGATACTGTGCATAAATTGTCATTTGTAGGAAAGAAACCACTCTTCTTTACTGTTTGCCCTTACTGATAACACATCTGTGACTTGTACAGAGGATAGAGACAAATGCAGCACATGAGTGACATAATTTGTGAGACTTTAGCTTCACACTGCTTATCTATTGTTCTCTTTACATGTTTTCTTTTATCCCTAAAGCAATTCTAGTTGTGATTTGCTTTGGCTCTTAGAAGAGAGAGAGTGCATTCTACCCTGCGAAAAGATGAGCCCTAACTTGTGCTTTGGATTGGACTTGAAGCATTTTGAGTGCTACCATTTGTAGAAAAGTTCTCACCTGCGAAGGTGGACCTAGGCAAGGTCAAAATTGCTGCTGGCGCTTTTTCTTGGTGCTGTTGGTTACTTTGGTTTGGTTTGTTTTTGTTTTTCTTTTGGTAGGGTCAATTATCTTGCCATTGGTTTAGTTGAGCTTTTCTTGAAAAGCTTATTTCTCCCTCTTGAACTAAATCCTTAAATTTTATAGGCATACAACTGTTTTTGCCTACCACTCCCACAGCTGAAAGAAGACATATGCAAGTCAGGAGAAAGAGGAGAAACATACAAGTTGGGTATGATGAACTAATGAGTGTTACAACTAAGAAGATGCCTTCAAAAGAGGTGCCTTCTGAAGAAAATGGGTTGATCAACCTCTCATTTGTCGACTACCAGGACTTATCAATGGTGCATGTGAATTTAGGATATAACTGTTATGTTATAAGCAATTCTTTGATTTCTGCTTCCTGTCTCTAGCAGAACTAGAAAAATCAAAGTCTGAAGAAAGTGTATTAAGACATAAAGTGAGGATTTAGACTGTTTTATAGGAACATACTTAACCTCTCTGTGCAATTCTCTGTCTGTGTAATAGGGATAACGTATTTAACCACAGCACGAGAAGTCTGAGGATTAATCGGTTAATGAATTCATAGAACCCTGAGCATGAAAAGTGTGCCCTAAATGCTTCCCATAGAAACTTCTCCATTACCCAAAGAGAGAGGAAGAAAAAAGCTAATTCATTGCTTTAAAGAGTGGTGCAGATTCCATCAAGAACATAGATAATTAAAGTAATATTAATAGATTTTTAGGTCTTCATTTTCCCCTAGAGGCCAGGTGTCCCTGATTTTTTTTTTTTCCCTTTTTCCCTTCAAGTAATGTCCCTGACTCAGTTGTCAAAGACTGAGAGGCTGAAGTGCCTGTCTAGCCTTGAACGTGATCCCCACAGTGGAGTTACAAGGTTAAATAAATGGAGTGATTTTATTTTATTTTTTTTTTACTTTTAAACTGAGCTTAACACTTCAAAAATATATTCTCTTCCCCCTCCCTCAATGTATTTTTCGGCTGTATGCACTCTTGCCTATGTCTGTTCCTTAGTCCCAGCTGAAGATTTCAAGGGAGACAAAGGCTCTGTATTGTTTCTCCCTTGTATTGCAGATAGGGGGAGGAGGTGGTTATTTGAGAGAAGCGCTCTCACTCGNAATGGGTGTTTTTTTTTTTTTTTTTTTTTTACTTTTAAACTGAGCTTAACACTTCAAAAATATATTCTCTTCCCCCTCCCTCAATGTATTTTTCGGCTGTATGCACTCTTGCCTATGTCTGTTCCTTAGTCCCAGCTGAAGATTTCAAGGGAGACAAAGGCTCTGTATTGTTTCTCCCTTGTATTGCAGATAGGGGGAGGAGGTGGTTATTTGAGAGAAGCGCTCTCACTCGCTCGCTCTCTCTGTTTCTCCCTCTCTGGCTGATAGCACTTATCTCTCGCTCTCTCTCCTTCTCCTAGGTGATCCATTTCTAGGCAACGTGCTGGCTGGTGCTGGAGCTGCCAGCTCCCTCTGCATCCCACCAGCCAAGCAAGATCCAAAAGCAACCTGCAGACCATCATCTTCATTCCTCTGCCTCGCTCCGGGTACTCCTCCTCTCGCTTCTGCCCTGTCCAACCACCACCTTGCGCGACAGAGACAGCACGCTGGGCTCCATTGGCAGATTTATTTTTTTTTTTTCCTCCAGTTGTGGGAAGCGATTTTTCTAAGCGAAGGGTGGGGGGAAATCTCTGCATTACTATCTGCATTACCTTGAAGTTCACTTTGTTTTTTGGCCTCCGGGGGGGCTTTTCCTGCAGGAATCTGGCTGCTGGGAGCGGGATCGCCGGCTCCCTCGGTCGCCCGCTCCTCCCACCTCGGTGAAGGCGAGCTATTTGCTGCGGGCTCCTGGGGCTTTTCTGGCCAAGAGCGTTTGTGGGTGTCTGCTCGTGTGTGCGTGTATGCTTGTGTGTGTGCGTGTGTTTGTGTGTGAGCGTGTGCGTGGTGTGGGTTGGAAGTTGCTGTGCAGCAGCGGGACCGAGCGGATCCCTGGACCCGGCGGAAGGATGGGGATTGTCTGACCAGCAGAGGCGTCTGCTGCCCGTGGCGGCGCCCGGGTTGGATGGATTTGCTGCCGGCGCTCCCAGCAATTCTGGTGCTGCCCAGGAGCCCCGCGAAGTGACACGGGGTTTCGCCGAGGAGAGAAGCGCTCGGAGCCCCAGGCTCGCTCCCTGACCAGCCGCGGCTCTGCGCCAGACATCGGGATTTACACGCTCCTCCGTCTGCACCTCAAACTCTTGGGCTTCCTGTGCTGCACTGGCCGCCGCGGCAGCACCGTCTGGCGAAGAGATCTGTTGTTATAAAGCCTGGACCTCCGGAGGAGATGGAAGTTTTTTCCCTCATCCTGGTCGTGTCCGTCTGTTGGACTCGAACCTGGAAAGCGGCGATTGCAGATTCAATCATTCATATCGGTAAGGGGGTGCTGCGCCTGCTGGTGCTGCTGGACACTTTTCCAGCTCTCGTTTGCAACCTTCCCTCTCTTGGAAGGCTTCCCCCCTCCCCCTGCAGCCCCCACTCTCTTTTATCACTTGTTCGCTTGCTTTGTTTTGTTGTTTAGTCCCCTCTTAAAACTGCTTTCCACCAGGACCTCGGGCGTCCTCTTTTCCCCCTACCGCGCTGTGTTAAGGTTTCTTGGCGGCGGGGTATGTGCGTGCTTTAGACCTTGAGGTTTTGATGAGGCTGATGATGGGGGGTCCGAGGGCTCGGGCACTTCCCCGGTTCCTCCCCGCCGCCCCTGAGATCCAGCCTGCCTTCCGCCTTGTCCCGGCTCGCCCTCGGCCGGGGGACACCCCATGCCCCTCCGTGTTCCTCACACCCCGATGACAGCCACGCAAAGCCCCC
>WEZZ01029446.1:7229-23057 GCA_013400585.1 Chloropsis cyanopogon
CTGGACCTGTTCCCCATTCCTGCATCCTGAAGGATGCTCTTTCTGGCTTTTGCAGAGGGATGAGCTTGGATGTGGGACTCTGTAAGAAATGGGCTTGTAAAGAATTTCTAAAATTTGATAGAAAGCTTACATAATCTTGTACATTTGTATGTAAACATTGAGATAAGGTGTGTTGATGTAGGAAGGTTATGGAATAGAGATGATATTGTTGAGAGAGAGAGATTGGATTAGAAATAAGTTTTTAAATATGGCTTTATAAAAAGATTAGATATTTTAGAGAATTAGAATTGTGGAAGACGTATTGTAGGGGTAAAATATATTTATATATAGTTATATGTTTAACATATATTTATATATTTTATATAAAAATGTATTTACGTGGGGTAAAAATATTGGTGATTGGTGTTAGAAGTAATAGTAGTATTGTGTGGTAAAATAAAACCTTGAATAAAATCTTTTATAACGCCTCTAAGTTGCCCCATCTGTGTAAAAGCTAGGAAAACCAACAGGACCCCAGTGGTCCCGGGCTGGCTGGGGAAGGAGAAGCTTCCCTTGCAGAGCGAGTTCTTGTTGTGCTGCTCCCCCCTGCCTTTCCATCCCCACATCACCACGACACGCTGGCTCTGTTCTCCTCAGTATTTACGGCCTGGCTGCAAGGGGACGCAGCAGATCCAGCCGCGTTGTTAATGAGCCCTGCACCAAACAGCAAAGCCCGGCTCAGCAGCCTCGGCCGAGGGGTTCCACTGCAGCCTCCCCTCCTTCCCTCCGAGAGGGATGGGAAGGGCTGCCCGCAGAGAAGCGGGGCTGGGGTTTGTGTGCCACGGGGAGGAGGCGGGGGAAGGAGGCTGTGGAAAGTTTAGGGGGGAGAATGCAAACCATATGTTCCTCCGAGGGTCGAGTTGCAGAGCTAAAACCAGCAGGGAAGCCAAAGGAGCCTGCAGGAATCCTGCAGTTTGGCTGGGCTTTGCATCCCGGTAGGTGTGGGGAGGGGAATCCAGCGTGGCCTGCTGAGGGGTGATTTTATAAAATAAACCCTCCCTAAAAGATGATTTGGGTCCTGGGACTGGCACTCTGATGTCCTGTGTGTTTAGGATTGGGGTCCAGGGCTGTTTCCAAGCCTTGGGGTTCCTCTAAATAAACGTCAGGGATGCTGGGAAGAAGCTTGTCTGGGTTGTCCTGAGTTCATGGCGTGTGCAAGTTTGATAGGAAGTCGAAGGTAGAAATTTTTGCCAGCAGGGGAGTGCCTGCAGCTCGCTGGAAAAGCAAGGGTGATGTGCCCTGCACCAAGGCTGTCCTTGTGGTCTCTTTCCAGCTGCAGAGAGGAAAGTCAGAGGAAAATTGGAGAAAGTTATGTGCAGGCAGCTTGTAGAGTCGTACAGGCATCAGATCTGAGTGATCTGAGCTGGGCAAAAGTGCTTTGAAAAAGAAATCCAAAAGCAGGAGAAGCACTGAGGTCTCCCAGCAAACTTTTTGAGCTGGGAGACATCTTTTGTTCCCCAAACTAAAGGCATGGAGACAATATCTGATTCCCCAGCCGGCTCCATGGAGCTGTTTGCAACCTGTCAGCTTGGAAACCATCTGCTGGCAGCCCGTGGGGACTGTGCTGTATGTGGGACACAGGGGAGGGAGGCACTGCCGTGACCCCCGTGGGATCCAGCCCCTCTGGACCACTTTGTCCCCTGCCCCAAGAGGAGCTCCTGTGCCTAAAACACCAAAAATCCCCATGGGTTTATATTTGGGCTTGCTGGATTATTTGTGTTTGTTTGTTTTTGGGGGGGTGGTGTGGTGTTTCTTTCTTTAGCTTCATTTCCTAAAAAAAATATCCAGACTCTTTTTTTTTTTCCTAGCTGCCGTGCTGTTTGTATGTCTGCATCCCTCTCCCTCTGACTCAGAAGATGTCTTGTAATTAAGTGCCTGTCTGATTAGGAAATCAGCAATAAAGTTTTTATCTAGGCTGGTCGGCCAGTGAGAGGGATCTATTAATATCCCACTAAAAAAAAAAAGAAAAACAACCCCAAAACATCAACAGCATAACACTTGCCACCTACTATTGGGGAACACAAATGCCATGTGGGAGGGAGTGCTTGGAGCAGCAGGTCCATGGGAAAACAGGCTTTGTTCTGCTGCTTGGGGGACCACGGTGCATGAGCAGAGGTGGGGCACCTGGAGACAAATGAAGGATTGAGGAAAACACTGGAAAAACCTTAGGCAAGGTGAAGGAAGTGCTGAAGGCCGCTCTCAGGGCGTGGCAAAAGGCACTTGTTGGCAGGTGACCTTAATTTGAAGGGAATGATCTTTGCTAATGATGTTCGAGATGGAAGGGGAAGCAGGAGAGGAGCATCCCATGCCTGGGTCAGCAGGGAGAGGCATGGAAGCTTCCTTCCCGCTCTGGAAGAAATCACTTGGCACATTGGATGTGGGACACTGATGTCAGGCACAGGGTCCAAAGGTTGGAGGAGTTTGGGTTGTCGTGGACTTCTGGGCCAGGATTATCCTGCAGCTTTGGCTTTCCATGTTTTTGGGGAGCAGCAGTTCCTGGCCCTCGGAAAATGGAGCACCAAGGGGAAGGGTGGTGGGGGGAAGAGCATCTTCCACTGAGATGGTTTCAGCTGCTTCTGCAGGTCCTCAGGGTGTCCCCAGGGTTTGAGCTGGCTGGTGTTTGTCCCTTGGTCAGTGCCACCATAAACCTGGCTCTGACCTCACTGGGTTTGGGACACTGGGTTTGTCCCAGCCCAGCTGCCCAGGACATGCTGTAATCCAAGAGGAGCTGAACCTGAGGGAGGGCTGGGGTCACTCGGGTGGTGAGAGGAGTCCTTGTCCTATTGCAGAGTCCCCTGGGTTTTAAAGCACATTATTTGCAGAGGCAGGCTCTTAATGCAGTGCAGGAGAAGGCTTGGAAAGCCAGGAGGAGGTTCTCAAGGAGCTGTTGGAAATGAGAACCTGGAGCTAGGACAGCTGAAGCGTGCTTTCTTCCAGCACCAGGATGTTTATTGCAGATAATGCAGAGAGATGGCATCTCTTTTAATTCAAAAAAAAAAAAAAAAAAAAAAAACAAACCAACCTCTATTTTGAGACTGCTGAGAAAGTGACTGCCCCTTGTGATGTTTCACAGCTGAGATCATTTCTGGCTGAGTGAATCCACTCTGGAGGTTTTAGGTTCGATGTGTATGGGTGAGCTCAGAATCTGAATTTGTGTGGGGTGGGGTAAATCTCAAGCACTTTGGAGCAAAAGATTCAGCAAAAGATCAGTGAAGAGAAGACTTTCATTCACTTTTGGGGTGAACTGTGATCTGGAGCTGCTCTGCTGTGAGGGAAAAAAAGAAATGAGTGTTTGCTGAGAGCACATCGGCAAAAGCTGGAAGGAATTGCTCTTCTTTTCAGAAATAGGTAATGGACATCATTTTGGGAGACTCTGAATTTCACGAGTGCTTATTCAGGACCAGATTCAGTCTGTTCCCTGTACTGCAGACTTTGGGAGAAGAAATTAAGTCCGAGGCAAAGCAGGCTGCCTGTGGGAGGGACTGAGGCTCAGAGCAGGGCTTTAATTTTGGCGGTGTAGCAGTGTAATACTGTTGTTTATAAGCTTCTCTTGCCACATGAAAGCAACATTGCATTATCCTGGTTGGCCCTAAAAGCAGGGAAGCAGCCAGAAGAGGCCTGATTACAGAGCAGCAGCTCTTTCTTCCCATCACTACAAAAGAATAGACAATAGAAACCAGGATCCAGTTTTAGCTCCAGCAATGCAATGCCCTCCTTCTGGTGGTCATGTCACATGCCGCCTGAGTAATTCCCATCCTTGCTTTGCCTGGAAAACCAGCCTGGAAGGGAGGGAAGGAAGGAGAAAGCAATGCCTTGGGCTGGATGATGCTGGAATCAGGTGCCCAGCTGTGGGTGGACCTTGTCTCTGGTCACCTTTGGGGAAGGTGGTGGCCTTCAACATCTGTAGGGACAGCAGTGGAGCTGGTGAGCTCTTGGTTTTTGGGTCACCAGCCCTAGGAATGGGGAGCAGCTTGGCTGGAGCCCGGGGTGTGCTTGGGAGGCTGAGCCTGAGGTGCTGGAGCAGGAACTTTAAAAAGCAGCTGTGTGCTTGCTACTTGCTCATGCCACAAGCTTCCCATCCTCGTATGAGGGGGGCTGAGGCATCAAAAACACAGATTTAAATTATTTTTCCCTCAAGAATAACTAACTTGACGGTTTTAAGGTGCTGTAGAAGCAGGATGGGGGATGTTTCCAGCTTATTTTGTGTCGCTTGGCTTGCCCAGGTTGGGTGATCTGTGTGGGATTTAGGAGGTGAGCGGAGAGCAGGTGACTGCTAAGGGGAAAGGGGACCCCTCTGAGGCCGTGATGTCACCTCCATCCTTGCAGGAGGTGTGGAGAGAATTCCAGCGGAGATAATTTTTTTTAAAGTAGCTACAGGTCACAGCTGGCTGGCTTTGTGCTCTGGCACTCCCGAGGAAGCTGAGTGGGAAAGCGGTGCAGGGAGAAACCCACAGCAGAAACCTCAGAGCTCTTTGTGCCCGGGACAAAGGCTTGGTGTGGAGTTACAGGGAAGAAAAGGAGCTGTGTTTGTGGAGGGAAAGGTGTTGTAAGATGGGTATTGGGACTGGGACATGGCAGGGGAGCCAGGTGAGGCCAGAATGAGAAAACACATTGTTGAGGATGATTGAGGATGCTGGCCCCGGGGAAATCTTTCACCAGCCTCCTGGTGCTGTGGATGCTGATTTTCCCACTTCTCTGCAGCTTTGAACATGCAGGAGACAAACTGTCCCTGGACACTTGTGTGGCAGGAGCTGGGTGCCCACTGTCAGCATCGTCCCCTCACGAGTGTGTGCTGGGGATGCCGCCGAGCCCCGGAGCTGCAGCTCCTGCCCAGCCTTTGGTCTTTGGGGTTTTTAACCCCATTTCCCCCTCCTCACTCAGTTTGCAGTGAGGGGCACCTTTTATTACACCTTTTTTATGCCCAAGACTCATGGTTCAGCCTGAATATGTTATCAGAGCAGTGTCTGATAAGTTATCTGCCTCGAAGCCCTGGGGAAGTGCTTGTTCAGGGCCACTGCAATAGATTTTCCTCTTCTTTCCCAGCTGCCTAAAAATGGTGTGATTTTTTTACTTACTCCTTAACTGAGCATTATTACTTTAATCAGTGGGAAGAAAAATGCAGGGCCCAGCCAGTGTTGTCCATAAAGGCTTGCAATGCCTCTTCCCACTTCCATAAATCCATAAATGGCTGGCAGGATGTGCTGGTGGGAAAGAATGAATCCCTGATTGCTTGGATGGGCTCGGGCTGTATGAGGAGGATGACAAGGTGAAGGGTTTGGCTGGGTGGAGCTGGTGGCTCAGTCTTGGCTGTGGAGGTGATTGAGGCGCTGGTGAAGAGGGTTTGGTGTGGATGTGGAGCAGTGCAGGTACCAGGACGTGGTGTTTTACAGGAGGAGGGGGCTGCAGAGGCCCCAGGTGAAGTTTGGAAGGCAGGAGGAGGTCCCACATGGGGTGGGATGCTGAGCATCCATGGAAGTAGCTTCGTGTGCATTAATCCAGGAGCTGCCTGCAGCTCCCCTCTCAAGCTGCAATAGCCAGAGCTGGGAGAGTCAATCCATATCTATTTAAAGCACTTCAATAAATAAAGATACTAAATAAAATCACTGCGGCCCTGCACTCTCTCCACGCGTCTAGGATTTCCCTTTCCCCTCCCCACGTCTGCTTCTGGATGCATCCGGAGGAGAAGAAAGGGGAGGGATGGGAAGTCTTGGCTTGTGTGGGTGACCTACACCTCTCAACAGTGGGTCTGGAGCCAGACACCAACCTGGGCACCTCGGGGAGAACGTGCCGAGCCCCTCCATCACCCCAAACGAGGACAGGACAGGGGGAACACGTTTCCTCAGGGATATTTCATTAAAGGCAGTTTTCCACGCACAGCAGAGGAGTTCCAGTGGTTGCTGTTTTCTGTGGCAGGGAGGTGACAAGTGGGAAGCTGTCTTTGCAAGTCCTCTGTAATGCTAATAGAAGTGCAGGTTGGCTTTTTGTTGTTGTTGTTTGGGGTTTGTTTTTTTTTTTATTTCCCTCCTCCCCCTCCCTTGCCAAGGACTAACCAGGGAACACTTGTTGGAGGATAAAATTAAAAAGCCCGTGGTGGTTTATTTTGAGGGCAGTGTGTTTGCTTTCACTTCATGCTGGAGGGAATTGCTCTGCTGCTGTCAGCAAATAAATAAAATAAGAGCTTTGTTTTAAATTAGACTTTCTTCTGGTAGCTAATT
The DNA here is from genome assembly GCA_013400585.1 of Chloropsis cyanopogon. Taxonomy (NCBI): domain Eukaryota; kingdom Metazoa; phylum Chordata; class Aves; order Passeriformes; family Irenidae; genus Chloropsis; species Chloropsis cyanopogon. The sequence goes on from WEZZ01029446.1 coordinate 13,484, forward strand.
AGGCGAGCTGATACCTGCAGTTGCATTACCTAGGCACCGGCTGTACCCAGCATATTTGAGGCATATGGCTGCTGTCGGCAGCTTCTGAACTTCATTAGCCCCTTATTATGATTTTTTAAAATATCCCCTTAATTGGCTGCGAATTCCCTGGGGCTCCGATGGCATCAGGAGTCCTTCCTCGAGCGAGGCAGGGATGGATGATGCTGGGGGTTGCTGTCCGTGCACCTACGGCCCGGATTCACCGTGGCCGCTGCTGCGATGCTTTCCAGCCACTGAGGGCCAACTCCTGGCTTCCTAGTGGTGAAAATCGAAGCTCTTTTTGGGTGCTAAGAGCATGCAGCCCTCATGCCGGGGGCGGGGGGAGCTGAGGGAGCGCCAGGCTGGAGCCGTGGCTCCTGTCCCACCTGGCAGCGGGCGGAGGGAGCCGGGAGCTTGGCTCTCCCTCGCCTCCTCTCCCTCTCGCCGCTGGTGCTGCCGGCTGGAAGTTCCTGTCGGTCCTGTCGGTGACGGGGATCAGCCCCGGGCAGCTCCCGAGCCGGGGGCTGAGCCGAGCCCGCCGCCCTCCTCGCCAGGGAGGAAGGCTCCGGGCTCCCGTCCTCATCCCCCTCCCACGGGAGGGACTGCCAGGGTCCCCGAGCTGACCCTGAGGGCCTTGCCCTGCCTTGGGAATGGCTCGCAGCTCTCATCCTGCACCTTCTGGGCTGGGACGGGGCTGTCGCCTCGCGTCCCCCCGGCTCGTGCCTCGGGCATTCCCGGCCGGGCTCCCCGCGCCCAGGCTTTGGCTTCATGGGGAAATGAAGCGGAGTCATTATCCCCGGGGATAATTACCGGCCCTCGCGCAAGGCGGGGGATGCTTCCGAGCCCTCCGGCCGTGCCGGGAGCCGGGGCTGGGCACCGAGCCCCGCGCACCCCTCGGGGGTCCCCGCGTCCCCCCGGCCCTCCCCAGCTCCTGCTGACTGTGGGCAGGGGCCAGGGGAGGGGGTTCTTCCTCCTCCTCCTCCTCCTCCTGCTGCTGGTGCTGGAGCTGCTGCCGGGGCAGCCCCCATGCCGCATTCCTGCTCGGGAGGAGATAAGGATCCAGTCTGGCGCCGGGGTTTCAATGCGCTCCCTGATTATCGGCAGGCGCCGGGCAGAGCCCCGGGCAGCGATAAGTGGGGAAGGGGAGCGGGGAGGGGGCTGCCCTGCTCTGGGCAGCGTCTCTGCTCCCAGGCTCAATCCCACTTTAAAGGCTTTTGCTTTGTTTTCCTTTTTTTCTTTCTTTTTTTTTTTTTAAATTTTTTTTTCCTGTGCACACAGGGCTGCTGGGGCCTCGCTGCTCATGTGGGGATGGAGTGGAATGAGGGAAAGATGTCCCAAGCTCAGCAGCTGGATTCACAGCATCTCTGAATGGTTTGGGTTGGAAGGGATCTTAAAGCTTCAAGGCCATGGGCAGAGACACCTTTCCCTATCCCAGGGTTCTCCAAGCTCTGTCCAGCCTGGCCTTGGACACTTCCAGGGATCCAGGGACAGCCACAGCTGCTCTGGACACCCTGTGCCAGGGCCTGCCCACCCTCACAGGGAAGGATTTCTTCCTAATATCCAATCTAAACCTGTTCTCTAGCAGTGGGAAGCCATTCCCTGTGTCCTGTCCCTCCATCCCTTGTCTCCTGTCCCTCTCCCGCTCTCCTGGATCCCCTTTAAGTGCTGTAAGGGGCTCTGAGCTCTCCCTGGAGCCTTCTCTTCTCCAGGTGAACACCCCCAGCTCTCCCTGCCTGACTCCAGCCCTGGAGGGGCCTCCTTGGGACTGGCTCCAGCAGCTCCAAGTCCTCCTTGTGCTGGAGACCCCAGAGCTGGACACAGCCCTGAAGGTTGGGAAAGCCACCAGAGGTCCCTGAGTGCAGCATTCGGGCACAAAGTGTCACCACCAGTCCCTTGCAGCTCTTCAGGCAAGGTCCCTTCTGGGTTTTAGAAGCTCAGGGCAGGGTCTGTATCAGCTGGGTGAGCCCTCCACGGGACAAAAGCTCTTATCATCTTCTTGTCAGGGCTGTGGCATCTCTGTGTGCAATTACAGCCCATGTGTCTCCTCTCTGCCAAGGAATCTGGAGGCGAAGGAAGAGCCTTATCTTCCTGCTGGTGGCTGGAATGCTCTTGCAGCCCAAAGGCATTTATCTGCTGTGCTAGTGCTGGGGATAAAAAAAAAAAAACCAACAAAAAACAAAACAAAACCAGGGAGTTTTGCCCTGTCTTTTCACTCTTAAGCTTATAAATAACAGTGCAGTATCCTGGGGAAGGGTGGTGGGGTTTGGATTTTTTTCCCTTAAGCTTTTTTCCTCCTCTAAGTGTAACTCTGGGCTGATATCCCAGGAATGTGATCCCTCATGCTCGTAAAAACCCAGCTTCTGGCCTCCTCCTCCTTCCTTCCCAGGCATTAAAGAGCCAGGCCTTGGGGATGAACTGGTGGGATCTTGCACCCACTGGGATATTCCACAACATATGGGGCCTCTGGTTTCCTGTGTGAGCCCTCTGAAGCTTCCTGCATTAATATTTGATGCTTTTCCTAGGGGTGAACATTAACAAGAAGTGAACACCACCAAAAAAGGTGCTTTTTGGTTTTAGCAGAGGGGAGAGAGAAAGAAGGAGGAGGGGGAAAGCTGAAATGCAATCGTTTTTTATGGCTTTCCGGAACGGCTTGGATGTGGGCTGGACAGCATCGGGTCAGGAGCAGAAGGAGCAGATAGCCCCCGATCGTCCCTGCCTACTTGCATCTTTCCCTTTCAGGTCGTAAATATAAAACCACTACTTGAGAAACAAAAAGCTCGTTAAGCTGTCAGCGGGCTCCCTCTTGGAGGGTCGTAAATGTGTCTCTTAGCAGTGGCTTTTGTTCCTGTCATGGCTGGGCTTAGGAACCGGGGCTGGAGGGGGAGGTCACTGCCCACAGGGGTGCGGGTGGTGGGGCTCTGACCCCACCAGGAGGGCAGTAACACCCCACTGCCACCGATTGGAGCCTCCCCATCCATCCTTGGTCTCCTGCGTGGACCTGGAGGTATGAAGGTGCTCCAGTGGAGCTCGATTGGAAAGATGGGTGCTGATGTCTCTACAAACAACTCGATGGGTGAGGGTCTTTAGGAGAAGTGGGTGCCAACGTCTTCAAAATGGGTTCTATGTCAGTACCGACCTCAAGCTGCATGTTTGTTAGAGAACCCAGGCGGTTTGAACTCCTGAACTTTAGGGTGATAGGCAAATGGGTCTGCAAAGGCTATTGCAGAACCCAGACAGCCTGAACTTCTGAACTTTGGGGGAAAATGACATCTTCGAGGGGGAAAATGTGTGGTAGGCGGTTAGGGCAGGCTATTTTTGTTTTGATTTTTTTTTTTCCTGTGCACACAGGGCTGCTGGGGCCTCACTGCTCCTGTGGGGATGGAGGGGGATGAGGGAAAGATGTCCCAAGCTCAGCAGCTGGGTTCACAGCATCTCTGAATAGTTTGGGTTGGAAGGGATCTTAAAGCTTCAAGGCCATGGGCAGGGATACCTTTCCCTATCCCAGGGTTCTCCAAGCTCTGTCCAGCCTGGCCTTGGACACTTCCAGGAAGGTTCTCCCTTCCTCGTACCTCAGCCAGCAGGGGAGGGAAGAGGGCAGCACGCAGAAATCTCCGAGCGCCGCTGGGTGGTGGAGTCCCCATCCCTGCAGGTGTCCAAGTAATGCCTGGACGTGGCACTCGGTGCTCTGGGTGACAAGGTGAGGATGTGTCACAGTTGGACTCGATGGTCTTGGAGGTCTTTCCTGACTGGAATGATGGTGAGAGTCTGCTCAGGGTTGTGCTGGCAGGGACAGCCTCGGTGACTGTCCCCTGGCGGGGCCGGGCGCCAGGGGCAGGGGCTCACACTTCTGCCTCTGCATCACCTCATCGATTTCATCACAAAGAGCTCGGCTCAGCTCCTTGCAGCTCGCTGAGACAGGTGTCAGGGATGATCCAAACAGCAGGGAGGAGGAGGAGGAGGGGGTGGGGAGAGCATCCCACAGCCTTGTCCCGGGAGATGCTCTGCAAAGGGGCAGCCAGGAGAGTTGGTTGCTATTAAAACTGAACTAATCTCAGGTTGGTTTGGTGTGTCTTGTGCTGGTGGGGTTTTCCCTTTGTGCCTGGATAGGCAAACCAGCTTTGGAGGTCCTTGCCATGCCCTGGTGAAGAGGCTGGATGTGGGGACAGCGAGGGAGGAGATGCAAAGTTGGCACCCATGGGTGCCAGGAGCTGCTGGTGGGGCAGGAGTGATCCATCCCGCCCGGGAAAGGATACCAACATTCTGTGGCCTGTTTCGCTTCCAGAGGGAGCTTTTCCATGCTGAGAATAAGGACTCCCATCCCTGTGATCTGTGTCACTTAGGGCCCCGATGTTTTTCCTCTTGCTAACACCGCGTGCTGCCGCTCCCTCATTAACATCTAATTAGCAGCAGCTAAAAAACCCCGAGCCTGAACCGGGAGGAGAAAGAAAAGGGTGAGGAATTAAAGATGCAAAAGACCTGTTAGATCATCTGGTCCTTCCTCTGGGATTGTTCCCGCGGTGTTTTGTCCAGTCTTGCTCAAAAAGTCTCCAGGGCCATTACTGCTTCCCTCAGAGGGCTGTTTCATTGTGTACCGAGAGAAACCTTCATAAATGTAAAAGCTTTATACAATTGAGGTAAAAGAAACAGATTGAGTCATTGTATTGTTCTTTGTAATCAGCTTTGCTTTTCATTAATTTCCTCCCCAAAGCCTTATTTAGGCTGGGAATCTGAAAGGAAAAGCACGTGTGAGGGATGGTGGGAACAGGCAGCCTGGCTCGGGTGGGTTCCTGTGCATCACCCTCCTCTCCCTGGCGGCCTGGATGTGTTCAGACACCTCCAGGAGCCCGTCTATCCTGAGCTGGGCCAGACTTAGCTGCAGAGATGGGCACGGGTTCATCCTGCAGCGGGGTCTGACTCTTCTGGGCATCTCCTGATGCTGGAGCTTTCTAATGCAGCTGGTTTTAACTAATAGCACCAAAAAAAAGGCTACAGGTGGGCGTCAGCTGGCGCAGAAATGACCAGAAATGAGGAGGCAGAACGCTCACCCTTGTGCTGCAGTGGCTCAGGGGTTTGGGAGCTGTGCCCTTTGCTGCAGGGTGTGCAGTGACACGGCATGGGACACGCAGCATCCGAGTCTCTGTCCCTGACACATCAGATGCTTTTTGCTGGTGGCATGTTCTGGCTGAGGCTTCTTTAATTAGGTCTCCCTATCCTTCCGTGTCCCTGTGTTTTTGCTTTTTTAACCTTGCCAGCCTGCTGGATAATTTTTTCCTTTAATATGCCTTGCTTGTTTCCCTTTCCAAACACTGTCCTTCCTCCTCTGGTGTTTTAGTGGAAGGTGTCCCTGCCCTTGGCAGGGGGGTGGAATGAGGTGATCTTTAAGGTCCCTTCCAAGCCAAACCATTCTGTGATTATTTTCTTTCCTCCCTGTTTTTCTCCCATCCTCATCCCTAATCCTTCCCTTCACTCCCCAAGTCCCCTATATTGTGTCTGGGCTCTTCCAAGGGGAGCTGCTCCACATTCAGCTGCCAGCGTGGCTCCAACACACCCCAAACGACGTGTCCTTGTCCTTCCTGTCCTTGTGGGACACCTGGGCCACCAGCAGTGTCCTTGGTGGCCTTCAGCAGCCCCACGAGCTGCTGCCCACGGGTACACACTGGGGAAGAAATGAGCAGCAGTGCCAGATGTGCAGCCAGCATCGTCCAGCCTTGGACCAGCTTTAATCCTCCCCACTGGAATGCCCCAAGTGCTAATCCCGGGCTATGGCAGAGTGAATGGCAGAGGAAATGCTGAGGAGATGTTTTGGGCAGAGCTGAGGGTGCTTTGGGGTTACCTGGTGAGCTGGGGGGATCCCAGCCTGTCCGAGGGGCTGAGGGAAGCTGGCTTGCCAGGAGTTTGGTGCAGCCAGAGTAGCAGGGAAGGATCAGTGGAGCTGCTCCAGGTGTCTGAGTGTGGCTGTTTGCATTTCCTGGCTGGAAATGCAGCTGGAGTTGCAGGGGGGAGACAGAAGTGATTCCTGCAGCGATCCAGACCGCTCCTGAGCATCGCTGCTCTTCCCATTACACCTTCCCTTGCTGTCTCACAGCTCTGTGGGCTCTCTTGCAACCCCCTTTTCTTGCCCCCAGAGCACCCCGTTGGCCGTGGGCGGGAGCAGAGGGGAGGTGTGGGCTGGCAGCTCGGGCTGGCAGCCACGGGGGAATTCCCCGGTGAGATTCTGATCCTGCCAAGCCAGCTCTCCTCCCTCACAGCCCTGCTGGAGCCTTCCCAAGCATCAGGCCCTGCAACCTTCCCAGGTCTGTGCATGGGGCAGTGCTGGGAGGCTCTTTCACAGGGCTTTTGGAGGAGTAAGAGCAGGAGATGAGAAGCAGAAGGAGGAAAATACCTTCAGCGCCTCTGACCGCTCGGCAGCATCTCCTCTGTCCTGTGGAGAAGGATGTGGGGCATCTCCCAGGGCTGGCAAAGAGTGCCCTGGTGCCAGCTGGCCAGCCTGCCTTCCTCCTGCAGTGCTCAGAGCCCTGGACCAGGGAGTCCTGAAATTCTCAGAGCATCCTTTATTGCTCAGAACCTTTTTCAGGGCTGCTCTGTGGTGCTCAGAGCCCTGGACCCGGGCATCCTGCACTGCTCAGAGCATCCTTTATGCCCAAAGCCCTATTCAGGGGGTGCTCTGCAATGCTCAGGGGGTGTCCTGAGATGCTCAGAGCCCTTTTTGGGAGTGTCCCGTGATGCTCAGAGGGATGCCCTGCAACATTCAGAGCCCTGGATCGGTGTTGCACTGTTTAGGGCATCCCTGATGCTCAGAGCCAGGGGGTTTCTGTGGCGCTCAGGGGATGCTCAGAGCCCCGTGCCAGGGTGGCCTGTGCTGCTTGGGGCATCCATTTTCCCCTTTTGGAGGGGAGGTTTTGGGGACCTGCCCTGGCTGGGGGCTGAGGGAGCAGGTACCCGGAGCCGTGCCGGTGGCCGGGCTGGCGGCACAGCCGGGGCCAGATGTTTCCCAGATGTTACTCACTTCCTGTCTGCCTTCTCCGCATTTAGCTTCTTATGTACTTGTTTGTTTTGGACTACAAACAAAATAAAAAGGGTTTTTATAACCCTGTTCCCGTGGGGCTGCGAGTTCAGGATATAATCTGGAGTCTATTCACTATTGTCTCGATCCCCCCTCGCCCTCAGTGCCGTCCCCGGGCACGCACAGGCTCACACAGGCTCACGCGCTGCTTTTGTTAAAATCCTGCTTTTCCCACGTGACGTCTTCTCTCCACGGACCATTTTTCCTTATGACCTCTTCCAGCTGCCAGGGGAGGGCTGGGAATATCCCTGGTCAGTTTGGGATGGAGGCTGGAGGAGGAAACACCACGTTTCTCAGCCCCGACCTGGTCCCTGCTGCCGCTGTATTGTCGGCAGGGTTCTCCAGAATACCTGGGGGTGGGAAGCTCGCTGCACTGATGACACCCAGCATCCCTGCTGGATTGCCTTTGGGAGGAATTGTAGCCACTCTGCCTCGCTGAGGGTGTTTGGAGAGGGGGGGAGTGGGGTGCAGAGAGTGAAGCAGCCAGGTAGACCACCTGAAAAAGAAAAAAGAAAAGTGAAAACGCTTGGAATAAATGTGTTTGTACTTGAATCGGGTTAAAAAAGGAGTCAGGAATGGTGTTACAAAAGGGAATGCTGTCAGCTTAGGGGTAGGGAGGATGAAAAAAATTACCTAAAAGTATTGTTTTGGCATGCCAGGAGGTTCTGGTAATCACTGAGCTGTTACAAACAAAGCCATGGAGTTTATCTCTCTGGAAAAGACGTGGAGCAGAATCTGTCCAGCTTGGAGGGGTCGTTTGGTGGATGCTCCTCTCCCTGTCCCCCTGGATCTGGGGGCATCCACTGGAACACCAGCCTGGCTCAAACAAAATGAACCTGGCAGCTTCGCTTCAAAATGTGAATGTTCAGCTCTTTCTGCTCTCCTCACACTTCATTTATATTTTTTTTCTGCCTGTTGGGGTTAAGGCCCCTTTTCCTCTTTTCTTTCTCCTTCGCTCTTAATTGCCTGTTAAATAATTTAAATATTTAGGACTAAAGGGCTTCAATTATCCATTAATTTACATTAGTAATTTATATATCAGGCTGAATGGACACACTGTTAGTGTAATGGGTCCCTGTGGACTGGCAGGAAGGGGGCTGCAGTGCATTTTCCTGGAAGCATGGATGTTTCCTTACACCTCCCAGCCTGGATGTCAAGCGTGTGAGAGGGACCCCTGCTCAGGGGTCTGGGGTCTCATCTCCTCGGGATGGAGCTGTTTGGGTTTCAAAGGAGCATTTTTGGGGTTTTTTTCAGTTTTAACTGTGCTTGCAGAGCGTTGGATGCGTTGTGTGTTGATGGACATCATGGAAGCGTGGAATGGTTTGGATTGGAAGGGACCTTCAAGGGATTTTCCAGCCCCCCTGCCACTATCCCAGGTTGCTCCAAGCCCTGTCCAACCTGGCCTGGGACACTTCCAGGGATCCAGGGGCAGCCCCAGCTTCTCTGGGCACCCTGTGCCAGGGCCTCCTCTACTCTCACAGGGAACAATTCCTTCCCAATATCCCACCCAACCCTGCCCTCTGGCAGTGTCCTGGCACTCCGTGCCCTTCTCCAAAATCCCTCTCCAGTTCTCCTGGAGCCCTTTCAGGCACTGGAAGGGGCTCTAAGCTCTCCCTGGAGCCATTCCTTCCCCAGGCTGGACACCCCCAGCTCTCCCAGCTTGGCAGAATGAAAGAATCTCCCTGAGCAGGGAGGAGCAGCACAGGGCTTCGGGGGCTTCCTGAGGCTAAGCCCCTGGGCAGAGCTCTCCGTGGGTGCTTTGGGAATGCCAGGAAGCAGATCCAGGCATGGGGCTTAGCCTTAGAGCCCCGTGTCCCCCGGTCAGTGACAGCTGGCTCTTCCCTCCCAGCACTGGGATGGGGCAAAACCTTTTTTCCTGCTTTCAGGAAATGTCTGGGGAGGATTTGGGGGTTTTCAAGTGTTTGTACACATCTGCTTTGAACCCAACCCAATCCCCACCAGCGCTGGGCTAGCTGGCAGTCGTGGTGACAACTTGGCATTGCCAGCAGCCAGTCCAAGCAGGAATCCTCAGGATGCATCCCTGTGGGGGCTCAGGAGTCGGGCAGCATCCAGACTCCCCACTGCAGGACAGGACAGGACAGGACAGAGGCCATTCGTGGATGGGGCTCCGGGGAGGGGTAAATCGGAGCCCAGCTGTGTGCCCGTGTCTCGCTGGGGCTGCACAGCCGTGCCCTGCTCTCCTGGAGCTGTCCCGGAACTCTCCCAGAGCTGTCCCGGAGCTGTCCCAGAGCTCTCCTGGAGCTCTCCTGGAGCTGTCCCGGATCTCTCCTGGAGCTCTCTTGGAGCTGTCCTGGAGCTCTCCCGGAGCTGTCCTGGAGCTCTCCCAGAGCTGTCCTGGATCTCTTCCCAATCTCTCCCAGAGCTGTCCCGGAGCTGTCCCGGAGCTCTCACAGAGGTGTCCCAAAGCTCTCCCGGTACTCTTCCAGAGCTGTCCCAGAGCTGTCCTGGAGCTCTCCCGGAGCTGTCCCGGAG
>WEZZ01029446.1:23171-53693 GCA_013400585.1 Chloropsis cyanopogon
GAGCTCTCCCAGAGCTGTCCCAGATCTCTCCCGGAGCTGTCCCCGAGCTGTCCCAGAGCTGTCCCGGAGCTGTCCCAGAGCTCTCCTGGAGCTCTCCTGGAGCTGTCCCGGATCTCTCCTGGAGCTCTCTTGGAGCTGTCCTGGAGCTCTCCCGGAGCTGTCCTGGAGCTCTCCCAGAGCTGTCCTGGATCTCTTCCCGATCTCTCCCAGAGCTGTCCCGGAGCTGTCCCGGAGCTCTCACAGAGATGTCCCAAAGCTCTCCCGGTACTCTTCCAGAGCTGTCCCAGAGCTGTCCCGGATCTCTCCCGGAGCTCTCCCGGAGCTCTTCTGGAGCTGTCCTGGAGCTCTTCCGGAGCTGTCCTGGAGCTCTCACAGAGGTGTCCCAAAGCTCTCCCGGTACTCTTCCAGAGCTGTCCCAGAGCTGTCCCGGAGCTCTCCCAGAGCTGTCCCGGAGCTGTCCCGGAGCTCTCCCGGAGCTGTCCCGGATCTCTCCCTGAGCTCTCCCAGAGCTCTCCCGGAGCTGTCCCAGATCTCTCCCTGAGCTCTCCCAGAGCTGTTCTGGATCTCTCCCTGAGCTCTCCCGGAGCTGTCCCAGAGCAGAGGTCTCTCAGTGACTCTGATTACCCGCAGCACAGCACGGCTGTGCTTAAAAGAATTAGTGCCAACCGCTTATGGAAATGCACAGGGGAAAAGTAGGAGGCTGGTGGGCACTGGGCTGTTCCCTGCTTTTTCCATGACGTCCAGTGTGGGTGATCCTTTGCCCTTGCTCCCCTGAGAGCTTTGTGGGTCACCTCCAGTGCCTCTGAGCCCTGCAGGAGCCATTCCACTGCTGTGCCTGGCATGTCCTGCATCCACCAGAGCCATGCTCTGTGCGTTTGTCACTGAATTCAACATCCCAAACTTCATTTTACTTGAGAGCATTGTGTAGTTTTAAGGTCAATTTTTATCAATACCTTGGGGTCTTGTAACACCAGCAGAGGGAGAGGAAGGTGTGGGAGGAAGTGTTGACTTGTTGGTGTTTTGGACACAGGTCACAGGAGAAATAGGGATGCTTCCAGGTGGAGTCCCACCTACACAGGGTGGCACAGACCCCCAAAATTGGGGCATTTCCAGCCCGGGCACCTCCAGCACCAAGGGGTGCCCACGCTGAGACAAAAAGGATGCTTGTGGGAGTTTGGGCCACCTGGGAGTTTAGTTTGGTGCACGGGGGCAGGGATGTGTGTGCCAGAGGACAAAGGGAGGAAAGAGAAGCTTGGTGGTGTGGGAACACGGGCTCTGTCCAGAGAAGAAAAGGTGGAAATTCCCAGCGGTGAGAAAGGAAGAAACCTGTGGGGACACAGGGTCCCATGGAATGGAAATGCCAGAGAGGGGAGGAGGGTGCCAAACAACGCTAGGAAGCTCCTGAAGGCTCCCCAGCTCCGTGGAAATGGAGCCTGAGGGGAAAAGGCTTTGTTTGTTGTGGGGGTTTCCTTCCGTGGGAGCACGGGGTGTTCCTGCTCCCTCTGGATGGCAGTGAGAGCAGGCACTGAGAACGGGCACCCCCCAGAAAAACCCCAAAACCTCACGGCTTTTATCAAATCACAGCTTTTCTTCTCTGTCTCAAAGCAGGTGGGAGGTGCTGGGAGCCCAGCTGGCTGCGGGGCTTAGAGGGAAAGGAATAAAACTAATCAAGGTAATTGCGAAAATCCTTTTGCCACTGGCTGGACACCTCTCTCTGTGCCACAAAGGGGAAGCCACCATGGGCTTGAGGTACCTGCCCTCCATCCCACCCGCTCCTGGCTTCAGGGATCAAATCCTAACACAGGAAAGGGGATGGGGAAGCCTTGTCATCTGAGCTAGTCTCACTGGTGGTTTGGGGGCTTATTCTTTAATAAGGATATTGCTGAAAGAGGGGGGGAGAGAGAAAAATCTTAATATTTGACATTCAGCATCAGCAGGGATTATTTTTTTTTCCCTTAAATCTTTTTCTATCCCTGCTTCTCCCCCTCCCCCCATTTTTTCCTTCTGTTTGTCCCCGCAGTAAAACGAGAAGGGAAGAAAAGGGCAGAGAAAGGACAACGAAAAGAAAAATATTTCCAGCCTCCATTTCTGGTGGTTATTTTGTTGTTGTCGGGTTTTTTTTTTTATCGTAGCCACAAATCTGAAAGATTAAGGGCAACTTTAAAGACTGTTTAATAAAGGGACCTTAATCAGCCTCTCCTGTGATGTTCCTCCTCCAGTTGAATTAACAGGGAATTTGAGGCACGGAGTGGACCTTTTCTCTTGTTGTTTTTCGCAATGATTAAATAGTAATAACGCGATGATTAAAATGGTTTAAAATCAAGGCAGCGTTGCTCGCAGCGCCTCCCTGGGCTGGGCTGGCCTGGCTGGGGGCGGGAGGTGATGCTGGGCTGGCTCGGGTGGCCCAGGGAGCCGCGGGTGCTGCGGGACCGGGGCGGGCGCCGCTCCCAGCCCACGCCTGCCACCGAGCGAGCTGCGGGAGAAGAGTGGGAAACGCGAGCCTCGGGAAAAGTAGGGCAGCAGCTGGCGAGGGGCTGGCTGGAGGCGGCGGGGAGCATCCTTCCAGCCAGCTTCTGCTTCCCGCGAGGAGAGAGTGGGTGAGAGAAAGACAAAAAGGATGGCGGGGGGAAAAAAACCCCCAAAACCAAACACAACACTCCCCCCCAATTTCTGTTCCTTTTGTTCTGCCGTTCCCCTCTTTGCAGCCAGCTGCCTCAACTTTTTGCTTTACCTCGTTGGGCTCGTGCCAGTGCCTCGGCGTCCTTGGGGTGGGACGTGCACAGCCACCCCCTTGGATTTTGGGACAGAAGTGCCACCACCCAGGACTACCAAACCTTGTGAGCCACTTGTAGAGGGCCTGGCTGGGCTGTCCCCACCTCGATGGGGTGCTCAGAGGGTGAGACCTGCTCCCCTCTGGCCCGTGGTCCTGTGGGATGTGCGTGCCCAGGGAGGGATGCCCGGTGGGCAGCAGAGCATCCCTCTCTTCCCAAGGAGCACTGGGAGGTTCACAGCCCTGCTTGCTGCTGCTTTAAAGTCGCTTTTCATGCCCGAAGCCAAGGCGGTCGCCTCCAGATTTGCACGTTCAGGGGAAAAAAGAAAACCCACCCATTGCAAAACAGCCTCCTGGAAGTTGCACTCTCAACGGGAGCGCTGGGGAACTTACATTTTGAAATATGTGTGTAATTTGGGTGAAGGGGAAATCACTCTCTGTCTGCAAACCCATCGACTTTGTTTCTCCAGAGTTAGCATTTTCCAAACTGCAGTGCTCAGTTGAACAGAAGACCCTTTTTTTTTTCCCTTCTCTGTTTTCTCCAAGGAGAGCTCGCAGCTTCCAGTTGGTTTGCTGCAGTTTGAAGGATAATTAATAATTCTTTGGACTTTCTGGCATTAACCAGGGCAACAAGTCCCTGTTTGTTCCTTGTTTTCTTCTCCCTTCTCTCTTTTCTTGTTGAAATGATTATTCTTTTCACAACAGGAGCCCAGCACACGCCGTACATGTGAATAAACAGCGCGTTACCGCCTTCTCCGCTGCTGGCGCTTTTCTTTCATGGGCCAAAGCAAATAAATAAAAAGTTCATATAATTATTATATCCATTAAAAATAACGTTGTAGCTCAGTAAACAGAACAAACTCGACAAGAGGACCGTGACAATGGAATTAAAATAGCACAAAGGGAAATGTCTGTGCCCGTAACAAGAACCAGCGCTAGATGAAATTTGGAGATAGTTTTCCAACAAAACTGCTTCCCTGAAGGGAATGTATAAAACAGCACAGAAGAAGCCAGCACAATAGAGTGTAACAGGGATTTGCTACATAATTCCTCCTCCTCTTTTTTTTTTTCTTTCTTTTTTTTTTTGATTTCAATTCACTCTCTTTTCCGTGGGTGTTTACGGGGATCCGCGCAGCTCATGGCTCCGCTAAAACCAGAAATAAGGAACAATTTACTCCAATCTGCCTGTGTTGTGTTGTAAATCCATATAATGAAAAATGAAGAGATTTTTACCATAAGGGATCTCAGCTGTTTACACTTCTCAGGAGGCTTCGCCTTTGATTATCATAATCATAAAGATAAACAAAAGAGTAGTGGCTCCATAAATACTCCAGTGTCATGCATAACCAACAAGATAAATCTCTCTCTTTCCAGCTCCCAGGACGGGAGGTGCTGCCAGAGCCTGGGTGTTTGTCCCCTGGGGATTGGGGATGGCTGGAATTTGGGTTGGACTCTCTCAGCTGAGGCTGGCGGGGGCACAGGGATGCTGTGGTGGGATGCACAGGGATGCTGTGGTGGGAAGCCCAGGATGTTGCAGTGGGGTGTGTAGGGATGCTGTGGTTGGATGCCCTATGCGAGGGCACCCTGCCTTAGTTTTTTGCAAAAACCTGACCTGAGGATTCAGCTAAAAAGTTGATTTGTTTTTATATTTATTTATACAAGTGAGGTGGGTTTTGATCAATAAGGCCATTGCTTGCAGAAACATCTGTGGGGCTGCCCAGCTCCTCCTTCCCACCCTTTTCTCAGCACAGACTTTGCTTTCTTTATTCCTTCCCCTGTCCCCATCCAGTCCTGGTTTAATAAAGGTATGCAGTGAGGGAGGCCAGCTGCAGGCTCTTCCTTTAGCTGGGAGAGGAGGAATCTGCTTCTTTTTTTTTTTTTTTTTTTTTTCCAGGGGTGTAATTAGGGCTGGCTGGGTGCACCCCCTCATTACCCACGCTGGGGAGGAATGCTCTCTAATTATGAAGTTTGCCTGTCGCCAGGCAGGAGGGACAGGAGGGACTTCTAACCCGCTGGGAAATGCCTGTCTGTCCTTCCCTCTCGGGCTGGGTGGGCTCTGGGAGGAGCTGGAGGCCGTGGGATGGAGGGATGGGGCTGGATGATGCCAGGCTTGGCAGGAAGGGACTGTGAAGCTGCTGGAAGAGGGCAGCCAGTGGAGGAAAAGGAGCCAGTTGTCAGGCAGAGATGCTTGGGGGAAGGGTTAAGGGGTTCTTTCTAGGTTTAAGAACCTAGAAAAGGTTCTTAAAGTGTGAGAGTGGTGAGAATGGAGAGGCCAGATGTGGATTCCGGGTGCTTTCCTGGCTGGTGGGAGCAGGAGGGGATGGGCTCCAGTTTTTGGGGGGCCAAAGGAGTAGAACAACACTTTCTGCACACCCCTGGCCACAGCAGCACTCTGGGTGCTGGGTTTCTGTGGTGCAGCCCCTGCTGAATTACCAAGCTTGGGGGCACAAGGGTGGTCACCCCACGAGCACGGCATCCCCATGGGTTTTTGAGCTCAAAATCCAGCCCTGCTCCAGACTGGAGGTGGAATGTTCTGGGTTGGAAGGGACCTTTAGAGATAGTGGGTCTCCAACCCCCAGCGTGGGCAGGGACACCTTCCACCAGACCAGGGTGCTTCAAGCTCCATCCAGCCTGGCCTGACACTTCCAGGGGTGGGGCAGCCACAGCTTCTCCAGGCCGCCTATTCCAGGGTCCCACCACCCTCCCAAGGAAGAACTCCTTCCATAAATTCCCCCTTTCACTTTGAACCCCAGTGAACCCAGGCACTGGGTACCCCTGGTTATCCTTGCTAGCCCTGCCGGTTCCACACTCAGCTTTGTGGCTTCTGCTGGCAGCTGGGGGCTGTCCCATCCCGGGAGGCAGAGGTTAATGAGCCACAGTGAGTTAATGAGGCCGGGGGTTACATCAGCCAGCTGCAGCCCTGGGGACCTGTTACATTCCCTGCATCAGCACTTCCCAGCCTGTGTCTGAGCAACCCCCGGCTCCAGAAGGCACAGGGGGCTCTGTGCAAGGAGGCAGCAGGGACAGAGCTGGATGGGAGTGCCTCCAAATGTCCCAAAGCCATGCTCAGTTACACCCTGTACCTTGGCTTGTCCTGCTTTCTCCCTGCTGTGTCTCCAGCGGGATGTAACCCCGGAGAAGGGGCAGTGCCTTGGTGTGGCACTGCTCCAGCTCATGGAGACCTTGCCTTTGAAGGTGCCACCTGCTGCTGTCACCTCCTCAGTTCTGGGGGCCACACAGGTGTGTGGGAGGCTGAACTTGGCGGAGCAAGGGTGAGAAGGGGATGCTTGGGGAGGAGAGGAGGCTGTTGGGGGAGGAAGGATGCTCAGGGTGCTTTTAGGGGGGAAAGTTTGGGTATGTGTTACCACTGGACGCAAAGTTGTCCCCATGGACATGTGGTGGGAAGGCCATGGGAATAGGACAGGTCTGGATTGGTGATGCAGGCTCCCCCTGAGCTCAGGGGATCCACCTGGAATGGGGTGGGATGTCTTTGTGTCCCTCCAGGGCTGGCAGCAGGGATGCTCTCAGTCAGGCAGGGACTCTGGAATGGCAGGGAGCCATGCCATGGCTCCAGTGTCAGAATTTGCTGGAGTTGAAGTGGCAACAGCACTAATCTCTAAATGAGCCTGTTCATACATTCTCCCTGGAGGCAATAGGAGATTGGGGGGATTTGGGGTGGGGGGACAGCCCCACTCTGGCCTTTCAGAAACCTCCTGGAGCCAAGCCGGTGGCTGGAGCATCTCCTCCATCTCTGTCTCCGGAGCCAGAGCCATTCCCATCCCTGCTGGGGGATTGGGAAGGGGGATTGGGAAGGCAGATGACTCCTCCCGTGGTGCTGGAGATAAGCTGTCATATATTTTTTTTCATTTCTACAGGAGGATTTGAACCCACCTGGCAGGTTTAACTATTCCCTGCCGGGCCTTCCCAGGAGCCAGCGCCTGCCCTGAGGCAGGCAGGAACGCGGGGAGCTGGAAGCAGAAGGGGTTAAGCGTCCACAGCCACCGAGATTTAGCTGGAGAAGCGCAGGCATCCCAGCCTAATCCCTGCTTCCTTCCATCGCATCCCTGCCTGCCTGGTACCGGGAGGAGGCACGGTGGTGGCCGTGGGTGATGGGCAGCCACTAATGCTCCTGTAATCTCCCAAATATTTGGAGGGATAACAATTGCAGGCGAGGGGATTTTAACGCTTTCCTGGGGAGGTTTGCTCGGGGAGTTGTTTCCCGGGCTGGCCATCCCTGGTGCCGCGTGTTTGGGGTGATGGAGGCGGGGAGAAGGCTGGATCCCAGCCCCGGTGCTGCTCCCTTTGGGGGGTGGGCTGCGTTTGGGGCCGGGGATCTTGACAAAGTTGCGAACGCTGGCGGCAAACATCTGCAAATCACCCCCCAGGGAACAGATGCTGCGGATAATCCAGCTCAGCCCCAGCAGATTAAAATGTGTGATGAGGGATGGGGAGAGGAAAAGAAGTGCCTGTTCCCCTCCTCCCTTTTCCTCTCGTTGCTCCTACTACACTCATCCCCGAGGCTTCAGGATTTGGTCCCGTGGGTTGAGCTGGGAGCTGCCCCCTCTTTGTCTCTCCCTCCCCACAAAGAGCTCCAGACACCCCGTAACACCGTGCCCCGAGTAGTGTGAGATTGTGGGATGGCGACAGCATGGGACTTCCAAAAAAAAAAAACCCCAGAAGAGATCTGGGAAGCAGGCACCCAACTCCAGCAGGAAGGAGGGAAGCCGGCAGATGGGAACCCCCTGCAGACGTCTGCCAGGGAGATGATTACAGGCAGCAGAGCGCGCTCTCAAATATTTATTAGTTTGTCACTGCTGGGAGTTTTATTGCTGGTGGAATTGCAGGACTGGAAATCCCAGCTGTGCAGGGCTCCTCTCCTGCTTTCCCATGCAAAAGCATCTCCAGTGCCTGCTGCCCCTGCTGTCACTGGGCCAGTTCCTCACCTGGGGTGGCACCGGAGCCGCAGTGGCCTCTGGAGGTGATGGAGTTGCACCACTGGGAAAGCGCCTTTTTCTGGGGGGTGCTTTGCAGTTGTTGCTGGGCAGTCAGGGCACACAGCAGCAGCAGCAGCAGTTGTTCCTGCACAAGCAGCGTGTTCCTCCCCCCAGCCACCGTGTGTGGATTTTTTGGGGGGCCCCCCATGAGCGTCGGCAGAGCGAGAGGTTTCCCATGCGGCGGGTGGCCGGGCGTGGGGAACAGGGATGAAAGGCTGGCTTGATGGCTTATGATAAATGTGCCCAGCATGGTTCTCCTCCCTTTTCTCATCCAAAGTCCCCGTTGTTCCTGTGCCTTAATTCTTCCCCAGTGTGTTTAAATAGCAGCGACCGTTTCATGCTGGAGGAAAATGCCCTGCCCAGCTGCAAATGCTTTTTCCCAGCTAATTTCTGAATGGAAAAAATCACCCTCCCCCATGATTTGCTCCCATCCGTGAGTCTGGGGAATCTGTGGGGCTGGGGCTCCATGGCACGGCCCCAGTTGTGAGTCTGCCATGAAAAACCCATCATCCTTTTCCCCTGTCTCCTGTTTGAGCTGCTTTTTTAGCCCCAGATCTTTCCTGGCAAGAAACAAAAGATCTCTCAGCTGTTGTGAGTTTGCAGGATTTTAACCTTCCCAACATGCTCCTTGCTTAAAAGGTTCAGGTGTTTTAGGTTGAAACCTTAAACCTGGCAGGTTTTTGTAGCCACCAGAAGCAGGTATTGGATCTGGCTGGTGACACCATCTTATTCCCCCGCCCTCATCCCCAAAGTCACTGTGCCCACATGGAGAAGAACCTTGAAGACCCAGCATTTATTTGGGCAGACCCCCTCTTGGAGCAGGGGTCTGGATGGGATTTTTGGTACCACCAGGAGTGTCTCAGCCCCAAAGAACCTTGTGCTGGGGGTCCAAGGTGGCTGCCACCGCAGCCTTCACCCTTCCCGTGCAGATGATCCCGGTGAGTCACAAATCCGGCATTTTCATCCCCATCCGGCCGTGACTCATCCCCTCCCAGCTCCTCTTGGATGACCTAAAGTCTTGTTTAGCATTCCCCAAGTGGTGGTGAGGTGGGAGAAAATATATCCTTGGTGTTGGCTGTTGGAGAAGGAACTCTCGTCCTGGCCCATGGTTTTGGATCAGGGCCATGTGCACTTTGGGCTGTCACCTTGGGAGGGGAAGATCCTCCCAAAAACTGGCTCGTGAGGATACCTGTGCTCATTCCCAGCTGCCAAGCTCAGCTCTGACTTTGCCACAGGGGTGCAGGGAGCATCATATCAGGGAGGTTTGCACACAAGCCTGTCAGTGAAGTTTTGTTGGCTGCCTCTGTTGCCAGTTCGATTATCTCCTGCCAGCCCCCTTTGCCAGGGAATTTAGAGCCATGGCGTCAAAGTGGTTTTTTAAATTAACAAAAAACCAACACACAACCAACAAAACAACAACCCAGTGGATGACAAAGTGAGTGGCAAATTAAAAAAGGGTGGGGAAAGAAAGGGATGTTTGCTGCTGTGACAGGTAAAAGGCTGCTCAGCAGGAGAGGGGAGCAGGAGCAGTGGCCTGAGGTGGTCACAGGGAGCAGCATGGGATCGTTCAGGGTGGGGGTCACACATCTTGGCATCCCCTGTCTCCCTGCCTGCCACGGGGCCTGGAAAAATTACAGGTCTGCAAATGAGATGGGGGAGGAAATAACCAGCAGCAGAGAGGTGGGGAAGAGCCAGCCAGAGAGAGAGAGAAATTAGCCCAGAGTTTAATTCATTGTTTCCAAAAGAGCAGTTAATGGATTATGACAAATGTCCTACTGCTCTCCCTTAGTGCTGTGTTAAATGGAAATGGAAAGTCAATTTTCCTAAATGGATTTTAAACGACTGACCTCGTGGATTTTTTTTTTTCCCCTCGCTGATTTTTGCTCAGGATGAAGCCTGGTCATCGTGTTTTCTTGGTGCATCTGATTATATCTTTTTTTCTCTTCCTCCTCCTCCCAGCTTGGGATTCTGATTCTCTCCTTACAGCACTGCTCCTTGCCAAGGGTGACGGAGGGAGTGGGCTCCTTTCTTTTCCCTGCCAGCTCTGGAGATGTTATCGTGGGGCTGGGGATATTTACTGTTTTCCTGCACGCTGCAGTGCCTGGAGTTGAGAATCACAGCTCTGGCTGGGGGAAGAGAGGAGGAGGAAAAGCTCATAACTCCTTTGAGTGTAAAGAAAAGCCTCGAGATGTGACCTGACTGCTAGTGAGATTCCCAGGAACAACAGGTTAAGCAGCAGCATCCCTGTGCACCTGTATGGGGGTTTCTATGGCTCCTGTGATATTTGGGGTTGATCTTGATGGGCTGGAAATGAGTCTCCTGCAGATGATGCTCAGCTTCAGTCAGAGCATCTTCCCAAGCTGCTGCTGGGAATGAGCCACCCTGGGGCTCCCACTCCTAAGGGATAACGTTCCTGTGTGAGCACTCAGCTGCTCACCCCTTTCCAAGATTTTTCTTGGCCTGGCCTGAGCAGACACAACCTCCAGTTGTTTTTGCATTCAGATGGCTTTTGAAAGCAGACAAGCAGGAATATGGAGCCCCCCTGTTTTCTGGGATACTGTGAATCCTGGTAGCACCTTTGGGTGATGTTCTCTGGAGGTGGCTGGGCTGGAAGTGATCACTCACCTGTTGGGTGATGCTGAAATGCAGGGGATGAGGTCCCAAATGCAGCTCCAGTGAAGGTGTGCATGTCTCAGATTTGTGCTGGGGATGTGGTCAGCATTCCCAGCACAAGCCCTGCCAGCATTTTGCTCGGATCATGCCCATGCATTCCTCAGGGCTGTGAGGAGGAGGCTTGGGGTGGGGGACACCAGCCCCTTTGGAGCCTCTCTGTGTCCCCATCACTATCCATAGACGTGGGTTTGTTTTGCTTTTCCCTTCACAGTGTCCTCTAGTGAGATCACCCAGGTTTGGGCTCAAGGTATGGATGGGGGCCCAGTACCCAAGTGAAACAGGATTGATCCCACAGCTCTGGTTTGCTTTCACAGAATTCACAGCATGACCAAGATAGGGTCCAACCCAGCCTTGACACCTCAACTAAACCATGGCACCCAGTGCCACATCCAGTCTGTTTTTAAACAGCTAAAGGGATGGTGACTCCACCATTTCCCCAGGCAGGCCATTCCAGTACTTGATCACTCTTTCCTAAAAAAACTTTTCCTAAGATCCAACACATATTTCCCTTGATGCAGCTTGAGACTGTGTCTTGAGACAGCTGTCCTGTCACTTGCTGCTTTGCTGTTTTTTGGGGAGCCTCCAGCCCTGTTGTTGCTTTTCCACCCATCCTCAGCTGTTGTTGCAGGGGGGGCATGGGGCACCTCCTGACCCTGTGGCTCTCCTGGCAGGGCTGGAGTACAGCGATGTGCTGCCCGACTCCTTCCCGTCGGCGCCGGCGGAGACGCTCCCACACTTCCTGCTGGAGCCGCAGGACGCCTACATCGTGAAGAACAAGCCCGTGGAGCTGGTGTGCCGCGCCAACCCCGCCACGCAGATCTACTTCAAGTGCAACGGAGAGTGGGTCAACCAGAACGACCACGTCACCAAGGAGAGCCTGGACGAGGTCACCGGTGAGCAAAGCCACCCTCTGCCTTCCTTCTCTCTTCTCCCTCCTGCCACGTCCACGCTGTTGATGGTTCTCCTCCAGACCACTGGTGAAAGCATCGTGATGGTGCTGTGGTCACCACACCCCCCTGGGGAAGTCACCCTGCTTGATTTCACTCTTAGCCTTGTGCAGGACTTGAGGTTCTTACAAGGGATTTTGAAGGCAGCATGTTTAAATCTGATTTAAAAAAAAAAAAAAAAGAAAAAGGGCCTGCTTTTCTACAAAGTGCCTAATCAACATGTAGGAGTCATTGCCAGGAGGGGTGGCAAAGGCTGGCAGCTTATGCAGGTTCGCAGAGGGATTAAGTGTTTAGTGGGTAATGAGAGCAATTGCAGGTAGGATTTGAAATGCCTGTTGATGGCAAATGAGCTCTTTTCTGCCTCAGAGGATAAGTCAGCCTCTGGCTGCCTGGAACAGGGTGAGAAGGTGGCTTAGGCATTTTAGAGGGGTCTTACTCCATGGGATTGAGCTCTGCAGAGCTGCTTGGTGCATGCCTTGAAACATCCTGGCACGAGAACAAGATGTGGGGTTGGATATATCACGTAATCAAGTAGATTTGCTAAAATTGGGATGCTTTAGCTCAGCACCCATCTTTTCTGCACCAGTTTTGCTGCCTGGGGCTGATCAGGAGTGGAGGAAAACAGTCACGTTTCCCCTGTAAGATCGGCCCTCTGCAAATCCCTGTGCCTGTGGCATCAGGGGGGCTTTAAATCAAGGCAGCCTTTTGAACTGCAGTGGTGTTGGCCTTGGAGGGCAGGCTGGGCTTAGAGGAGAGACTTTAGCAGCCTGGAGGAGCCACCAGTATTTTGACAGAATCTCCTCTTGTCCCTGTGATTTTTCCCACCCTTGCCCTTCCCTGGTATCTCTTGCTCTCCACCCTGTAGTGGCCGTGAGCCGGTCTGTGCATCCCTGAACGTGCTCTGTAAAGGGAAGATCCTTTCTTTCCTCTGCAGCTCTTTGAGCCTTTCCTCCTAAAGCTGCTTTAGCCATTCATGGGGTGTTTTTCCTCTAGAGGAAAAATAGTCAGAGATACCCAGGCAGGCTGTCCCTTTGCTTCTCTGGAGGCTGACAGGAGCAGGGGACGCTCTGTTTCTCTCTTTCAGGGTGCATCTCCACCTCCCAGCTCTTGCAGAGGCCAGATTTGAAACCCTCACCGCTGTGGGGCAGAGTCAGTGCTGGTCAGTGACCGAGCAGCCTTTGCCAAGGGGTTTTTAATTTATTTATAACATCTGGCCACACTGAGCTGAGCCAAAGGTCTGTGTGCCCCACATGCAGCAGTGGAGGATGCTCAGGGGAAGATCATGGAACCAGGACAAGGAGGGAGCAATGGAGCAGCCCTGTCACCCTCCCAGCTTTCCACCATTCACTGTCAGGGACTCTCAGCTCTGGTGGCAACATCTGAGCAGTGTGGTCCAGCCCTGGGTGGAACCCCCCCTTGTTAATTTGTCTAATTGCTGTTAGGGCTCATTTCTGTGGAGCATCCTGTAGGATGCCTTAGTGATGTGCAGTGTGGAAAGAAACACTCTATTTCATAGACTCGTGGAATGGTTTGGGTTGGAAGGGACCTTAAAGATGATCCAGTCCAACCCCCTGCCATGGGCAAGGACACTCCACTAGCCCAGGTCGCTCCAAGCCCCGTCCAGCCTGGCCTGGAACACTCCCAGGGATGGGACATCCACCTGGGCAACCTGTTGCTGTGGGAACTCATTTTCTTTGGTCCAGCATCTCCCTCTCAGATCCCAGTCTGCTGTGTGCCAGCAATTTGGGAAGGAAGCAGCAGACACCTCCTTCATCCAAGCTTCAGCGATGGCATTGCTGCTATCAGGGAGCGAAGCGACAGTGCCTGCAGGTGATGCTGTGCATGTTAAAGCTGCTGGTGTGGGCATGTCTGCCTGGCAGCCTCCCCAAGGAAAAGGGAGCTGGAACCAAAGTGCTTTAAGGTGCTGAAAAATCTGCATTTGCAGCGCCCGGCGTTGTTGGGGAAAGCTGCCGGAGAGAGAGCCAGGCACAAAGGCGCAGGTTAACATGGTTAGTTTTTAAGTGTCCTTGCTTAAAAGCTTGGAAAATGGGACCTTTAAGAAGAAGGGGATATAAAAAAAAATAGGAACTTTTAAGATGACGTGTCTTGAATGAGCCTGGCTCAGTAATGCTCTGACTGTGTCTGATCCAAAACATTTCATCCGGAAGAAAGCAAAAATAGGCCAAGTCAGGGAGGATAATTCAGCTGGGTGAGGAGGGAAGAGCAGCTCTGTTTGGGTGCCTGGAAGCCCTTAGGAAGTCACTCCTATGTGCCATGAGCTCAGTCTTCAGTTTTGGGTAGTCACTGATTTCAGTGGGGACAGAGGTAGGGCATTTGCAGGATGTTTCCCACCTTTGTAGGGTGCTCATCCCACCAGAGCTTCCCAGACAGACAAGATGGATTGGAGCCATATCTGCATCCTGGGTCCTTTTAAAATCCCTAAGTTTCCAAAAAGTGCTTGTTCCAAATACCTTTGCTTTTGGGGTTTTCTTGTTGTGGTTCTTTTTTTTTTTTTTTTCCCTGAATAGTGACAAAATAAATTGTATTTCCTTGTCAGCTGTTCTGCAGGAAGGTGGCAGGGAGACAGTAATTGCTCCTCACAGCACTGGGAGTGAGCTGTAACAAAATTACAGCTGGGGAGCGTGTGGCTCTCGATCACTGTGAAATTGAGCCCTTTTTAAAATAGAAACTGAAAAAAAAAAAAAGAAGCAGGCAGGTATTGCTTGAAATAGGGAGAAGTAAGGCCCAGGTCCCTCCCACCCTTGGTGATGATCATTGGTGCTCCTGCAGTCCAGGAGACCAGGTTGTGGTGGTGTCACCTTTGTCCTTGCCCCCCTGCCATGGCCTGGCTGATTTCTTTAAGGTTTTACTTGTCTTGTTATATTTGTATTCAAGTGGCACAGGCAGGGGTGGTTTCTCCCCACAACCAAGCCTGGGGGAAGCATCCTTCAAACCCCAGTGGGTGGAGAGGGGTCCAGACAGGGATGTTGGCGATGTGGGAGAGAGCTGGTGGAGGAGGGTGATGCCTTGAGAACTGATGAAGAGATTCTGGTCCTGCTCAGCTGGACTGGGGGGAAAAAAGAGGCACTTCCACATGATCCACTGCCCTGGCTTCATCCCCAAACCATCCTTCAGAGGGAACAGTCTCCCTGATTTGTGAGGTGCCAACCCCAGACGAGAAACCTCTGACCCTCTGTCCTCCGGCTTCGCACGTGCACCGCCCCCTCGGGTGCTGCCTCAGTTTCCCTGCTCGTGCCCATGGGATGCCGTGCCTCTGTCCCCTTGCAGGGCTGCTGGTGCGGGAGGTGCAGATCGAGGTGTCCCGGCAGCAGGTGGAGGAGCTCTTTGGCCTGGAGGATTACTGGTGCCAGTGCGTGGCCTGGAGCTCGGCGGGCACCACCAAGAGCCGCCGGGCCTACGTCCGCATCGCCTGTAAGTGCTGCTCCTGAGGCCTCAGGTTCAGCTTTTCTGGTTTTCAGATCCTGTGCTGCTTTAGTGTGGGGGTCTGGGCTTCATATGAGGGGAGGGTGAGTTCTCTTCACAGAGTAGGAAGACAAAACAATTCCTTCTCTAGCTGGGGATCAAGGACAAATGATCCAAATCTCAGCCCAAGAGCATAAACAACGTGGGCTGAAGAGAGAAAAACAAGAAGGATGGGACTGCATAACCTAAAGCTGTAATTGGACAATTAACTCCAATATGTTAATTGACCAAAACTTATAAAAGTGAGAGACCCTGTGACTGGTGGTCCATTTTTGTGACTGTTTTGGGTGTAGGCCTGGCTGGGCTTTTGTGCTGCCCAAGGTGGATCCATTGAGGCCTCCTAATAAATCCCTACTTTATTCTTTAGCTCTGTCTAGTCTCTGTTCTAGCTCAGCCTTCACAAGACATCACTCCCATCTCCAAAGGCTCCTTCCCCACTTTCTGACCAGTTTGGGATGACCCATCCTTGGTTTTCTCTCCCCACCCCAGCTGTAGCTTTCTGTCTCAGAGTCACCATCCCCTCCTGCTGGGGCGGTGGCACTACCAGGGTTAATGCCATGGTGCCCAGGAGTGTGCTCAGCACTTCCCAGGGTTTTATTATCCTTAATAACCCAATGGATGGCACCTTGCACGCTCCGCCTGAATCAGCGGCTCCGCGTCCTCCGAGTCCCTGCTGTCACATGTCCCTGCCCTGAGCTGCTGTTTGGGGGTGTCAGCCTGATTAAAGGCAGGTTAGTCAGGCTGGGCCCGCCTGAATTTGCTCAGTTAGCAAATGAGATGGTGGAGCTACAGGAGGACAGCCAGGCTTCCCCAGTCCCAAATGGATTTTGCTATTAGAGGGGTAATAATCCAACATGTTGTCCAAAACAGAGGGCTGATGGATCAGCTATGCTGCTGAAGGGAAAATCACAGACTCAGAGAACCATAGAATCACAGAAAGTTTTGGGTTGGAAGGGACCTTAAAACTCACCTCATTCCAGCCCCATGCCATGGGGAGTGACACCCTCCTCTAAACCAGCTTGCTCCAAACCCCCTGGAGCCCGGCCTTGAACACTTCCATGGTGTTTTTTGGAGCAGAGGCTCAGCAGCCACGTGGAGAGGTCTGGGAGCTGTAGCAGAGGATTGCAGCACCATCTAGTGATGCTTCTGCTCCTTCCCAGGCTCCGCAGCAGGACACTGCTGTGTCTCCCTCAACCCCAGGGCCACTGCTGGGAGGGATGAAGAAACAGTGGATAAGCTGAGGTTAGCCCCAAAAGGAAAAGACAGAATGGGGTATAAGCTTGCAAGTGCATGAAGGAGGAAATGTATCATCCACCATGTGCTGCCCCAAATCCATTCTGAAAAACATGGTTCTTTAGCTCCTTCCTCCCAGGGCAGGTTTTGACCTGGCTGGCTATGCCAGAGGGACTTTCTGACTTGAGGGTGCTTGGTGCTGAGGTGCTCACCAAAGTTTTGGAGGCTGCCTTGTTCCTGCTGCAGGCTGGTAACCCCTGGCTTTTCCTTCCCCTCCCAGACCTACGGAAGAACTTTGATCAGGAGCCGCTGGGCAAGGAGGTCCCGCTGGAGCACGAGGTGCTGCTGCAGTGCCGCCCTCCCGAGGGGGTCCCACAGGCTGAGGTGAGCAGCTCCTGAAGGAGTGAATCCATGGTGGGGCATCCCATCCCATCTCATCTCCTGTCAGCTCTCATTCAGAACAATGGTTTATTTTGGGCAGCACCTGCTCGGCACACTTCTCCCACACTTCCTGAGGTGCCTCAGAGGGAAGATCTGACAAGGAGGCACCCAGTGAGTTGTCTGGATGGGAGCAGTCACCAGTGGGAGCTGAGGGCTGGGAAAATCAGTCCGGATGGGTTTTCCTACCATGGTAGTGGAGCTTTCCTTGCCCACGGCTCCATCAGCTGCTGGGTGTTGTGTGTTGGAGGGAGCCACAGTGTCTCATCCTTGTAACGTGCCCCAGTCAGGCCTGCTTTGGCCCAGTTTTCAGGAGAAGCAAATCCAGCCAGAGGCGAGGTTGTCCAGTCAGCGGTTAAAGTGCTGAGGACATCTTTGGTCTTAGTGATGGCTCAATTCCCATCCCTTCCTTTCCTGCCAGGTGGAGTGGCTGAGGAACGAGGACGTCATCGATCCCAGCCAGGACACCAATTTCCTGATCACCATCGATCACAACCTCATCATCAAGCAGGCCCGGCTGCTGGACACTGCTAATTACACCTGCATGGCCAAGAACATTGTGGCCAAGCGCCGGAGCACCACGGCCGCTGTCATCGTCTACGGTACCAGCCTGTGCTCCGGGAACGGGAACTTTGGTGCTGCCTGTGTCTCCAAGCCAAGGGAGAATGTGGGCACTTCCTGGGAGTGGTAGGAGTGAATTAGGGGCATTACTTTATTGATAACCAATATCTGCAGAGCAGCAGCCTCTAGTGGCGTCCACAGGCAGTCAGGAGAGGTTTGAGGTGTAGGGGTGGAGGTATTTCTGAGCATTCCTGGCTGGGTAGGGGGGTGGATGGAGGTTGGATCCAGATGGATTGCTCTGGCTCTCAAAGCAGCTGGAAAGCTGTGTTTGGCTGAACTCTGCTATGAAATCAAAGATCTCCTCAGGGCCAGACACAAAAATATTTGCCAAGTGGAAGAAGGACCAAAGCAATCTTGAGCATCTCGGGCATGGGGTGACACAAGAGGCGAGTTTTGTGGTTTGCTGTTCATGAGGCTGAGCTGCAACAGGGGGTCACAGAAGGTGTTAGGGCTCAAGGCTTAGCTCCAGCCCAAGGTTTAGCTGATGGATTGGGCTCCAGAGTTGACTCTGCCCATCTCCTCTGCAGTGAATGGTGGCTGGTCCACCTGGTCTGAGTGGTCTCCGTGCAACAACCGCTGTGGCCGGGGCTGGCAGAAGCGCACCCGCACCTGCACCAACCCCGCGCCCCTCAACGGCGGCTCCTTCTGCGACGGGCAGCCCTTCCAGAAAATCACCTGCACCACCCTCTGCCCAGGTAAGGAGGCTTCAGAAACTGCCATGCTCATGCTGCCTGTGCCCCAGGCCATGCTTGGGATTGTTGGGATTATTCAGCTTGGACAAGAGAAGGCTCTGAGGTGACCTAGTTGCAGCCTTCCAGTAGCTCAAGGGAGCCTACAAGAAACACGGAGAGAGATTATTTACAAGAGCCTGGAGTGGCAGCACAACAGAGAATGGCTTCACACAGACAGAGGGCAAGATTAGATGGGATATGGGGAAGAAGTTCTTCCCTGGGAGGGTGGGGAGCCCTGGCACAGGGTGCCCACAGAAGCTGTGGCTGCCCCTGGAAGTGTTCGAGGCCAGGTGGAACAGGGGCTTAGAGCACCCTGGGATAGAGGGAGGTGCCACTTTAAGGAGCACTGGGATGACACTCCCCAAAGTGGGATGGTTTCACTGAGGCTGCCGTGTCCGGTGCCCGCAGTGGACGGCGCGTGGACGGAGTGGAGCAAGTGGTCAGCATGCAGCACCGAGTGCACCCACTGGCGCAGCCGCGAGTGCGCGGCCCCCGCGCCCCGCAACGGCGGCAAGGACTGCAGCGGGGTGCTGCTGGACTCCAAGAACTGCACCGACGGCCTCTGCCTGCACAGTGAGTACCCAGGAGGGTGGCCACGGGCGTGGGGACGTGCCACAGGAGATGCCACCGGCTGTGGCGCTCCGGCATTTGGCCACGCTTTGTTGGCTGTGCCTCCAAGCTGATGGAGCAGCCACTGCTGCCTGGGTTTTAAGTCGTGTCTTTAAAAAGGTGTTTTCAAGCAGATTCAGACCTTCCAGAGGTGTTTCTCACCTGGAGGAAGAGATATTGGGGATTTTGGGGGATCTAAAAGTGCCGCTGGCATTGAGGGCCCTGTCCCTTCCCCCCCGTAGGTTTGGGGTCTCTGCTGAAATAAAGCTGGATGTGGTAGACAGGGCAACAGGAGGGGTGTCCCAGCCACACCATGAAAGCACCTTCCCTGGGTCACTGCTGGGGGTTCTGGAGGTGTTTTTTTGAGGAAATAAATCCATAATGATGGTAATGGTGCTGCTACCTGTGAGTGGGCATGCAGAAGGCAGCCAATGCTGCCACCTGCTGCTGTGTGACACCACTGTCCCCTTTACTGCCTGGACATGGGGATGTCCTTGTCACCATGCCTTCTACCTGGGTTTTAGAATGTCCCAGGGAATGATGCTGATCTCCCACATCCCACCCCCGGGCTGGCTTACCTCCCACTTTCTGTTTCATCTCATCCCCATCATCACCTTCACCTTTTTCTTTTCTAACTTTGTTTTTCCTAACAGATAAAAGAATTCTAAACGAGCCCAAAAGCCACCGTAAGTGCTCATTTCATGGCCATTTTTTTTTTTTTTGTTTGTTCCTGTGGTTTTGTTCTGTTAAATCCATGGTAGGGATGCCCTGGCAGCCGGGCGAGGACAGGGTGGGAAGATGGAACAACTAAAGCCCACTCCAAAACTCCTGTGGGCTCCTCAGGGTTGTCTCTGTTAGGATGTGAGGGCTGCTCACAGCTTCATGAACCTGAGCTGCACAAACCTATCATTTTTGGCACCCTTGGTACTCAGGTGAAGTTTGCACAAGCTGTGGCCAGGTGCCCTCCAAAGGTCAGAGGGCTTCACCTCCACCTCATTCTCTGGCATTGCTCTTGACTTCCTGCTCTTAGAAAACACTTTCCATCCTCTTGCCAGCCTTTCCAGCAGGTCCAGGGCACGTCTTTCTGCCCATGCCTGAGTCAGTGGTGGGACTGGGGAGCGATGGTGGCTCTTGATGTGGGTCTTTTCTGCTGCCCCTTTTTTCACCTCCGTGTCTTTAATCCCCCTCAGTGCTGGAGGCCACGGGCGATGTGGCTCTGTACGCCGGGCTGGTGGTGGCCATTTTCGTCTTCATCGTGATCCTCATGGCCGTGGGCGTGGTGGTGTACCGGAGGAGACGCCGGGATTTTGACACAGACATCACGGACTCCTCGGCCGCTCTGACCGGAGGGTTCCACCCCGTCAACTTCAAGACATCCCGGCATGGTAAGAGCCATGGAGGTCCTCACCAGCCTTAGGTCAAGCAGAAAGAAAGTCACAGGAAAGGGAGGATCCTCACTGGGCTCCCAGTCCCAGGGACTATGCAGATTTTTGAAGGCTGAAGGCTCCATGGAAGCAGTCAGGTGTTGATGGTGGGAATCAGGGCAGCCCAATCTACTGGAAGGTGCCCCCATGGCAGGGGTACACAGGGGTTTGGAATGAGATGGTTTTGAAGGTCCCATCCAACCCAAACCATTCTGGGACGTTTCCCACTCAAGCAGTACTTTTCCATGCCCTTGTTTCCACTGCTGTCTTCATCCCACCCGTGTTTGCTGGTCCTGCAGACAACCCTCAGCTGCTGCACCCGTCCATGCAGCCGGACCTGACGGCCAGCGCGGGCGTCTACCGTGGCCCCATGTACGCCCTGCAGGACTCCTCCGACAAGATCCCCATGACCAACTCGCCCCTGCTGGACCCCCTGCCCAGCCTCAAGATCAAGGTGTACAACTCCTCCACCTCCTCCTCCTCGCCGGGGCTGCATGACAGCACGGACCTGCTGGGCGGGGTCCCCGCCACCGGCACCTACCCGGGGGACACCGCCAGGGATGGCCACTTCGCCAGCGTGCGGAGCAAGGGCCTGGGCTCCCAGCACCTCCTCAGCCTGCCCCGGGAGCATGGCTACAGCGCCAGCGGCACCTTTGGCTACCTGGGGGGAAGGCTCACCGTGCCAGGCACAGGTAAGCTGCAGGCTGGGATGGTGGTTGACTGCTGAGCCATCAAGGAGTTGCTCTTTTCCCTGTGTGAGCAGCCCTTTGCTATCCCAAACCTGGCTCAGGGAAGGAAGGTAGAAAGCCATTCCCAAGCCACACATCTCAGGCTGGAGGTTACAGCCTCCTTAGGCTTGCCTTGGCCTTTCCCTGCCATTGATCCAGAGCCAGCACCTTGCAAAAAAACCCAAAGATTAGGATTTTCCTTCCGAGTGAAGAAAAAGCATTGGCCTGGCTCATCCCTGCAAGCGGTGTAGCCATGGGGCAGCCCAGAGAAGCTGTGGCTTCCCCATCCCCAGAAGTGTTAAAGGCCAAGATGGACAAGGCTTGGAGCAGCCTGGGACAGTGGAAGGTGTCCCTGCCCAAGGCAGGGGGCCTGGAACTGGGTGATCTTTAGGATCCCTTCCAACCCAAAGCATTCCGTGTTTCTGTGATCTGGAGGTGCTCCTCTCTGTGCTGCCCTGGCCCCCTGCTCTCCTCGTGCTCTCTGCCTGGGATGGAGGGTGGTTTCTCCCTCATTTCCCTCTGCCCGTGACTGACACCTGCGTGTGCCGTTCCAGGGGTGAGCCTGCTGGTGCCCCACGGGGCCATCCCCCAGGGGAAGTTCTACGAGATGTACCTGGTGCTCAACAAGGCTGAGACCGCCCTGTAAGTCACCCCGCTGGCCACCTGCTCCTCGTTGGCCACCACGGAGTTCCCTGTCCAACCCGTGTCCCCTGTCCCTCCCCAGGCTGCCCTCTGAGGGCACACAGACAGTGCTGAGCCCGGCAGTGACCTGTGGGCCCACGGGGCTGCTCCTGTGCCGCCCCGTCGTCCTGACCATTCCCCACTGCGCCGACGTCGGCTCCTCGGATTGGATCTACCAGCTGAAAACACAGTCCCACCAGGGAAACTGGGAGGTAAGGGGGCAGCCCAGGCCCTGTAGAGACAGGCGCAACCCCTTGGGTGATGGGCTCACCCTCAATCTTGATGTCTCTGCAGGAAGTTGTGACCCTGGACGAGGAGACCCTCAACACTCCCTGCTACTGCCAGCTGGAAGCCAAGTCCTGCCACATTTTGCTGGACCAGCTTGGCACCTACGTCTTTGTGGGGGAGTCCTACTCCAGGTCAGCCATCAAGAGGCTCCAGCTGGCCATCTTTGCCCCCAGCGTCTGCACCTCCCTGGAGTACAGCCTCAAGGTCTACTGCTTGGAGGACACGCCAGATGCTCTGAAGGTAAACATCCCCTTCCCAAAGCTGTTTGTGCTGCCTGGTGCCTCTCAGGATGGCCTGGCCCTGGGGAGCAGGCAACCTGACGCAACTGCCTGCAAAGTGACCACAGTGAAATAATGAGGTGTTTACTGCTTTGCCTGTCCTTCCCCGTCCTCTGCGAAGGAAACAGGGAGGGTGTTGTGCAGCTCCTCTGCTGGGACCCCTCCTGCAGGCATTACAGAGAGGTTTGGCTGCTGATGGGCAGGTTTTTTATAGATCCTGCTATTCCTGCATGGATCCATGTCTCTCCCTGCCCTGGAAGGGTTTTGTGGCACAGGTAACATTCAGTGCACCACGGGAAGCTGGAGTTTGGATGCTTTGGCTACCTGGACCCACCAGTGCTGTGGCTGTTTGGTTCCCTGTGACTTGTCCAGTGGATCCTGTTGGGATTGATGTGGTGCCTCTAGGTGGGGATGTAGGCAGGGCTCTGGCTCGTGGCTTGTCTTTTTCTCCTAAAAGCTGCTGGTGTGATGAAGGGATGGTGTTGAAAGGAGATAGAATGGCACCCTTCAAGGGAATGCCTGACCCTGGTGTTGGAGCTTTGTGTTCTCCAAGGAGTACAGAGGCATTTATGGGTGCTCACATAAGGAAATCCAAGTTTTAGGTGGGGCTGGTGTATGAGAGGAGCTGGCAAGTTCTGTTGTGTTGGGGTGGCAAAAGCTGTTCTCCATGGGCTTGAGGCTGCTGCTGGCTCTTCTTGGCAATTCCTCTACCCCCTCCATCCTGGCTTTGGGCGTGGAGGTGGCAGAGGAGCAGCCCCTGCCCTCCTCCTGGGTCTCACCCTCCCTGTCCTGCTGCCCACAGGAGGTGCTGGAGCTGGAGAGGACGCTGGGAGGGTACCTGCTGGAGGAGCCCAAGCCCCTGCCCTTCAAGGACAGCTACCACAACCTGCGCCTCTCCATCCACGACATCCCCCACGCGCTCTGGAGGAGCAAACTGCTGGCCAAGTACCAGGTGAGGGGCTGAGGGGCTTCCAGGCTGGGAGCACCACCTCCAGCCAGGCTGAGCTGTCTCCCAAAGGGACAGAGGAGGAAGGGGACCCCGGTTTTCTGGCCTTTTTGGTGGGATGCTCTCTGTGAGGTCCTGCTGTCCCACCTCATCCCTCATGGGGTGGCTGGAGGAGGTGGGAGCTGCTGGAGGCTGTGCTGAGCCCGTGCTTTGGTGGCCCCCAGGAAATCCCCTTCTACCACATCTGGAGCGGCAGCCAGCGAGCGCTGCACTGCACCTTCACGCTGGAGAGGTACAGCCAGGCCTCCACCGAGCTCACCTGCAAGATCTGTGTCCGGCAGGTGGAAGGGGAAGGGCAGATCTTCCAGCTCCACGTCACGCTGGGAGAGGTGAGCGCAGGGGAGGGGAGGAGGCAGCAGGGGACGCGCCCGGACATTTCGGCAACGTCTCACCCTGTGCTTCCTCTTCCAGCACGGCAGCTCCTCCGACACCCTCCGCTCCCACCACAGCGGTGCCAGCACCAGCACCACCACCCAGGTGGGACCCTACGCCTTCAAAATCCCCCTCTCCATCCGGCAGAAGATCTGCAACAGCCTGGATGCTCCCAACTCCAGGGGGAACGACTGGAGACTTCTTGCCCAGAAGCTTTCCATGGACCGGTGGGTCTCCCCAGGCTTTGCTTTCCCTTCCTGTGCCCCCAGCAGGGAGGCTTCACTCTGTGCTCCCTGTCAGCTGCAGACATCCAGTGGGGTTGTGTCCAGCTGTATAGGTCCATCCATAAATGAGGATATAGCTCTGCATAGTTAATATCCATCTCTATCCTGGATATGATTTTAAACTTTTGAAAGAGGAGAGGTTTGGATGAGATATTGGGAAGAAATTCTTCCCCTGGGGGTGGTGAGGCCCTGGCACAGGGTGCCCAGAGAAGCTGTGGATGCCCCTGGGTCCCTGGAAGTGTTCAAATCCAGGTTGGATGGGGCTTGGAGCATCCTGGGATAATGGAAGATGTCCTGCCCATGACAGGGGGGTTGGAGCTAGATGATTTTGAAGGTCCCTTCCAACCCAAACAATTCTGGCATCCATCTGTGCCACAGTCCTGCGTCTCCTGTCACTTGGAACGGCCCTTGTTTATCTGGGACAATGGCTGTGCCATTCCCACCTGGTTTCACCCCAGGACCAAAGGGAGAAAGGGTAATTCCAGCAAAGCAAAGCTTCCATTGCTTTTGCATGAATACCAGCTCTGTCTAAAAATTGCAGACAGTCTCTCGAGGGCTTTGACATTTGCGTTACAGCATTCCCATTGAAGTTCATGCTCCAAACAGGTTTGCTGCTCCAGCATCCTCCCTCCTGCCATCTCCAAAGGGCACCACAGCAGCCCAACCCTCTCCTGCTTCTCCCTTTCAGGTACCTGAACTACTTTGCCACCAAAGCCAGCCCCACCGGGGTGCTCCTGGACTTGTGGGAAGCCGAGCACCAGGACGACGGCGACCTCAACACCCTGGCCAGTGCCTTAGAGGAGATGGGCAAGAGCGAGATGCTGGTGGTCATGGCCACAGAGGGAGACTGCTGATGGTGCTCCCCACGGCTGGGGGGCCAGGAGGACGAAACAGGGGGTGAGGAAGGGTCCTCCCCCGATGGCAGGGGGAGGCACATCCGTCCTGAGCGGGGAGGGGCCGGGGCCGGCGCTTCTCCCGCATCACTGTCAGCCTTAGAGACCCATCCTCAGCGTTTACAAGCAATCCAAGTGTTACACAGCATTCCTCCTCCTCATGGCATGGGGAGGAATTAGGGCTTCTCGAGTCGGGATGGGGGCTTTCCTTTTCCTTCTTCTTTTTGGGTTCCCTTCCTCCTCCTTTAATAGCATTTCTGCGTTGAAGAGACGAATACAATCCAGGCTTAACTTCTGTCAAAGGCTTCAGGCAGCTTAACGAGGCAAATAGGAAAGAAAAAAAGGAAAAAAAAAAAAAGTTTCTTAGGAAACGCAAATAATTTATTATCCAGATCTTTGGATGTGTCCTTTTTAAAAAAAAGAAAAAAAAAAGAAAAAAAAGACAGATTTATAAATCTTTTTTTTTTGGTGTGTGAGAGCAAGAGCGTCGCTGTGGTCAGGGTGGCAGAGAGAGAGATTTCAGTGGACACACTTTTGTAGGGAAATGCGTGTGATCCAAGTTGAGCAAAACGTGTTTACATGTCCTGGGACCCCCAGGGAGTCCGGAGGGTGAAGTGCCTCTCCACCCCTCTGCTTCAGGGCCAGCTCAGACCCTTCCCAAGGCTTTTGTCCTTGCAAACTCCCTTTTCCCTGGCAGTGGAATGATGGCTCCCACGCCACCCGCAAGGAGGGATGAGGGATGCTGCCCTGTACTTAGGGCTCAGGGTGGGGAGAGTGCATCCAGATATTATGGGTATTTTTAATGAATTCTTCCCTGGCATGGTTTGGGGGGAGCTTTTTAGGATGACTGCGCCTTCATTTACATAACTTCAGTACAAACCAAAGAATTCAGTCCTGCACCAAGCTCCGGACTCGAGGCTAAAGGGGGGGACGTTGTAAACCCAGCAGGATTTTGCAGTGAGCACCCCAAACCTGGGCTTGGGGGTCAGCAGGAGGTGATGAGTGGGTGTGCCAGGGTCAGGGGAGAGCAGGGGCTGGCAGGCTGGGATGTAGCCACTTCAAACTGCCTCCACTTCAGCTCCCTGCACTCCTGCCTGGACTTTGATGCAGTATTCCAGCACGAATTCGGGAGGGATACTCTGGTATTCCCAAGCTGCCAACCAGGCTGAGCATTTTCACATCAGGAAAGTGAGCAGGGCTCAGCTTTCCATCCCTCACTGCAGCTCCTGTTTTTCCCTGGAATAGGTTTTTATAACAATGGAGCTGTGGGGTGAAAGGAAAGTAATCAAGTGGTAGGCAGGAACGAGGTTCCTCACACAGATACGGTGTCTTGATGAAGGTAAAAAATTTAGGTTGCCTGCAGGTAGAAATAGTTACTCACTGAGTGCTGTATCTTAGAAATTTGTCTGTTTAAAAAAAGAAAATAAAATAGGAAGGGGGTGGTAAGCTCAGGATTAGACTAGGTGACAGCGCCAGGCTGTGGATTCTCCATCAGTGGAAGTATTAGGAGCATGTCCTGCTCTGGGCTGCAGAGCCATGGATCAGTGTTGTGGAGTGCCTGTGTCATCCCACACTCTGGGAGCCTGGAGAGGGTCACAGGGCAGCTCGGGATGGGGCTCTCAGTATTGCTGGGACATGGTAGGATTCTTCTGGGCAGCTCCTGAGACACTGATGGAAAGCGTTGAGCTGCTCCCTGCTGTGTCTCGGGGTCCCTGGGGTTCACTTCTCGCTGGGTTTTCGAAGCTGTGGGAGAGAAGGGATCTTTTCCCCTTGTGCTGGATGGGAAAACTGCTGCTGGGTGAGCTCCTGTGTCCCGTGGGAAGGGGCTTGTCCATCCTTTGGGCTGCATTTGACCATTTCTGAGACCCTCTGAGCTAAGGAAGGATAAGGAAATTTGGAGAGCAATAAAGATTCGATGGATCAGTCCAGCTGCCCGTGGTTTCAGGGGCTCCTTTCTCAGCCCCACAGTGCTCTCTGAGGGATGAGATGCTCCTTCAGGTCACCTCGGAATCTCTCTCACTCCCATTCTCTGGTTCATGGATCACTGCGCCGGGATGTGCATCTGTCCGTCAGTCTGTCCATCCCTCTGTCCTGCCCTCTCTCCATCCCCATCCGTCTGTGTTCACCTTCCCCTTCCTCTGGGCAGGCAGCAGCCACCTGGCTTGGCTGAAGTGCACGTTTGGGGAGATTCTCCCCGTTTTTCTGACCAGGGAACCTGCAGCAGGGGCAGGGCAGGGGCGATGCAGGGTTTGCCTCCATCTCCCATGGGTGCCAGCTCCCAGGAGCCCTCCACAGCTCCCTCCACACCCAGGGCTTTCTCCAGCCAGGCATTTTGGCAAAGGCAGCCCTGTGGTCCGTGTCGTGCTGGCAGTGTCCATCTCTTGCTCCAAAATGTGTTTCCATATTTATATGTCCAGGGGATGGGCCTGGTGGCGTCCTCTAAACCCATGTCTGTTTATTCTGTAAACTAAAGAACTGTAAATAAAGTTTAGCATTCCTATTGTAACAAATTAATTTTTATGCAATAAATTATATTTCCTAGTCTAATTAAAAAAAAGCAAAAAAAAAAAAAAAAGGAAACAATCTGCTTGCTCTCCTCTCCTGTTCATCACTCACTGGTTCCTGCTGCCTTTGGGATCTGCAGGGATTGGGGATCCCTGTGAGCATCCCTCCAGCCTGCTTTGGGCTCCAGTGCTGCAGGCGTGCCAGCAGGAGGCTGTTGCTGCTGGAGTCCCTGGTGGAAGTGAGCTGGGGATTGATTGATGGTTTGTTTTGGGCTCTCATGGCTGCTTCCAAGGCGGGAGACGAGGGCTGCAGCTGTGGCTCGTGGGTTAAGCCACACTTTCAAGCAGTTCATTCCTGTCCCCAAGGGATATCCTAACCCTATCCAGGGCTGGGGGGGGACAATTTGGGAGGGAGGAATGGAGCGTGGAGCTGCAAGTGGGGCATCCCTGTCCTCCAGCATCCCACTTGGCTTCCTCCCCTGCCTGGGATTACCAGTGCTCCCTGGAACGGAGCCAGAAGGGTTTGCAGGGAGGTTCGAGGAGCCTGCTGTCCCTGCCTGGGCCACTCACCTCGTCCAGCTGACGGGGACCAGTTGCCACCAGGAGATGGCAACATTGTCCGTGCTCTGGGCAGGAATGGGAATTCTGCAACCAGTGAGAAAAAACAGGGCTGAAATTGCTGCCCTGCCAGCACAGTGATTATAATGCAGCCACACAAATATTCCCAACCTTCCCAGCTGGGCTTTCCAGCTCTGGGCAGGGTGCTGAGGCAGATCCCTTCTCAGAAGGGAGAACCTTTTCAAAGAGTCCCAGAATGGTTTGCTTTAGAAGGGATGTCACAGTCCTGTTCCACCCCCCTGCCATGGACAGGGACACCTTCCATCAGACCAGGTTGCTCCAACCTGGCCTTGCACAATTCCAGATATGGGACAGCCACAGCTTCTCTGGGCAGCCTGTGCAAGGGCCTCACCACCCTCACAGGGAAGATTTTCTTCCAAATATCCCATATGAACTGCCCTCTGGTCAGTTTAAACCCATTCCCACTTGTCCCTTTCTTTACACCAGAATTCCTTTAACCTCCACCTCCCACGCTGCTTTCTCTGGGCACTTCTTGCACTAAACCATCTTTCCAAGGGCCCACACCTAGGGATAACTTTAACCAGCTGCTGCCCAATTCCGCCTTTTCTTCTCCTGTTGAAACACCCAGTTTGCTGATTCCCCTTCGAATTCATCCACCCCAGATCCCTGCAGTGACACATTGAACTCGGCTCCCACGACAGCCTCAAACCAGCAGCTGTCCCATTCTGCAGGAGAGGACACGCCCAGCAGCAGCACAGGGGTGTCCCTACACCTGCCCCCAGCCCCTGTGGGGGGCTGGGCTGTGGCAGAGGCTCTCTGGAGCGTGGTTGATGTTGTGGTGTGGGTGTCTGGGTTTGTGGGCTGCCAGGGCACCCCAAAATGTCCTTTTTTGTTCCTGTTGCTGCCAAAGAATGAAGCTGAAGTCCGTCTGCTTGTGTTCAAGGTTGTTTATTATTCCTTATCACAAACATTTTCTCCCTGAGCCACAAAGTTCTGTGCAGCAGCTCAGTTTCTGGTCTTCTCCCGCCCATGGGGAGGTGTTTGAATTCTTATAGTAAAAATTATGTATACTATGTTTACAATAATGTTCCAATACCCATCACCAATGTGAAACCACTTGTGACTACCCTGTACCTATCAGAATGTGTCCCCGTCACCACAGAAGATGGAGGGACAGAAGGAGAAAAAAGAAGGACAGGGCATGCCCAGGTTCCTCCATCTTGCCTCCTGAGCCCCCATTCTAAAACCCCAAAAATCTACTTTTTCACCCTGTGATCAGTTAACTATCATTCCACTTAAACTCTTGTGGCTTGTAAATCTTCAGACATTGATGGTAATTTTTCCCAAGGGCTGAAATCAAAGGCAAAGGTGTTTTTCACTCCATGCAAGGGTCTCTGAGCCCCCTGCCAGGATTTCTGGTCACCCAGGACAGTCAGAGGGACGTCCTGGGTTCCCACATTGTGGCTCTGGCCCAGCGTGGCCTGGCGTTGTCCCCCTGCCGGGCTGTCACGGTCCCCTGTGCCGCTGTGGTGCAGGCTCCTCTCCAGCAGTGGGTTTTTTGACGTGATAGATGGCAGCAGGTCAGAAATATCAGGCAAATCCCTCAGAGCTGCCGAGTTAGTGACTCGGATAGGCCGTGCCATCTCCTCAGGTGCTTTGCCAGCCTGGCATGTCAATGTGGATGAAAATCCCAAGGAGAAAGCTCTGAAGAGAAACCCACGTGCTCCTCTCAAGCCTTTCCATTTCAGCACACTGCCGGTGGGTCGGCTGCGTGCTGCTGCTTGTTTTGCTCACAAAAGAGGAAAAAAAAACCACTGGAGCGTGTCTTGGGTTGTTGTGACATCTGTGTGGCCGAGGTCATCTGACCTGCTCTGCTCCAAGGCTCAGAGGCTGGAGATGGGTGGCAGCTACTGGGAGGTGTCTGGGTCCCTCTGTGTTTCCCCCATAAGTAAAAAAAATCCAGACTAGAGCATTCTGGGGCCCTCTGCAAAAATTTAAAATAAAAGAGTATTTTGCTTTGATGAAGGGTTGGATACGTGTGCATGTGCCTGTGTGGCTGCTGAGGAGCCAGACACAGCTTTGGGGGAAGAAACAGGGAAAAAAGAGACAATGATGTTTCCCTTCACAGCCACATCGTGCCCTCAAGGTGAGTGTTAAAGTGTAGCTTGGAGGGAATCAAGGACTTTGCAGTGGAATTCATGCTGATGGGGCATTGCAGGAAGCACAGGGAGTAAAGGAGGAGCTCATATCCCATCCTGCAGAAGATGGTCTCCATTCCCTACCCTCCCATCTGCAGGACGTGGTCTTTTGATGACTTCTGACAAAAATCAAGCCCAGGCAAAAGCTTTTATTAATGCTGTGTGGTAAGCCAGGCTGTGATTAACAGTGATTTTCATAGAATCATGGAATGATTTGGGTCGGAATGAGGGGTCTTTGGGATCATCTTGTTGCTTCCCTATGCCATGGGCACAGACACTTTCTACTATCCCAGGCTGCTCAGAGGCCCATCCAGCTTGGGTTTGGACACTTCCAGGGATGGACCAACCACCCCGTGCCAGAGCCTGCCCACCCTCCCAGGGAACAATTCCTTCCCAATATCCCACCTATCCCTGCCCTCTGGCAGTGGAAGCCATTCCCTGTGTGCTGCCCCTCCATCCCGTGTCCCCAGCCCCTCTCCAGCTCTCCTGGAGCCCCTTCAGGCCCTGGGAGGGCTCTGAGCTCTGCCTGGAGCCTTTCCTGCAGGTGACACCCCCAGCTCTCCCAGCCTGGCTCCGTGCCGGGGCTCCGGGGCCCCCTCTGGACTCGCTCCCGTGCCAGAGCCGGGCTCAGGGCCGATCCCACGGGAGCGGGGCAAAATTTGGGGTGGGGGCTTGGCCGATGGGCGTGGCCAGCACCGAACGGGGCGTGGTCGGGCACACCCACATTGACTCGGTGGGGGCGTGACCAGCCCGGTGGGGGCGTGGCTTTGCTCTGGTGGGCGTGGCCT
>WEZZ01029446.1:53781-284074 GCA_013400585.1 Chloropsis cyanopogon
GGCGCTGCGCGGGGTGGGCTCCGAGCGCCCGGCCCGGCGGGTCCCGGTGGCGTTCACAGGTGGTTTTGCTGCGCCGCCCGGTGCCGTGTGTGTCTGTGGGCTGCCGTGGCCTTGGGCCGGGCAGCCGCCCCGCCGAGCCCGGCCGATGCTGTAGGAGTTCACAGCTCCTTTCGGGAAGCCCGGCGGTGCTGCCATGGGTTTGCACCTGGCTCCGCAGAGCCCCGCGGCGGTGTTGGTTTGGCAGCGGTTGGGTTGTTTTGGTTTTTTTTGGAGCCTGACATGAGCTAGGCGAGATTCCTTACTCCTGCAAGTCCAAGGGGACAGGTTAATTATTAATTATGGACGGAAATATGGGTGGCATCTGCTGAGTCTCAGTCCCTTTCCATCCCTGGCTCGCTCCTCCAGTATTTGGCTACTGAGGCCCTGGCAGAGGTTGCCCAGAGAAGCTGTGGCTGCCCCTGGATCCCTGGAAATGTCCCAGGCCGGGCTGGGAAGGGCTTTGAGCCACCTGGGATAGTGGCCCTGGCCATGGCAGGGGGGTTGGAGTGAGATGGGCTTCAAGGTCCCTTCCAACCCCGACCACTCCGTGATTCCATCATTTTCTGGGGCCAAAGGGGGATGGAGCCACAGCCTGTGAGCAGCACTGTGGAGCCCGGGTGTGACCATGTCCTTGTGGGCGGTTGTTTTTCCCAGCAGGCCGGCGCGATGATCCCGGCAGCCGGCAGCTTTCCCCCGGACCAGGAGCCCCTGCTGGAGGATCCCGTGGGCGGCAGGTACAGCCGGCAGAAGCCCAGGGACCGCTGGCATGGCACCTACCTTATCTTTTTCCTCCTGGGCATCGGCTCCCTCCTGCCCTGGAATTTCTTCATCACGGCCAAGCACTACTGGAGGTACAAGCTGCAGAACTGCTCGGATGAGCCAGGCCCGGTGGGACAGGCAGCCTCGGACCTGAGGGTGAGTGCTGCTTTTGAGGCAGAAAAAATAACTTGTTTTCCTTCCTAACTTGCTCATTTTCCCCCTCCACTCCTCCAGAAGGTAGGTGACACACTCTAGGTTCTGCTGCAAGCCAGAGGGAAAAGTTTATTTGCTATTTATTTGCAGGGAAGATGCTTCAAATCATTTTGTGGTCTGCCTTTTAACTGTATTAAGGTGAATCTAAAAAAATAGAGCTTAACCTTTCCCAGGGCAATTTCTACACTTCAAGGTGTCTTTGTGGTGGTCTTTCTCCTGTCCTTCCTGATCTGGCAGGTGTGCCATGAGCATCTCCATGCAGTGATCAAATCTGGCTTTGGCATATGGAGTGAGGAGCTTGTCATGGGGTGATGGATGAGGCAGCCTTGGGGTGGCAGCTTAATGGCCTCTTTCTGTCCCCAGGAAGGCTGCTCCTCCTGTCACAGCAGCATTATTGCCCTGTGCCTCCCTGACAAAGCTGTGGTTTGTTTTTTTGTGGCTTTGTGGAAAGGGTATTGGAGCAATGAGGCTGCATCACCTCCTCCTCCCGTGGCAGAGCTTGTTCAGGTGGTTTGGGCACTTTTTGTTTTTATATAAACACAGGGCCAGGTGCAATGCTCACGTTTCCCCTTGGATTTCTCACTCCAGTACACCCACAGCTCTTTTAATTTTCATTGCTGTTAAGTGCCAGCTGCTTTTTTGATGGGGAGGAAGGGAAGTGCTTATACCAGGATGCTACAGGTGTGCTGCTGTAAAGCAAGAAACTGAATTAAACTGAGGTGCTCAAGCTCCTGCACTGCCTGAAGACCAAAATTATCTGTGTCTGTGCTAGGGGGGATGCTCAGAGCAGGGTGAAAAGTGTCACCACGTGGCACAGTGTTCTCTCATATTCCCTGCATCCCTCACGTTCCTCACTGCCTCTACATCATGCTGATCCCCTTGAGAAGAGCTGGGTTTAAGTGAAGTAAAAGCCGTTTCTTTGCTGAAAAGGTGTTTCTTCTCTTCCTGTGGGGCCGTGCCTTCTCCTTTCTCCAAGGAAAAGCTGCGTGGCTGTTCTGTGGCAGTCAAGTGTCATCAGCATCAGACCAGTCAGCCCAGTCTGTGCCCTGCTGCTGCCTCCAGCCCTTTCAATGCTGCTGATTTCATGCCCCATGCTCAGTAACACTCCAGTGCTCAGCCACCATCACAGACCTGGATTCCTGTTCCAGCCTGGCAGGAGCCCAGCTGCCCAGTCTGGGTTGGAGCCAAATAGAAACCACTCTGCAAAACCATCTTGTGTTGGATTTGCCACCAGGATGCTTTGTTCTGGTTTGGGGCTTTCTAAGGCCTTGTGTTTGGAGTTAATAGGAGGTTAAACACTTCCATTATGTGCCTCAGCTCCGTGGCTGAGGGATGGCCAGATTTCCCCCTTAGCCCTGGGTGTGGGAGGAAGATGTCAGGTTTGCTTTGGGGTTTATTTTAAGGGCTCAGCAGAAAGGCAGAAGAACTAGGTATATCCTGCAGTGCCAAAAATGAAAGCATATCTGTGAAGGGTGGGAATAGCCAAGGAGGGAGAAGAGTTGCCATTGGAGATGGATTAAAGCCTAACAAGCAGGAGAGAGGAGTGTGGAACCTGATCCTTTCCGCTGGTCCAGGCATGGATTAAATTTGCCACCCACCATTCTGCTGCTGCATTAAAAATGTCTTGCAAGGGCTCTTAAATTCTTTCCCAATTCTCTTCTCGCTGCTGGTGTGAGCCCATTTGCTGGGAATGGATGAATATTTCCCTGGGATGCTCAAAATGCAGCATCTCTGCTGGGTTACTTTGAGCACACTTCTGCTTGGTGCAAAGCATTAGGAAGTTATTTTTCCTCCCCAGAAGCAGAAGCAAATGAACTTGGAAGTTTACTGAGTATCCCCAGGATGGTTTGGAGTTTTGTTTTAAGTAGGTGGGTAAATAAGCTGGAGTTTTAGCAGCCAGCTTTGCATTTTGCTTTGTCTTTTTTCCTACAATTCATTGTGTGGCCACAGAGCTTTGAGCCTCCTGCTTGGCTGAGCTGATGCCATAAGCAGAGGCATTCAAGTCTCTGCCTATCTGGACCCTCTAGGAGTGATTATTAGATCTCCTGTTGCTTCCAGTGAAGCTTCTGATAGGGAAGAAGAGATGAACGTGCTTGTAAACTGATTAAAAATGATGGAAAGCTGTAAAAAATAATGAACTTTGCCTTCTCCTGGTTGGATGTGATGAGACCCCATTTCTATAGCTGGGTAAGTGCAGAAAATGAAAACCTGTCGTGATAGGGGTGGACATGTAGGTCATCCTCCTCTTGGTGTGCATCGTCCTACCTGCTGGCTGAGATTCCTGCAGCAAAAAAAATGGGATTAAGCCCCTCGAGGGGAGGAGAGGGAGCAGACATGCTTTGATGGTGCACAGCACCATGGCAGCTATTTCTTTCACTGCTTATTTTTCCCTTCTGAATTTATATCCTTGATTTCCTGAAAGAGCCCAGGGCTTTGGGAGAGCAAATCCCAGAATTCCCATTGCCCTGAGCAATTTGCAGCGTGGGCTACAATACAACAAGGTGGACACCTACACCATAGTTCCCTGTTGTGTCATATTCAAGACCTGAAATTCATGTGTTGTTTTTTTACTTTGTTTTGGGTTTGTTTTTTTTTCTTTTTCCTGGCAGGACTATTTTGAGAGTTACATCTCCATTGCTTCCACCGTGCCCTCAGTGCTGTGCCTGATTGGAAACTTCTTGCTTGTCAACAAGTAAGTGCTGCTCTGATCCCAGGTGCCTGATGCCACGTTTCTCCCTGGCTTTGCTCCTGTCTTCTTTCCAACTCAGGCTTCCCTTCCCTCAGGGGGAGACCACTGAGCTCAGCCTCCCTGTGCAGGCAAAATTCCCCTCCTTGCCCCTGCCTGAGTTGCAGCCAGCTGAGATGAAGTGGGAGAAGCACCTTGCTCCACACGTGCCTGCAGTTGGCTTGAGTAAATAAATTCCTAATGAATTCCTTGGTTAATTGCTTGGAAACACTCTTCCCTCTTAAAAATACCTTTATTGTCATCAGGGGACTGGTTGACAAAAGCCAGGCTCATCCAGGTAGGAGCAACACCTTGCCCTGGTCTTATCAGCCCTTGAACTGGGAAAAGAAATGGACCAGCTGCACCTTGTTGCAAGTGTGGCTTAAGTCTCAAACAGCCTCATGCCTTCGTTTGTACCCTTCCTTATCCCACATCAAACTCCTGCATGCTTGCAGGCATGGGTTTGGGTGGCTAATCTCCAGATTCCAGCTCCCTTGCCTCACTGCTTCCTCATCTCCTCCCACCTCTCCTTGTTTCTTTGCCCCTCCCGTGTCGAGCCTTCACGCTGTGGTTTGGGATGCAGGAGTGACTTCTTCCCTTGTTCCCTTGTGCCCAGGGTTCCTGCCAGCGTGCGGATCCTGTGCTCCCTGCTTGTCATGCTGGCTGTGTTCCTGGTGATCACGGTGCTGGTGAAGGTGGACACCTCCGCCTGGACCACGCGCTTCTTCGCCCTCACGGTCGGCTGCGTGGCCGTGGTCAGCAGCGCCTCCACCGTCTTCTCCAGCAGCATCTTCGGCCTGAGCAGCTGCTTCCCCATGAGGAACCTGCAGGCTCTGCTCT
Organism: Chloropsis cyanopogon; assembly: GCA_013400585.1. NCBI lineage: Eukaryota > Metazoa > Chordata > Aves > Passeriformes > Irenidae > Chloropsis > Chloropsis cyanopogon. Next base: position 58,358 of record WEZZ01029446.1, read on the forward strand.
CAGGTTGGCTCATCCCACTGGGATCGTGCTCTTGGACTTTCCCTGCTCGGCTCAGTGGTTTTCTCTCTCCTGCCTCTGGGGTTTTGTCATGCGGGGTTTGTTTTAGAAGCTTAACTTTGCCCTAATGATAAAGGGAAGTTGCTGAAGGAGAAACTTGCTCGGTCACATGAGCTTTGGTTTCTGTAAATAGCCATAAACTGACCCTGCAGAGTTGCTGGGTGCAGGGAGAAAGCAGGGAAGGAGATGACATCCCCCTGCCCTGCAGACCCCAGCAGAGGGATCTGCAGCTTTGCCTTGTCTGCTCCTTTCTGATCAGCATTTCCATGAGTGATGAGGGGCAGGTTGGGAGCCGTGAGTGATGAGCTCCCTGGAGCATTGATAACATTATAAATGTGCTGTGGAATGGTTGACAAACCAAGAGCAGAAGGGGGGAAGAAATCAGGATGGTGAAATTTTTCCTGGGGCCAAGACAGGAGTGTTTTTAATGAGTTTATCTCAGAGAAGGAAAGCACCACATCCCTGAGATGACATTGCTGCCTCTGGTGCCTTGAATTCCCATCTGGGGGAGTGCAGAAGAGAGGTTGATTATATGTGTGCTGGTGGAAAGCGGGGTTTAGACTTTAGAAAAGGTTTGGACTTCTTCTGCAGGACTGGGGCCCTGCCAGCCCTGACCCCTGTGCACTGTGCTGTGCTGGGAGGGTGCAGGTGTGGAAATGGAGAGGAGTTGGTTTGTGCAGCTGCACCCTGAGCCGGCTGTGGGGCAGGGCCTGAGCTGTGTCCCCTGGGCACCTGTGGGTGTCAGAAGAGGAGCTTCTGGGCTCCCCCTCTTGTTGTCTGTCCCTCACTGTGCCCACCTCTGTTGCCACTCGCAGGCCAGGCCATGGGTGGCACCGTCAGCGCCGTGGCCTCTGTGCTAGACCTGGCGGCAGCGGCCGATGTCACCGACAGCGCCCTGGCCTATTTCCTCACCGCCGACATCTTCATCGTGGTCTGCATCATGGTGTACCTGCTGCTGCCCAGGCTGGAGTACTCCAGGTGTGTGCCACCTGCCAGGGCCATCCCACAGAGGGCTTGCAGTGGGATTACCAGGGGATCCATGGAGGGCTCGCCGTGCCTGTCCCTGCCCTGTCACAGCCGCGCTTCCCCTTTCACCGAAACCACAGGCTGAAACTGGGTTTCAGCCAAGCGCCGAGTTTCTGCCAAGCTTTCCCAGGGCCGCCGATGCCTGCGCTCCCGAAATGTGTGGAGTCAGCAGAGAGCCCTAACCCCGAGGCAGCCAGCCAGGCCTGTCCCCGTATCGTGTCTGCCACTCGGGTGTGTGTGACCCACTGGTCTGCTTGGGGCTCGTAGCCCCCAGGGCCCCCTGCCCCCAAGTGCCTGCGTGCAGTAGGGTCCCCTCTGTGAGCACTGAGGGTGGGGAGAGGGGATGGTGGGTGTGCAAGGGTCACCTCTCTGTACGAGGTGGGAGCTGGACGTGTGATGGAGTTGCTGGGTCCAGCAGGCACACCTGTGCCTCCAACTTGTCTCCTGCCCTCTCTCCAAGTCTCATTTGTATTCCCCCCATGCTTCCCTCTATCTCTTTCTCCAGGTATTACCTGAGCAGCCAGAAGGAGAGCCCTTCTCTGGTCACCGTGCCCCCTGACAGCTCCGTGGAGGACGAGGCAGAGCCAGGAGGCACTGCGCATTCCTCCTTCCTCACAAGAAGCACTGGCATCCCCCCACTCCGCCCCATCCTGCAGAAGACCGCCCTCCTCGGCTTCTGCCTCTTCTACGTCTTCTTCATCTCCATCATCATCTTCCCTTCCCTCTCCTCCAACATCGAGTCTGTCAGCAAATCCTCGGGAAGCCCCTGGAGCACCAAGTACTTCACGCCACTGACGTGTTTCCTCCTGTACAACTTTGCTGACTGGTGTGGGAGGCAGGTCACCGCCTGGATCCAGGTGCCTGGCCCCAAGAGCAAGCTGCTGCCTGCCCTCGTCCTCCTCAGAACCATCTTCCTCCCTCTCTTCATCCTCAGCAACTACCAGCCCCGGGCTCACATCCGGGCCGTGGTGTTCGACAGGGACGTTTACCCCGTGCTCTTCACGGTGCTGCTGGGGCTCAGCAACGGCTACCTGGGCACGCTGGTCATGGTCTACGGCCCCAAAATCGTGCCCAAAGAGCTGGCTGAGGCCGCTGGGGTGGTGATGTCGTTTTACCTCGTGCTGGGGCTGGCTCTGGGGTCTGCCTGCGCTGTTTTTGTGGTGCACCTCGTGTAGAGGGGCAGCCGCAGGAGGAGGATGCCCTCGGTTTGCGGTGCTGCTGTTGGGTGTTTAGGGTTTGGGGTTTTTTCCCAAAAAAGTCAGGTGTCCTGTAGTTTTGAGGCAGCCCACCTGGCTTGGGAGGGGAGGCATCCAGGGGGTTGCAGAGGGAAAGTCTCCCTTCTGGGAAGGGGCATCCCCTGTGCCTGGGAAGGTTCTGTCAGACATTGTCACTCTTCAGTTTAATGGAGCAGGGACCAAACAGCCTCAGGGAAGCCCCAGGGACACAGGGATACCATCCCTTACCCGTGTGCCAGCGGTTTGAAGCTGAACCCAGGGCTTTTGGGGGCACCTTGGGTTTTGCTGCCGCACTGTTACGAGTTCAGCCCTTCAGGGGTTGGGTGGTCTTTGGGAAGGCATCACCCCTCACTGAGCTGTGATGGTGGTGTTGAACTAAAAGGGATTTTGAGCCCTGGAGCACCTTCCCACAATTTAGGGAGTGAGCAGCAGCTGCCCCAGGGATCAGGGCACAGTTTTGCACAGATTTCATACAATCATTGCACAAAAAAAAAACTTGTATATAAGGGAAACCGGTCACTTGGAATTTTGCTTGCTTTAATTTTTCCATGTAAAATTGAACTGAAGGACCATCTACCTCCTAGCATGGTGCCACTAGTGTTGGGGACTATCCCCTGGCCAAGCTGAGAGGGGCATTTTTCCTGCTGTGACTGTGGTGTGACCCCCCAAGGAAAGTGGGGTCACTTAAATGCTGAGTGGGCCTAAGCTGAGGTTTTTTAGAGTGTCTTCAATCTGCGTTCAGAGAGCTCTGTGAAAGCCAGGGAGAGGTATGAGAGAGGCCCTGGTGTGAGGTTCACAGCAGAAATCTGGTTAATTCATGTAGGCAGGCACCATATGGCCTCCAGATGTTTTCAGAGGGGTGAGCTACTGTGACACCCAAAAATACGGCCCACCCAAAGATGACTGGCTTTTAAAGTCATTTAAACTCCCATATGCCAGCACAGCCTGGACTAAATCCGATTATTGTATTTATTTTCTCAAATTGGCTGGATTTATGGTCTAGAAGAGGTGAACTGATCAGCAAGGGTGTAGTGGCAGAGCTTGGCAGTGCAGTGATGCCTCAGAGATGCTGTCTGTGGAAATGGATTCCTTTCAGACTGGCTTAGGAGCAGATGCTCCATTACTGGGATGCTCTCAGCACCTCCTGCTTGCCCACGTAGTGCTGGAGCTGCTGGATGTGGGGCTCTGCTGGGGAACAGCAGGATCCATGGTGGTCACAGCCCTGGTGGACATTGGGTTTTTCCATAAATCCTCTCCAGTGTTTTGTTTGGGCAATACACACACAGAGTTGGGCTTGACGGCTGATTTTTATTTCAACGTAAAATCCAGACACAAGTGGAAAATGTGTTGGGTGTGCAGTAGTGAGGAGCAGCTTAATGGAACGTGTGGGCTCCTAATCCTGTGGTGGCTTTGGAGCCCTTGGGCCTCCAGCACTTGGCCAGGGACTGCCTTGACCCAGGGGAAGGCCCACCCAAGGGCTGAGGGTCGGGATGCTGGGAGCCCCTCCTGGGGGTCAGTGCTCCCATCACCTCCCTGGTGCTGGAATAATGCAGCAGTTGGTCAAAAAGCCCAACTTGGTGCTGGCAACCAAAAAGTCTCTTCATGGCCTTCAGTGGGCCTGTGTTCAACCTGTGCATTTCCCCCCCAATCCAAGGAATGATGAGATTTGGCTTGGTTTTTTACTGCTTTGCATCTCTGCTCCTCCTCTCCGTGTTACAGACCAAATTCCTCTGGAAGGAGAACTTAATTATCTGGTACTGTTGCTAATAAAGAGAATTCTTGATCCTGTGCAACTGCTGGTGTCTGGAATAATTTCTCTTGGAGATGCACTGATGCATGCAGTTCTAGCTTGCATTTTTCCTTCTGGTCGTCCTTCTCTCCCAGCTTGGATTGTAAACTTGGAGAAATCCCTGGCAAGGGCTGGGTGAAGGAGCCCTGAGATCACTGCTTTGAGAGCACAGTTTTTCCAGGGGAACATCCCCAAATGACATGCAGGTAGGTGTGGAGAGCATTCCTGTGGCAGGGAGGAGTGAGCAAAAAGGGGATTTATCCTTTGGTTTTGGTGGCATGCAGCTGAGCAAGGTTCATAAATGAGGGGGAAAATCAATGCAGATGCAAATTGGGCAAGAACCAGGTCTGGGCATAAAGCAGGGAACACTGGTGGGAATGCCATGATGTGGGGGTGGATGCTGCCAGGCCTCTGAGCCATGAGCTGTGGGTGATCCCCCTGCAAAAGAGGAGGGATAATTTATAGGGAATTGCATATAATGGCAGGGAAGTAATTACAGTGCCTGGGAGAAGCCACATCTGCTGCTCGGCGTGGGCCATGCCAAGGAGCTCAAGGTAAGGAAAAGGGGAAAGAGGAGGGAAATGGTGGTGGCAGGGTGGAATGAGGCTGCTGGGTCTGGGATGAGATCAAACTGGAGCCACATCTTGTGCCTGGCTGGGTCGAGTTGGTGTCCCTGCCCATGGCAGGGGTTTGGAGCTTGGTGACCATCACCGCCCCTTCCAACCCAAACTTACTCCATGCTCCTGTGATAAATCCATCTTTGACAACAAAAGCAGCCATGGACCCCAGTTCCAAGGCTTGGAATGATGCTCTGGGCAGGAGGAACACTGGGCAGGGATCCAAACCTGCTTTGTGACATTTAGCTGGGAGATGACACTGCCTTCTCGTTCTCCAAGAGCTTTGGGAGAGGGAGCTGCTCCCAGAGTTCCCAGAGACAGACCCTGAGTGTGGGCAGGGCTGGAGCTCAGCTGGGTCCGTGTGTCTTCCTCAGCTGCCTACAAATGCACTCCCAGATTCTGTTTCTGTGGTCACCACGGTGCCCTCAGCCAGCAGGGCTGTGTTCCCATCTCCCAGCCCGGGAAGGCAGGTGTTGATCCGGCTGGCACGGGAAGGACCACGTGCTTTCCACAGGGCTTGGCCCCTTCTTATCTGTGGGAGTGAAACGAGCCATGCAGGCACTGCAGAATTCCTGAGGGTGAGCCCATGGTGGGAGATGGAGTCAGAGACACAAATCCTGCGTGGTGCCCAGCGCTGCTGGCACCGTGACCCGGGCTTTGGAGAGTCCCAGTCCTGCCGGGCCTGGCAGCCCAGCACAGAGGGGATGCTGTGCCTGCCCCACGCTGCCTTTTCCAGCAGCCTTTGGAGTCCAATCCAACTGGCCAAGGGGGAAAGTAAGCTGGGAACTGGCAAAGCAGCAGCAGCAAAGGCAGCGGGGTGCAAGGGAGGAGGAAGGGATGAAAGGGCACAAAGTGGAGGAGATGCATCTGCTGCAGCTTCTGCTCAAAGGAGACCAACTGAGCCTATGGCTGGCCTGGTTTTGTCCCCTCTCACCTCTGTGGTGCCAGCTCCCCCTCCCTGCTTCAGAGCTGGACCAGGTTAAGTGTTGGTACTGGGGGCTTTGAAGCAAACAAATGTGCTGGAGGAGGAAAGGGAATTTTTTTTATGGAGCTAGATATTTTATGTGAGCTATACTCACACCAGTTGCAAGTGACTTTCCCTCTTTCTCTCTCATCTCCACAGCCTTGTCCGGGCTGTTGTCCCTCAGTGCCCCCAGGGTAGGAATGCTGCCCCCTCTCCATCTGTGGCACCAGCCTTTCCTGGCAGAGGCTTTGGTGCAGTGCTGTGACCCCCTGGGAGGTGGGAAGCACCTCTGAAACCATCTCACTGTCCTTGCTGGTGGCCAAAGAGCAGCAGGAACGAGATGGCCTTTAAGGCCCCTTCCAACCCACACCATTCTGTGATCCCATGAAGCACAAGTGGCCACTGGGGGCTTGGGAAGGGCCACCATCCTCAGCTGCTGAGCTGAGCTGCCCCTGCCCCTCCACGGGTGCCCCAGAGGAAAAACACAAACCCTTGGCTTTGAAACCTTGCCAGCCAGCTGCAGGCTTGCCCGGCTGCTGTTCTCCTTTTACATGTTTTATGGAGTAATTTGTACTATATTTACACAGCAGTGATAAACAGTTTTTAAAATGGAAGCAAAGAAAACGCTGCTGGATGAATTGTTACAAAAAAGCCCTGTTTGCCATTCCAGCAGGGGGAAAAAAAAGGGATAAAAATCACCATCCTAGGGACATGCTGTTCATCAGATCTGGGTATTTTTTCCCTTGATTTGTGTGCCTAATGTGAGCAGAAGAAGTCGCAGATGCATGCTGAATTCTGCAGGGAACATATGCATGCATTTAAATCATTTACAGCATTTACTGGTGCAATTGTAAAGCACATTATTTTTCTGCATTTGTAATTAGGCTCCAAACAGATGGTGAAGGACTGTAGCTCCTGATTAGACAGCCTTGTGCTCTGTTGGACGGCGCTGCGAGAACAAACTGAGAAGAGAAACTTTTCCTCCTAATTTATCGCGCCAGGGCGGGGGAGTGCAGGAGCTGGGGCTGCCTGAGCGTGAATTCCTGGAGCAGGGTGGGCAGAGCTGTGCCAGCCATCCCTCTGCCACCCCCCCTGCTGACGGGTGGGGTGTCGGGACCCCTTTCCCAGCTCTTCTTCCATCCCGGATTTTGTGACCCCGGCTCGCTGCGCAGCTCGGGACACGCGGCGGGGCGGGATGGAGCGTCGGCTGTGACAGATCCCTTCGGAATGAAGCAGGAGCTGCTGGGAGGTGAGAACAAAACAAAACCAGCTGCTCAGCTTCTTATTTGTGGCTGTCAGAGGAGCAATCCCCCCTACCTGGCCTGGGGGCAACCTTGAACCTGAGACAGCACCACGGGCTCTGCGCTGGTCCCTCGCACTCGCTCTCTTTCCAGCAGTCCCAATTGTCACCCTGCTGTCCCCCATTCTCACATGGGACAATTTATCTGGTGTTATCTGCCCTTCCTCCTGCGGTTTCTTATTTTCCTGGCTTGCCTCCTTAACTCACAAACGTGCTGATCAAATTGGGTTCAGGGGGAGGCAGCTGGAGCAGGAAGAGGAGCGCGCTGTCAGCGCTGGAAGGTGTGACCCTGGCTGAGCAGCACAGGAGCCCCCCGGTACTCCCTTGAGGCAGCAGCGTGCCCAGAGTTCCTTTGTGTCCCTTTGCTGGTCCCCCCCAGGCTGTGGAGAGGGGTGCTCACCTTCCCTGGGGTTTTTATCTTGCTGCTCAGGTGTGTTAGCAGCGAGGTTAAGCCCAGGTGTGCCCCAGGGAGCTCACCTTCCACCCGGCACAGCCCTCCGCTGCTCCCTGACCCCAAACGGGGACCAGCAGCTCGAAGGCCACGCTGCAGGGAAGGTGGCCCAGCCCAGGGAATGGTGGCAGGGGACAGGGGACACGGGGAAGGCCGTGGTGTGGATTCTCTGTGCCTGTTCATGGATTCTCTGTGCCTGTAGATGGCACCTTTTCCTCTGCTGAGGAAGGAAGAATGAACCGAGGGGAAGGAAAAATCCCAAGCCGGGCTCAAAGCTAGGAGAGAGGTGCTTCAGGTGTGTGGCAGGAGGTGGCTCAGGGTGGTCCCACAGGTGTCCCCTCTCCCTGTCGCTGCTGATCCAGATCACCTGGATCATCACCGAGCCCTCTCCAAGTTTGCTAACATTGCCCTCGCTAGGAAATCACAAGGGCTGAGTGAAAAGTGCTTCCAGCTGCACGGGGGGTTGCTCCAAAGGGGATTTTTTACCCTCATTAACCCCTTGTGGCTCTAACAAGCCCAGCCTGGGGCTGCAGGGTGCTGTCGGTGCCCCTGGCAGGGGACAGGGGACAGGTCCTTCTAGCTCCACCTGGGACTGCACAGGGGTCTGCAGAGTGCAGAGCTTCAGGGCTCCAGCCAGGTCCTGCAAGGCTTTTTGGGGCTCACCAAAATCACCTTGATCCTTCTTGCCATGTGTTGTCACCACAGGAATGCTTGGTCCGGGGGTAGCTCACCTGGACCCACCTGTAAACACAAGCTGGAAGACCCCTGAGGAATTCCCACAGAATTAGGTCTGTGCTACAAAGGTGAGTCCAGTTTCTGCCCCTCCTGCTGTCTCCAGAAGATCACCTTACAAAGATGCAATTTGAAACCCAGTACTTTTGTATTTCTAAAGGAAAAAAAAAACAACAAACAAACAAAACAAAACCAGCTGCTCTTTCACTGCTTTTCTTCTTCAGAGAGAGAATTCCAGCAATCCCTTAACTTTGCTCGGCTTTTTCACCAGCCTCCTTCACTCATAAATTCCTAAACAAACAGCGTGATCCTAATATTGGCCCTAAAATTCTGTGTGAAATGGACCTGGAAATTAATTTCACACCGGAAAAGCCAGCTCACTGTCAGCCACAGCACAGGTGCTTGAAAAGAAAACTCCAAGATGGCTCTACAAATTAATTCTGTGCCTCGGATGAGAGGGTAGCAGGCCGGGAGCTGCCACCATCCCACCCACACTGCACCATGGGGTGCTGCAAAGCTGGGGGAGAGGGAGGGTGCCACCCTTCCCCTGGGGCTTGTGGTCTGGGGGGACAAAATCACCTAAAAAAGCAGGAGCAGGGAGCATGGGCTGCTTTTTCCTGAGCACAAAAAGGGCCCTGCACTTTTACACAGGTCTTATTTACTGAAAAATAAAAAAAAAAAAAAAAAAAAGGTAGTTTGGAGAAGCACTTCCAGGGACCCTTGTGGGAGACTCCTGGGGAAAAGGAGGTGTGAAGAATGACTGATGGCACACTATTGCACAAGTGGTTGTCAGGCAGGGGTGTCTGTGCAAAGGACGTGGCCCGTGGCAGGCAGAGCTAATTCACTACCTTAGCAGGGCAGGACTTTGCACGTGTCTGTGTTTCACCTGCTTTCCATGTTTAGAGACAAATGGTGATCCCAGCTCCCACAGGCTGGGAGAGTGAGACACCGTGGGGAGGGCTGGATGCAGGAATGTTCCGTGGCTGGGTGGAAAATGAGAGGGGGAGAAGCCCTGCAGTACAATTTCAAGGTTGAGTGAGTGGTGCCAGGAGGCTGTGAAAGGCTCTGCTGAGCTGCTCTGTGCTCACAGCCAGGATGGAAAAGGGAGGTCACGGGATCTGCCTCCCAAAAAATCAGCTTTCCCTGTAATGAGCCTGTGGAGAAAGGCTGGGATAGCAGGGAGGTTATCCCAGCCCTGCAGCTCCCTGCTTTGGGGTTGGTACTCATTATGATCCCAGTAGCAACCAGGAGCTTCTCTCTGCTCACAAAGCATCACTTTCCTCTACTGCCTTCTTTTCCCAGCTCTGAGCTTGCGGAAGGGCACATTTCCAGGGGCTGGGACTCAGAGTACCATGGATTTCTCCAAACAGGAGCTTGGGAACATCAGCTCAGTGAGCTGCTTTGAGGTGCAGCCTGCAGACAGCTATGGCTGTCCCTGCCTGATTTAAAGCGAGCCTGACAGGGAGGTGCAGATCACCAGATACTGAATTCCTGTGTGCTTTGTGAACCGAGGCACTGGAATCCCCCCAGTCCTCCCTCTGCCCCTCGATGGGAAAGGCTGCAGCCTGTCCTCCATCGGGAATGAGTTTGGGAGCCCAGGCCAGACCCCCAGGCCAGGAGGAACTCAGCCTTGCCAGAGCTGGCTTATATAGAACAGGTGACACATCCCCAAACCAGTCAGGATGTGAGCAGAAACCCACGGTGAGAAGCCAAGGCACAGGAACCTGGCCGAGGAGAGGCGTGCTCCTGTTTGAACAGAAACCCCGACCTGAATTTATCAGGAGAGGCCTTAAGTGAGACATCACCTGTGCAAAGCCACAGCAGCTCCAGGCACCCGGGCCTGAGACATGTCCTCACCCGTGGTTTTGCTTTGGTTCCTCCCCTTTTCTGCCATTCCTTCCCCTCAGGAGCTCCCTGACTTTGTGGAGGTGGCTGGGATGGACACGGTGCTGTGTGTGATGAGGAGGGCAAGGAAGGGATGAAGGCCCCAGGAGGGAGAAGCCCCCCAGAGCAGGTGGCTCAGCTCAGCAGGGTGCTCAGAGCCCCAGACAGGTAACACCTGCACCCTTTGCACTCCTGCTGACCCCCAGGGCCGGTGCCAGCTGCCGAGGCCAATTCCAGAGGCCAATTCCTCAAGGAGCCTAAGGCAGCCCAGGTGTGCTGAGAGGAAATTGTCTGCCAGCACCTTAATCAGCAGCAGAGAGCTCATTGCATTCAGCTGTTTGCCAGGGACTCTGGGTTTTAGCCCCAAAGCAGCTGCAGGTGTGCCAGGGCTGGCTCTGGGGTGCTAAGGGCCTGCAGCTGGGCCAGGTTTGGTGGGGGAATGCCCCATCCCCAGGGAGCACCAGGAGCAGCCTGTGCCCAATTCCAATCAATCAGCCCCGGAGCCCTGCTAATGGCATAATTAGAAGCTGCTCAAGAGAGGTAAAGGCTTAATTACCCCTTCTGCTGCTGCAGGGGTATTTGCCTGCTGGTGCTCCAGGGCGAGGGCTGGGAAGGTGAGTGGAGGGGAAGGGTCCCCACATCCCTGGAAGTGCTGAGGGCCAGGCTGGACACGGCTTGGAGCACCCCGGTCCTGTGGAAGGTGCCCCTGGCCACGGCAGGGGGATGGAATGAGGTGATTTTTGCTGTTCCGTCCAACCCAAACCATTCTGGGATTCTACGATTGCCTGGCAAGGCTCCAGGGTGTGTTTTAACAGCATAAACTGCGCTTATTTAGCGTTTTATCCCTAACTGGTCGTGATGGGGTCATCTCCCCGTGCCTCACGTGGTGGTGTGAGGCCGGTGTGAGCAGCAGGGCACGGCCCAAAGCCCTGCCCCTCCCTGGGAGCCGGGGACGCGCAGTCACCCCCTCGGTGTGAGGGTCGGTGTCACCGCAGGTGGCTTTTCGTGGCTTTGTCGCTTCCGAGGCGGCACGAAATGAGGTGAAGCAGGAGCCTTCGGCCGTTTTCCCAAAAGCTGCTCCTGGGGAGCTCTCGGGCTGGAGGCAGGAATGTTGTGCCGGGCTTAGGAAAGCCGGGAGGATCGTGGGGACCGTGTCCCGGCAGCACGGCAGGAACAGCCCCGTGCCCAGCCCGGCAGGAGCATCGCCCGTGCGGCTCCGCGGGCGCGCCGTGCCCGGATCGCTTTCCCCCGGCTCATCTATGATTTATCTGCGTGCTCCGAGCCCTGCCAGCTGCTCCCGCGCACAGGTCAGAGAAACAACAATATTGCTTAAAAAAAAAAAAAAAAAGATAATTAAAGCCACCGAGGCGGAGTTAAACTTTCAGGGAGCAGCGCCCGCTCGGGCTGAAGTTGGATTCGAGCAGGCGGCCGCTGTCTGGGGGCGAGCCGAGGATTTTGGGCGGCCGGGAGTCCCCAGGGAGGGGTCGGGAGGGGGGGAGGTGGAGCCGGCGCTGAAATCCCGGGTACCTGGGCGAGGGGCGCTGCGCCGCCCGCCTCAGTGGCTCCCGCGCTCCTTCCCTTCCCCTCCCCTTCCTCCTCCTCCTCCTCCCGCGGTTCGCGCAGGGGGGGCATGGGGGGTCGCCGCTGACACCGGGCTCCGAGACATCCACCGCAGGTAATGCCCCGCCGCTGTTCCTGGCTTCTGGCGGCTTTATCCACGCGGGAGCAGCGGGGTGCGGGGCCGGGGAGGACGTGCGGGGGCGCGGGCATCACCCCCTGCCTTTCCCGGGGGGCGGCTTGGCGCGGGGTCCCCCTTCCCAAACCTTCTCGGTTTGCTGCCAGCCAGCGTGTTTTCCTGGGGGCCGAGCCCTGCTGTTATTGTTATTATTTCGGGCGAGGGGACTCGCTCAGCGCGGTGGTTTCCTTGGCCAGGAGAGGGGGAACTCAGCCTTCCTCCCCTTTCCCCCAAAATAACGCTGTGGGTGTGCGGTGGTACCCGCCGTCCTGCCCCCGAGGCAGCGGGCACGGTGCCCCCTCCCGCCCCATCCCCGGCTCTGATCCCGAGTTCGGGCTGCTGAGGAGCGGCAAAGTTTCTGGGATGAGCCGGGGCTGAACTTCGTCCCAGCCGTGGGAATGGCGCGCGTGGGGGCCGAGCCGCAGTGCGAGCGGTGGGATTTTTAAATCCCCTCCCAGCATCATCGGAACGGGAGGGAGAGCGTTTTCAAACGCCGGACTTGCCCTGAGCGTTTTGGGAAAAACACTTTATTTTAGATTCTTTTTCCCCCTCTGATTCTCTACTTGCTGCCGCTTTCCCTCGTCTCCCTCAAAACCTGCAGCCCTCCTTTTCTCTAAACCCGTGCTGTGACCGCCTTGCCGGCCACTGTCGTCTCCCAAGTCGCCTCTCCTCCCCATCAGCGTTTTCCAGGAGGAGAGGGGTGCCGGAACGGGACGTTTCCTATGCTGGTGTGTGTTTTCTTTGTTGTTGGTTTGGGTTTTTTTGCTGCGTCTGGCAGCAGATTCCTTGGGCAGGAGGGCTGGCAGAGCTCGCTGCACGCAGCAAGCTTGGCTCCATCCCGGGATCTCCCCGGTGCATCCTGCGGGAGCCTGGGATGCTTCGTGCATGTGGGATAGAGCTGGTGCATTGAGATGGTTTAATTTTATTTATTTTTGGGGGCGGGGGTGGGAGCCGCGGTTAAAGTATTCCCGCGGGATGCTCGCGTTTGTGAAAATCCAGGTGGTTGTTTCGGCAGAGTGAGTTTTACCTTTGTCTCTCCTTCCCCCCTGTCCTGGGGAAGGAGGGGAGGAGAAAATCGCTGTGCAGGTCCGTTTTCCTTCACCACCCTGCTCCCTCCCTCCATCCCCGGCACAAAGCTTTCTTTTTTCTGAAGGAGTTGTGTCGTGACATGAAAAATACAATGTTTTAAGACCAAGTTTTAAAACACTATCTTTGTGGGAAACTGTAAAAAAATGCTGCTGTCCCTTCTTTTTAATTTTTTTTTGTTTGTTTATTTTTTTGGTGATAAGTGGGAGCAACAATGTTTGGAAGAGGTGGGAGCCGTGGAGCTTGGCTGGCTGCTGTGGCTGAGCCTGGGGAGGGCCCCCAGCCCTTGTCCCGTTTTTTAGGAGCATCACCTGGATGCAGCAGCAGAACCATTCCTGCTGCCCAGCTGCAATCATCTCCAGAACGATGCCCAGGGCACGGCAGCTCCTCTGGGGCAAGGAAAAAGGGCCCTGCAATCCTCTCCCGAGCAGCTGGGGGTGAAAGGAGCTCTGAAAAAGGATTCCTTTGATGAAGTTTCTCAGGTGCTCTGTGCAGATGGTCTGGAGCACAGATTGGTTTTGAATTTAAGAAGCTTTAGGATATGGGATTGGCCCGATGAGGGGGCTGGCCTGTGGTGCCTTGTTAGGGTGTAAAATATCCCAGCTGCTCGCAGCCAGGCTGATTGAGCTGGAGCATGAACTGTTCCTTGTGCAACCTAAAACTTCTGTGGTTTTTCCCACTACAGTGCCCTGCTTCCTCCAGTAAGACTTCTAATAATGTTGCAGGAGAAATCAGGTTGTTTTGGAGCTTTTGTGGCCCAGGACCTACAAAATTCCTGCCTTTGTGCTGGTGCTATCTGGCTGTTTCAGTATGTAGATTCTGCATCTGAATTGGGGAGAAACTGGGAATTCCAATGGTTAGGACCCAAATCTTGCAGATGTCCTGGATCTTTCCAGGGGTTTGGTAAAGACCAGGGCCTGGAGTAGCATTTATCCACGGGCTGTGCTCAGCTTGACATCTCAATGTGGGCAGGAGATATTTGTTCATGGCTCCTGGCGAGTTTCACTCCGTGAAGGTGAAGATTAGGTGGGATATTGGGAAGGAATTCCTGGCTCTGAGGGTGGGCAGGCCCTGGCAAAGGGTGCCCAGAGAAGCTGTGGCTGCCCCGGGATCCCTGGCAGTGCCCAAGGCCAGGCTGGATGGGCTTGGAGCAGCCTGGGATGGTGGAAGGTGTCCCTGCCATGGCTGTGTGTGTCCCTTCTGACCAGAGGGGCAATCCTGGCACACAATGTCACTTTGTCACCCATGTGAAGCCCTGTCCTGGGGCCAAGGACCTGGCTTGGGATGGACACTGCCCTGGGTCTAGGAGGGCTGTGCTGTCCCTGCCAGGGCCTGGCTTGCTTTGCCCTGATCTGTGTTTGATAAAACAACTGCTCTCCCGGGAAGGGTGAGGTCCTGCTGGGAGTGTGCTGAGGAGAGACTCACTGGGGGCAAATTCCTGATGGAAACAGCGATGTGCCAGAGCCTGAGCGTGCTGCACCCTTGGAAAGGCCATGCAGGAGAGGGACTGGACAGCTTCAAGGGCCCTCAGCCACATCTGGGGTCTCAGGAGGATTCGCATGAACAAGCCTGTCGCTGGTGATGAACTGCTGCCATTAATCCAAATAACTTCATCCCTGCTGCATCCCTTTGTCTTTCCATTCAATCCCTGCCCTCTGGGGCTGCTCTTTGGGACTGAGGGGGTTCCTCCTGACTATCCCCATCCTCCTTTCCCTGTGCTTTTTTCTCTCTGCTCCTACAATCCCAGCCAGGGAGTGATTATTTCCAGCGTGCCCACAGTGCTGCTCCCTCTGTTACAGCTGGAGCAGCCGGTGGGCCTCGGAGAGGGCTGGAGCAGCAAAGTGCCTCTGGCTGGAAGTTAAGTGAGCTTTGTGTGAAAGCAGCAAGGACACTTCCCTCTTGATTTGGATGAGGCAGGAAATGGCCTGAGAGCCTTTGCAGCTCTGGTTCATCAGTGTGAAGGTTTTTTGTGGGTTTCCCTACGGTTGTTGTATTTTTTTACCCTTCTTTTTTACCTTCTTCGTCCCTTTTCCCCTCTGTTTTTAACATCTGCCATTCCAGTTACCACAGACCTGAACAAAATAGCCTTGCTGCTTTTTTTTTAGCATTGTAAACTCCAGCCTGGAGCTTAGGGGCAGGGAGATGGGATAAAATCCCAGGTGCAAACACAGCCTGGGCCCTGGAGCCGTGTCTGCTGAGTGTTTACCAAGGGAGATGGACCTAACTGGACTTAAATAACTTGCCCATCTCCCTTGGCAGGTCTTTAGAATGCNCCTTCTTTTTTACCTTCTTCGTCCCTTTTCCCCTCTGTTTTTAACATCTGCCATTCCAGTTACCACAGACCTGAACAAAATAGCCTTGCTGCTTTTTTTTAGCATTGCAAACTCCAGCCTAGAGCTTAGGGGCAGGGAGATGGGGTAAAATCCCAGGTGCACACACAGCCTGGGCCTTGGAGCCGTGTCTGCTGAGTGTTTACCAAGGGGGATGGACCTAACTGGACTTAAATAACTTGCCCGTCTCTCTTGGCAGGGCATTAGAATGCAGCTTGGTGACTGATTGGGAAGAGCTGGTGGTTCTGAGGCTGCTGACTTGCTCTTGAGGCTGATCCTTTACTGCTGTTGTGGGGGGACACCCTGGGGCACAGCCTGCACCCTGCTCCCTCCTCACCTTGGAAGCTGCAGTGGGATGTGGTGAGGAGGGAGGTGCTGAGGCAGTCCCTTCCAGAATACACTTCTTTCCCCTTCTAATCCCACTTCCCACACATCTTGTCCCCTTCTTTCCCTTGAAACCCCCCTGAACCAAGCAGAGCTCGTGTGCCTGGGTGCAGCACCCCCAGGATCTGTAGGCAGGGGCTGGCTGGAGCAGCACAGACACACTCAGGGATCCTGTGGGGCAGCCTGAGGGCATTGGACACTTCTCCTGCATCGTTGTGGTGGCAGTGCCTGGCAGTCCAGCCAGGCTGCTGCCTGCCCTGGGTTGGAGGAAGGCTGCATCCTTCCAGGCAGGGCACAGGAAGGAAGTGTCTGGCATCCCATGGCTGAGCAGGCTTGGAGTCAGGCCTCCAGCATCCTCACATTTGCCACTTTGTCCGTTCCTGTACATTTTCTGAGAGCCTGGAGAGAGGCTCCTGTCTTGTGAGACCAGACTGTGTGTGTCACTTCACTGCATTCAGCTTTCCTCTTCCTCCTAGAGCAAGAATTCCCACCCTTCTTCCCTCTCTTCCTTTTTTTCCTCCCTCTTTTTTCTCCTTGAAGCCCAGCTCTGTTGCTGTTGGCTGCTTTTCCACCTTTTCATCCCACGTTAGCATCATCTGCTCCTCAGCTTGGCTGTGCTGCTTCCATGTGTTGGTGCAGCCCAGGAGCCTGTTGGCTTGGTCTCCATGCCCCATCCCAGCCTTCCTCCTCGCTCAGGAGCTGCTGCTGCAGCTGAAGAGAGGTTTTGTGATGGAAAATGGTTGCTATGATGCCTATGGTGACTAGCAACCAGTGCTGCCCCACTTAAAAAGAAAGAAATTGGGATTTTCTACTTCTCTCTCCCCAAAAATGAAGCTGCCCTTGCCACGGAGGGGTGGGTGGCAGTGGCTGATGCAGCAGGGAAGGGGGACTCTTCCCCAAGCTCCCAGGGTGTTATTTTAGTATCCCACGGATGCAGAAGTTGAGTTGGATGCATTATTTGGCTTTTCCTTGGAGATGCCACAGTTGTGGTGAAAGGTGGGGGATTATTTGGATTATTTTGTGTCAGGGGCTTGGAAAAGTGTCCTGGTTTGGGGCAAATTTTGGGAAGAAACCTCCAAATGGGGCCAAAACCCAAAAACCCATGTCATTTCCAACTCAGGCACAGCCTTCCTGCAGGGACTGGGAAGTTTAAAGATGACATTTCCTCCTGGGCCTGGGTTTTTGGTTAAAGGATGCCTTAATGTCATTTTGCAGCTAATGTTTGTTTCCTGTGGGAGAGCAGCAACCAAAATACTTCCACTCCTGTCCTCGTTTCAAAATGGAAGTAAACTGCTGGAAGGGAGGGAAACTTTTGGGTGTGAGTAGCTGTCAGTGAGGAACAGCTCCAGCTTTTTCCCTGGAAGAAGAAAGGTTTGAGTACCTTTCTTTGAGAGCTTTGTGGGGAGAAAACACCCCAAAAAAGCTCCAACCTCAGCTTTGATTTTGGGGTGAAGGAAGAAGAGAGAGGATTTTCCATGCTCTCTTCTGCAAAAACCATCTCAGGTGGGTTGTGACAGGTGCCAGCAGCTGTGCCCCTTATTCCCTGTGGGCATCCACATTCCCCCTCCCATGTGCATACCAATATCTGTATTTATTTAACAGGGAAATTTTATTTCCTTTCACTGCAGGGTATAGAAAGCAAAAAAAAAAAAAAAAAAAAGGGGGGGGGGACAATTTTTTTCACTGGGAACAAATCTCATTTTCAAGAGTCCTGACAAAATGAGCCATAAAATTACAATATTTCAAAGTGCTTTGTAATTCTAGCGCGGATGGCTCTTCATCATGGAATCTGAAAGCTCAGAAAATATAAAACTCATTAGATTAAAATAAACCACCTACTGCACGGGAGAAAAGCTTATTTATCAATATCAATTTACTTCTGATTACCCTGTTCTGCAATTTGTTATTTTTGGGAATTATGATTTGGGTACGGCTCACGCCAATATGGGGGTGGGAATAAAAAAAAAATCAGAATTAACTTGTAATTTTTTCCTTTTGAATCCTACTTATTGTAAAGCCCTGGCCAAGAAGCAATAATGAGGAGAAAAGGTGCGTTTCTAGCAGTGGTTTTTTTTAAGGAGCAGAGGGATGGGGAAGCTGGGAAAGCAGGAGAGGCTGGTTTTTTGGTGTGAGGGGTGGTGTTAAGCCACGTGCTTGCCCAGATGGGATCCCAGGGGTGGTTTTTGGATGTGTGTTTGGTGGTGGCTGCTCTTCCAAGGTGGCCACAGTGATGGAGGAAGCCTCCAGCAGCCAGGTGGGTGTGGGGGCATCCTGGTGGCACCTCAGGTACTTCCACTCCAGCTCCCGCACCAAATCCTGTGGCGGGGCAGTGCAGTCCCTCTTTGGGGCATTTCATTGCAGGAAAATGGGTTTTTTTGGTGTTTCACTGCAGGAAAAGGGTTTTTTTTTGGTGTTTCACTGCAGGAAAAGGGGCTTTTTTGGGGAGGCACACCCTCCTGTGGCAGCTGTCCGGGAGGCTTTGATTTACACTTCTATTGCGCCCCCAGAGCAGCGTGAGAGGTTGGAGCTGTAAATTCCGAGGCTCGGGCACGGCTGTGCTGTTTGGGGAAGGGAAGGTCCCCCCAGAGGTGGGGGTGGTGAGGGCACAGGGGTTTTGGGGGTGGTTGGAGATGCCAGTTAGCAGCTCTGCCAGCCAGGCTGGGGAAGGGCAGCTCGGGCGGAGGCGATGGCGCATTCGGGGCGCGTGAGGAGCGAGCTCCCCTTTAAATTTATTTAACAATAAACCAGTGCAGGTGCAGAGCCTGGCAATGCTGTTGAGGCACCCTGAGAGCAGTCTGTGGCCCGGGTTGGTTCCATGGAGGTGAGGTGCCAGGAGGCTCCTGGAGCAGGGCTGTGATGCTGCAGGTGGGATTTGCCACGTTTGGGGATGCAGCAGTGCTGTTGAGGCAGGGAAAAAGCCGATTCCCGGGCTTGGGAAGGAGGAGGCATTTGGAGAAAGCAGGCTGAAAGACCTCTGCCTGAGCTGATTGCTGAACTTTGAAGCCCTGGATTTGTTTGCACTGTGGTGTTTCCTCAGCTTCCCATTTCTGGAGGCTCTGTCTGTGCCCTGGGAGCAGCTGCCAGCGGATGGGGAAACCTCTGGTTTAACATCAGTGCTCTGGCAGCCAGGAGGAGACAGCACCTGAGCTCCCAGGGACATTATCATGCTGGGAACTGCACCGAGTGCTTCCTCCAAAGAGCCTCTTTCAGGAACAAGGTGCAATTTAATCTGCTCTTCGTCACAATTTTTTAAGTTCTCCCCAGAGTCTTCTCGATCCCGTTCCTGAAATTTGCAGTATTCGAGTGAACCATCTCCAAGAACCAGTGAAGAGCTGCAATATTAATGAAGACAGAGAAAATCAAAATGACATTTCAGGCAATTACTGACATAATGAAGTGACTGCCTTGGAATATCCAATATTTAGATTTATCATGACACTCCAAAGGGGATGCTGTCAACCGCCTTTATTTCTACATCAGGTAAATTGTTTCTCCCCTGCCCTGTTGCTTTTTAAACATGGGCTGTGAAGCTGGAAAATAATGTTCATGCTCACTTGGGCTGATAGTGGTGCTGTCTGAGAAGAAAGTTAGTGTTTTCCTCAGTGGCATTTTGCCACTGCAGAAGGCAGAGGAGCTCATTTCTATTTCATCCTCCCTGGCTGCAGCACCAAGAGCTTGGGCTCTGCATTCCGTGCTGGGTGCAGGGGTCTGGCACAACAATGCTGTCTGAGGTTTCCTCCTCCCCAAAACCTATTAAAGCGGGGGGAAAATTGAGATGTTTGCTGATTTTTCTTATATACAAAAATCTATTCTGCTTTTGTTGGCCAAATGTAAAGATTTAAAGGGTTTGTCAGGATGCCTGGCTCCTGGGAAAGTGGCCATTTTTGTTGAGAAACTGGGCTTTGGGTTCTCTGCTGACACCAACAGAAGTCAGAAACCCCACTTGTGGGGTAGAGGTTTAAACTCTCCTGCCCTGACTGTGTTTTCTGGTGTGATGGGCATGATTACACCTGAATGTCTTTTCAGGCTTGCACTGAAATACCTGAAGTTGCACAAAATACACCACAGCACTATTTTTCTTGCCTAGGCATAGACCTCTTCATCCCGGAGACTCTCCGTAGCAAAATAGCAGGAGAAATTAGAATTTCAGGCCCTTTCTGCGGTGACAGAGTTGTTACGAGCTGTCTTCTCTGACACATCCATCAGTAAAAATAAAATAGGTGTAGCTATTGCTTTGGAGCTCCTTGAGGAGCATCCATGAGGGCTCCCATCAATCTCTAAGAGGGGGCAGAGCCCTTCACCCCCAGCCGGGTTGGGATAACTGTACCCACTGCTGTGGGCAGAGCAGGATGCTGTGAAGGGAGGTTCAGCTGGCTGTCATCTCCTGTCCCTGGGGCTGCTGCTGTCCCACCCTCAGCTGGTGGGAAAACATTCCACTGCCCCACAGCTTGCAGAGCAGCCAGGGAGCGCCTCAGACCGGTCACTGGGGTGTCCTGCCAGCCTCAGGCTCTGCCTGAGGAAACCTCTGGGGGTTTTCTTGTGCCCTTATGCTCCGTGTAACACATGTGGTTTGTTTTTTGCCTCTGGGGTGGAATGTTTTAAAATCCACGTGTGTGAATTCCCTTGCAAAGGGGCACTTGGCTGAGGGTTTCTGGGGCTGGTTTGGAAAAAGCTTTGGGTCTGATGGAGTGTGAACACCACCGAGTGAGGATGTGGCTGCGCTGGCAGCTCCCTGCTGCTGTTTTATATTGTTTCCTCAGCGTGGGGAGCCATGTGCTGGGTTGAAAATTTGGGAGGCAGAGAGGGATGAGGGCAGGCTTGGCAGCTTCCCGTGCTCCTGCAGCGCCTGCTCTGCGACCACCCAGGGGCTGTGAGAGCTTTGAGGGGCTCTGCTCCCAAATCTTGCTGCCTCTCCAGTGGTTCTGGGCCGAGCTTCCCTCACAGCTCTACCAAACCATCTCAGATCTGGGCGCTGACTGTGTCATGGCCGGGTCACAGCAGCTCATCCTGGCCGGGCCTGCCCCTCTCCTGGCTGATCACAGCCGGGGCTGCCCCTCTCCCGGCTCATCCCAGCTGGGGCTGCTCCTCTCCCGGCTCATCCCGGCCGGGGCTGCTCCTCTCCCGGCTCATCCCGGCCGGGGCTGCTCCTCTCCTGGCCACAGAGGTCACCGTGGCTCATCCACTCACCAGAAAGGAGCCTGGGGGAGAGGAAAGGAAGAAATGGAGCACCTCCACCCAGTGAATCCTGGTTTCCACCACCAAGAGGATGTTTCAAACTGAGCATTGACGTCCTGAGGGCTCCCATGGGCATGGGGGAGCCAAGGCACAGCTGGGGCAGGGCTGCACCCCGAGCCTGGCTTAGGGAGACAAGGTCATGTCTGTCAGGGCTGGACTTGACACTGCCTCTCTTCTCTGACAGGAACCATGGAGCCTCACGGGGTTGCTGCCACCAAGTTCCTGCCTCTCCTCTTGCTCCTGGAGCTGGTCTCTCCAGGTAGGTCTGTCTCTGCTCTCTTCCTGCTTGGGGCTCCTGTTTGCAAGGCACAGAGGTGGAAATTGCTGTGTCTGTGCTCTCCTGGTGAACATGCAAAGCCACACTGGTGAAGGGGTGGTATGGGATGAAAAATCTCCTGTCTCCATCAGATCTTTCATGTCTCCATCCTACAAAATCCTGGGCACCTGCACATCATGCTCACACTTCTCTTGCAGTCCTCACTGACTGCACACGTGGCCCTTCCTGGGAGAGGGTAGGTGGGACTGGAAAAAGCCTTGGAGAAGGCTGGATGTGCTGGTGAGCCCAGCAGGGGCAGATGCTCCCAGTGCATCTCAATGAAAAGCTCTTGGCAACTTCCAGATGTGGATTTACCAAGGCAGAGCTGGTGCTGGACCTGGCGTGAGGTCAATTTCCATAAATAAAACCTGAAGAAAACTGGAGGGGGGGATCACAGGCAGGGATGTAAACCAGAAGCTTGTTAGCTGTGTAGCAGCAGAGTATTGCTGGCAAGGTTCTCCCTCTGCTTTCAGCAGCAAAATGA
This sequence comes from Chloropsis cyanopogon, assembly GCA_013400585.1. Taxonomy (NCBI): domain Eukaryota; kingdom Metazoa; phylum Chordata; class Aves; order Passeriformes; family Irenidae; genus Chloropsis; species Chloropsis cyanopogon. The sequence goes on from WEZZ01029446.1 coordinate 79,983, forward strand.
TGACCTGAACTGTGTTTTAATATATGCTGGGGGGAGGAAATAATTCCTGTCCAAGCTGCAAAACATCTTTTCTAATTCCAGAAGGGGGGAAAGGCAGGGCTGTGGGCCAGAAGAGCCTCCACAGGAAGCTCTTTCCACTGATGCTCTGGGTCTTTGCTGGCACGGGGGCTTCTGGCAGGGAGCTGGTGGGACAATGGCCTTTTGGCGTGGAAAATGTGCATTTTGGGACAGGTTTTGACACATCACAGAGTGCACAGGAGCTGTCAATGTACAGCAAAGCCCCGTGAAAATTGGGATTGTTACATGACTGGCCTAACCCCCCTGGGTGCTGCTGTGGGGAGAGGGTGCCTGTGTGGCTCTTGCTGATAAACAATGGCCAGTGTGTGTCCATTTGATAGCACCGTGCCCTTTGGAATAAAGGCTTTTTTTTCCCTCCTGAAGCCTGGAGATGGCTTGCCCAGATTGGCAGCCTGATTAAGCAGTCAGTGGATGACATTAGCTGTGAGTGACAGGCGCAGTCAATCTCCCTCTGGTGTCGTGTTGGATCAAGGAGAGCCTCACTGGGTAACTGTGCTGGCACTCCTCTGGAAAGGGCACAAATAAGGAAAAAAAGACAATCCAGCAAGTCCTTTACCTCCCTGAGAGGTCACTTGCCACTTTGTCCCATTGGAAGTGGGATGATGGAGTCTGCCTGCCCAGCTGGGGGCTTGCTCCTTCCTCACAGTGACAAACTGCAAAGCCTTGGACAGGCAGCACATGGAGACAGGGATTTGGGGGCTCTGCAGCTCAGCAGAACTCCAGCCCTCCTCTCCTAAACCCTGCCCAGGGCTCAGGCTGCCATCTCTGTGATAAACAAGTGTTGGCACAGCTGCTGTGCCTGGGATGGGGATAAGGGCATGGATGCCCTGCCAGGCACTGCAGGTGATGGAGCAACTCTTCCCAGAAGGTTTGCAGAGCTCCTGGTGAAGCCCTGAGCTGGGATATCATGGGCAAGTGGAGCCTGAGCGGGCTTGGAGTGTTGGAAGAGGATGGTTCAGCTCTGGCATGGCAGTGGAGTCTCCCTGCTCCTGCCTGGCCACTGCTGCAGGAGATGAGCAGGGACCTCCATCACCCAAGGTCTCCCTGGAGCCTTCTCCAGGCTGAGCACCCCCGGCTTTCCCAGCCTGGCCCCAGAACAGAGGAGCCCCAACTCTCTCAGCATCGTCAGGGCCTCCTCTGGAGTCTCTCCAGCAGGTCCTTGCCCTTCCTGTGCTGAGGGACCCCATTCTGTGTTGAAGGTGACAGGGATGGTACATCCCAGGGGTGGCTGGGTGGCCGTGGCAGAAGGAAACTCCAGCCTTTATCCTGGGATTTGCAGCCCAAAGTTGTGTCCAGCCCCTCCCTCAGCATTTCCCAGCTCCCAGGTCTCCCTCCTCCCTGAGCTCACAGATCCTGTGTGCCAGGTGGTTTGGGAGCCTCCCAGCACCTGCTGCAGCTGCATTTGGAAAGTGGAACTTATTTTTAGCGTGCTGGTGATATTAAGAAATGTATTTTGAAACAGAAAGGTTTTGCAGAAGCGAGTCCTGTGTGCCAAGGGCTGCTTGGGGGTGTTTTAGCCTCGTGTGCCCCTCCTGGAGCCTGCTGGCCCCAGCGTGGCAGCCAGTGACAAGTGTGCTGCCAAGCCTCTGGAGATGCTCTTAGCTCTCAAATAACCCATTTTGTCAGGTTCCTTTTTATTTTCTTTCCAGGTACTTAACCACAGAGTCTGGGATCTAAATGTGCCTTTGCAACAGCGCTGCCTCCAGTGCTTTCCCATTTCTCAGGGTGTTTAACCAACCTGGTGCCTCAGGAAAGAGGGCAGCGCTGAAAAATCCCTGCCTTGTTACGGAGGGAGCCCTGGGGGAGCTGGGGCTGCTCCCCCATCCTGTGCCCGTGTCCCCAGGAGCTGGTTTGTTGGGATGCACACCTGGGACCTGTGTTTGGAAGGTCTCAGGAGCATCTCCTTCCTCTGAGAGCCTGGCAGGCAGAGATGCTGGAGCTTGGTCTGTTCCTGTTTCCTGAGGTGGGATGCTGAACACGCTCCTGGGAAATCACTGCGTGCCCCTCCCGCCACCTCTTTCCCTGCAGCCCTGGCACAGTAGATCTTTCCTGGCTGACTCTTTCCCTGGCTCAGGCTGCCTTTGTCACTCTCCTACGTGCTCTGCACTTGGCTCTGTCCCCTAATGAGGCCAGGGGCAGGCTCCTGAGCTCCCAGCGCCGTGCGAGCGGGAGGGGAGAGGAGTGAGCCTGGTTATTAGAGGTGAAAGGAGGCAATTAGAGGGAAAGGCAGCCGGGGGATGGCAGAGGGAAGGAGCACGGGGGCTTGCTGGGGTGGCTGGCAAGGCGAAAGGCTCTCAGCTGTGGGAACAAAGCAAAGGTTTAGTCGTGGGCTAAACCAATAATTGATGCTCCTGGTCCCTGGGCTGTCGGCTTTGCCCCTCCCCTCTGCCTTTTGGAAAATACCAAATCCAGAAAGGCTGCTGGAGAGAAGTCAGCTTTTATGGGGGGACCTCATGGGGCTTTCTGTCCTTCTGCTAGCTCTCATCTTGGGGCTTACCCCTTGCCAGCAGGAGCCTGGTGCCCTGTGAGCATTCCTGAGCCTTTCCCAGCCTTGCTGGCCTGTGGCAGGGAAATAACTCCTTGTTTTTGTCCTCTTCCCAGGTCAGGGCAATCGCCTGCCATACTTCATCAACTACTTCTTCGACACCTACCTGCTGATCAACGAGGACACACCTGTGGGTAAGTGGGATGGGCACAGGCTGCCACCACACCAGGAAAAGTATGGAAGAGGAATGTTTTTCTTTTGATTGACAGATGGAGCTTTTCTTTCTTTATTTAGCTGGGGATCGGTTTTTAGTAAATGCAGAAATCGACCCGGTCATTCTTGGCGCCTTCCCAGGCTCTCAGTCCATTAAACTTGTGGTCTTCAATCAGGGCTCCTGACTGGCCTTTAATGTGGGAGGAATCGATTGGGAGGCTGGGATGGAGCCTGTGCAGGTCCCTTCTCCCACCTGCAGCCCCAGCAGCACCTTCCTTAAGGAAGGGCTCTTACTGTACCCACATCACTGTCAGAGCTGCTGAGGGTTGGGAGGGTCTGGAGGGATCTCCAGTGACTGCTCAGCTGAGCCTTCTGTCCCTTCTAGGGTGCCCTTGGTCAGGCATTTGCAGCCCCTGTGGGATTTGGGGTGGTGCCTGAGCAAGCAGGTGGAGGTTCCTGCGTGGTAGCTGAGTTCTGCACGGAGCTGACCCTCAGGAGAAGCCCTGGGAAGGGAGCAGGAGTGAGAGCTGGCTGGGAACAGCTTAATGGAAATGTCTCCTCATGGAGCACCTTGCTCTCCAAGTACTTGAGCCTGAAATACCTCATGGGAATTGGACTGAACTTCTATTTTGTCAGAAAATAGGGAGATTTCCTACAGCCTGCTTTCCAGTGAGACATTATGCGAGTCAAGTTGTTCTTGGAATTACTTTGGCAGTTGAATTTCATTTTTTTTTTAAACTTTGCGTTGCACTGTGTGTGTATATACATAATTGACTCTTAAGAATATTGGCACCTTGAGATTTTATTTCCGGATGCACCAGAGGGAAATGTCAGCCTGGGAAATGTTGACACACACAGTTGTTTCGGTGTTTCCTGCTGTTGTAGGTGTTTTCTGAGTTAAGATTTATTAACTTTAAAAAAAGAAGAAGGCAGCATCTGGAAACATCTGTCCAAGATTCTGAGTGTGAGGAGCAGAACTGTGTGTGGCACCTGTTCCCTGGAAAAAAAAAATAAACTGTCTTTTTTTGAGGTCTGTTTGAGCACCCATCCCCACAACATCCCTCCCCACAGCATCCCCTCCCTCCAAACCCAGCAGCTCCCTGCCTGCTGCCTGCCACGCCAAAAGGGATCTTAAGCAACAATTAAGAGATCATTCCCCCTCTAATCACTTACAAGAGTAAATTAGTCTTGTCAGGAGCTATTAAGACAGAGAGCTCGGAATTCATTAGGCGAGATTGGGCCAAGGGAGCCGCTGGCGCTGCCGCCGGTCCAGGCTGATTAATTTCTCCCAAAACATCATCAATGCCCATCTGTTTCATTTAGGTCTGGGGAGAGCAATTTTCAGGTGGACTGACCCTGTAGTCAGTTATTTCACCCAGAAGTAATGGAAACACACACACACACGTGCAGAGGGAGCCGGAGGTGGGAGCTCCAGGAAGGCGCTGGGGAGGAATTGTAGGAGAAGGAGGGAGATGCCTGGAGAGGAGGATGAGGAGGAGGGGTGGTGATTGGTTGGGCTGTGGTGGCATGGGCAAGACAGGGCCCCAGGACAGCCCTGCCAGCTGCCAGCAGCTCTATCACCCTGTGTTTTATTTGGAAAATGGGAGCACTGACTGGATAAAACCCCTCAGGAGAAGAGTGTGGCTGTCCATCTCTACCCTGCTGCTGTTTGCCTTAAGCAAGATCATCCCAAGGGCCGTTTTGCTTCATCCCAGACCTTCTAGAGGGCGGTGGGTGAGGGGTGCTATGGGCCCTGGCAAGGTGTGACATGAGCTGGGAAGGTGGCACTGCTGCCACGGGGGCTGCTGCAGCCCTGGATTTGTCACAGCTGGGAAAGGGCAGGCAGCACTCCAGGCTCCTCTTGCTTGGGGTCCCTGCTGCTGCCAAAGGAGCGTCTTCTTAGCATAATGTAATGACTGGAGTCTAATTGCCCAGCAAATGGATCTGCTGTGAGCAGGACAGGAGTGGGGAAATGAAGATGATCCATCATGTCAGGTCTGTAAGTAGCCTTATAAGCACCTAGCTTGGATTCACCCAGGTTTCTCTGAAAGCTTTCATGCCTCAACGCCTTGCAAAATGCGTGACAAAAGAGGCCGTGCAGACGAGCGTAATTCCACTTCCCCTCCAGCCCAGCGTTAACATTTTGGCGTCTCTGGAATAATGTTGTCTCAAGAGAGTGGGAAACGCTTCATCCACTGCCCTTGAGGTGATGAGGTGCACTTGGCCCTGCCCTCAGGCCACATGTGGTGTCAGGGGCACGGTACAGTGTCCCCTCCTGCCCATCCGGCCTTGGTAATTCACACCTTGCTTAAAACCAGCGGAGGGACTTAGTCTGGATCTTAGGTCGGGCTGCGTGGGGCTGTGAGCACCTGCTGTTTGATTCCATCACTTACTCCTGGCTAGGAAAGTCTCCAGCTGAGGCTCTCAGCTCCCTGGGATGCCTGCTGTGACTGGTGAGACACTCGGCCCCACGTCCCCCAAATTTGGCTGCCTCTGAAGGTTCTGAGCTTGTTCCTCACACCGGGCACCACTAAATGTTGCGGTTTTTATTTTCTTTTTTGTTTTTCATAGGGTCGGGATTGAAAGTGTTTGATATGGTATTTTGTGTTTTGATTTAGATATGTATTATTTTTTATTTATATCACAGTCTTACAAGCTGTGAGTTTTACAGTGTTTTACTAACAAGCTACAAAACGGTTCCTTATCTATCTTTACAAGGTTTTTTAAGGAAAAAACTATTTAATTAAGAAATGGCACTTAAATTTTTTTATTTTTAACCTAATTACTAATCTCTTACGTCTTGCAATGTGGATTTTTCTGTCTAATTACACAATGCTACTCAAACTCATGAAGAAGAAGGTGGAGAAGGCCTAGCTACCACCTTAAAATCTTTATTTTAGCTTTATATATATTACTATATTCTAAAACTTTAAACTCTATGTTTTCTACCATGTGATATTACATGCTTCTATTCAAACCACACGCCTATAATTTCAGTTCTATCATTCAATTTTGGAAGCCTTCTCCGTGGCCTCAGATCAAATGTAGTGTTCTCTTGAGGGTCCATGCCTTTCAGCACAGAAAGTCTAAAATTCCCAGCACCCGGGGTTCCAACAGCTGCCTCAGCACCTCCTCCCACATATTACCCTGGAATGGCACGGGGCCATGGAGAACCCCCAAGTCAGCAAGTCCCAGGGTTGGGAGCAGTGTGGAGTGACAGCCCCAGGCAGTGCCTGCTGCTGAGAGCCCCCTTCTCCTTCCCTCTGGCTCCGTGGCTGTCCCAGGAGGCCTGGGCTGTGCTCAGAGAGCAGGATGGATGGATGGATGGCTGACAGGGAATTTCATGGGTTGCTCTGCCCTCTTTTTGCTCTCTGCAGCTTTTGCTGAGCTGGCAAACGCTGTGACCAGGGATATTTCTCCACTAAATTTGAATAAGCAGAGCTGAACCTTGCTCTTTACAAGACCTGCTTCAGAATGGGCTGTAGCAGGCGCTGCCTAGAGAGTTGTGGCTCTCACGGTGCCCCTGAGGCTGCTGCAGCTTAGGAGGAGCCAGGGAGAGTGGTGTGCCACTGAGGTGTGGGTGTACTTTGCTGGCTGGTGGCCATTAAAGGGTTTAGGCTGGTGTGTGACACCTCATGCCCGCTGGGACACAAGAAAACTAAAGAGGAACGTGGTATTTCACAGGCAGGGTGCTCTGTGGTAGCTCCTCACGTGGATCTGAGGCAGCTCATCCCTGTGATATTTGTGGATGGTTTGATTTAATTCTCTGTCCTAGGCAAGGACCAGGCCAGAGGGCTTTTCTTCTCCAGGCAGGCAAGGCTTACATCCTCCACATTCCCTATTTGTCCTTTCCAAGGCAATCATCTCTTCCAACACTGCCCTTTGCTGCCTGGACAGGGAGAGGCTTTGGCACCCAGGAAAGGTCCCTGGGGGTGCTGGGCCACTCAAGCTGCTGCTGAAGATATGGTTATCAGTGTGGGATTGAGCATGGGCTGAACCCCTTTGATCCCACAGCTGTCTGCTGGCCGCCACCGCCGTGCCCGGGCTCCTCCAGATGCATCACTGGAAGGAAAAAGACAAAAAAAATTAAGCTGGCTCTCTGATCCCTGCATGCTTCTGGGCTGATTAAATCGTTTCAGAGCTCGGATATCCATGCACGAGGCTTGGGGGCCATCTGGGTTGAGGACCGTGGTGATCTGAGCACGGCACGGCCACCAGACCCTTTTCCCTTTGGTGTCTGGGTCTGCTGCTGTTGCTGGAAAGGGGATGTACCCGCTCTTGTGTCCCTCTTGCTCAAATTAGGTGTTAAAGCCAAGGAGAAATTCATAAATTAATCTCAGGGTTAAAGGTCACAGCGGCAAGACCAGAAAGTACTCTAGAGGTGCACTGTTAATGAGGTGCTAATTGCTTAACAAGGAGGCAGGGTCAGGATGGCTTTAAAATTTGGGATTAACGCCTCTGGGGAGGAAGGCATGGGCATGGGGCAGTGCCAGAGTTGTAGCCAGGGGTCTCTGCCTTCCAGGAGAACCATCCCTGGATTTGTGTGTGTTTGCTGCCGCAGCTCCAGAAATGCTCCACAGAAAAAGCCACTGCCCGGTCAGGGAGGCGAGGCAGTGAGCAGGTAGGAGGGAGGTGGGAGCTCAGAGCCAGGTTTAGATCTATTTGTTAAGGGTTTTCCTTCTGCTCTGCAAAGCTGGGTTTCAGCTAGACCAGCGTTTAGGCCTAGCTGATGGTAGGCTTGCAAGATGAGGTGGATTTATAGGAGTCACGATGGTGATGCCCCTGGATCCCTGGAAGTGTCCAAGGCCAGGTTGGACAGGGCTTGGAGCAACCTGGGCTAGGGGAAGGCATCCCTGGCCGTGGGAGGGGGTTGGAAAGAGATGGTTCCAAGGGTCCCATCCCACCCAAACCATTCTGTGAGAGGACAATCCCTCTGCTGTGGGATTGTCTCTGCTAAGCTTCAGCTGCTGGTGAAACCAGGCCCCAGCGCTGGGAGGGCAAACTCAGGGTGAAACAAGTGGGCAGGTCTGGCGGCACTTGGTCTGTGGCTGGTCACAGGACCTGGGGACCAGGTGTGTTGGCACTGACACAGCAGCTTGTGGTTCATAATGGTGAAAAAACCCCACAAAGCTGCTTTTGTTGCTTATCTGACAGAAATAAGGTGAGCTTGCCAGCACTGGAGGACCCTAAACTCTTTGGTTTGCTTGCTGGGTGGGCTGCCCAGGAAGCAAACACCGGTGCAGTGCCTGTGTGCAGCAGGCAGAATTGATCTGGCCTTTTAGGAAGGGTAATTCCCGAGGAATATGCCTGACTCTGGCTGTGAGGGGAAGTTGGCTGGTTTTGGGCCTGCCTGGCAAGCCTCGTTGTGGCCATTGCTGAGATTGTCCTTCACAAAGGGAGGCTGTGGCCACCTCACCTTCCTCTACAGTGTTTATCTATCACCCAATGGCTGTTTACTGCCTACAACTGCATTTTCAGGGCTCTTGAGTGCTCTTCAGAGGAGCAGCCTCCTTTCTAAGTGTGCTGACGACCCTAATGAACAGCAATATTTGAGGAGAGCTTCAGAAGGGGATCTCAGCTCTCCCAACTCAAGCCCTTTTTCTGTCATTTGAAGGCCCATTGATGAAATTACTTGTTGAGCTGCAGAAAGTACAGCATCTTTAATGAAAACTTAAGGCTAGAAAATTAGTTATTCTCAATATCAGGAAACTTAAAGTTAAAAAAAAAAGCCCCGCTCCCACCCAAACCCTTAACCCTGCATCATTAAATTAATCACTTCATCAATCACTTAAACTTTCATATCTGCTTTGCTAATAGGCAGTAACATTAATGCTCATGTTTAAGAAGGGGAAGAGGGAGAAGGAAGAAAGTATATTTGCAATATGGACTCATTAACATGCCAGGGGAACCTTGCTCCTCATCAAACCATCCAGAGGTTTGATCTCACCACCTTTTGAGCCCTGGCACAGGGGCCAAGCCCTTTGCAGGGAGAGGGAGAAAGATGTGTGAGTTTGGTAATGAGGGCTGGGGTGATTTTTTTTATGTCTAGCAGCATTAATTATCTGTGCAGAGCTGGCTGCAGGAGCTTCATTTGCGGGCTGGCTGTGCCCTGGTCCTTGTTACTCTGGAATGCCCCAGCTTGGGTGTCAGCACTGTGCCAGCTCAGGTAAATTGGGCCTTCCAGGCTGATTGGAGGCATTAGCATGGGTGGCAAAACTGATAAAGAGCAGGGATTATAACGTGAGTCAGTCTTAACAAGGAAAAAAAACCACAGGAGGGTTAAAAATCACATATGCATATGGATATGTGTGTATATATTCAAGTTAGGAGACATACATATATGTGTATATATATATATATATGCTTGTATGTATGTATATATATGTAAGGCCAGGTTTTTGTGGAGGTATTCATGTTCTAGGGGACTGTTATCAGCCAAGGGTAGTTCCCTGTGCTGGAGGGAAATACTTGCATTTGCATACACTCATAATTTTATTTTCGGTGGGGAAAGTGAGCTGTGATTTCACTATCAGGGGAAAAAAAGTTCTGGTTGATGTGATGAACATGCTCATGTGTTTTGCCAGATTGGAAACTTGATGTATTTGGGTGGTATGAGCTTAAAAAAGGAGGGAAACCCCCTAACCCTAACTCCTTTACCCCCTGCTTCTAATGTTGGCGCATCTGGGATCTCTGCAGTCTGGATCTGCCCTGTCCCTGGAAGTGTCCAAGGCCAGGTTGGACAGGGCTTGGAGCAGCCTGGGGTAGTGGAAGGTGTCCCTGCCCATGACAGGGGGTGGAACAAGACAGTCTTCAAGCTTCCTTTCAACCCAAACCATTCCATGACACCCTCAGAGACTCTTTTTATAGAATTTTTAGGCTGCTGAAAAAATTGCTCTTTCAGTTAAAACTTCCTGTAATTGGGCACTGTGGAACTCCTTTTCTTTAGGGAAGAAAAATTGAAACTATCTGCTGCCACCACCACCAGTTGGTGGTTGTTGCTTGCTGGTGTAAAACAAGCCAAAAAATGCTGAGGGGAAAAAAATCAACAACAAGAAGGAGTTCAGGACGGTCCAGTTTCTTCTCACAAGTCATCAGAGCAATTAAAATGTGAAAAATTTACTTAGTGAGTGCCCATCATGGGGAAACTGCCACATTCCAGTGTGGGGACAGGCAGGCAGAAGAGAGCCCTTCTGGAAATGGATGCACAAGTGAGGAATGGTGGAATGCAGCTCCTGCTGTCGGGAACCTGCTGCTGTCCCAGTGAGCATCCTCTGCTGGGGCTGGGATGCTGGTACGTGGAACACTGTGTAGACTGCCTGGGTGGCAGGGCCACCTCTTGGGCAGCTTGTTTGATCCTGTTTTCCACAGTTTTGGAGAGCGTGGGTCGCCTCAGTGCTGTCACACGACTCCGTCCCCTCCCCGTCTCCCGGCTTTTAAACTGATTTATTGCAGCGTGTGCTAATGCCCCTCCTGCCTTTGAATGGCTTAATGTGCTTGATTGGCAGGGGGAGTTAATACATTGGTTCCTCCTGTCAGCCTGCTCAGGCTTTTGAATTAACTGCAGCCACTTGGGGAGGGGGCAAAGAAAGCCTTGTTGGACAACTCTGTGGAAACATCTGCTCCGTTTGCAGCGCTGGTCAGGGCACTGAGAAAGCTCCGTGTGCTCCCTCTCCTAAAGATTTATTAATATTGCTGGGTACACGAGGGGGAAAGATTTCAAACACTTGACGTTTAATGGTTAGTAACTCAATTTTATTCCATTCATCTGCATGGCTTTGTCAGGTGCCTGCTCTGTCGAGGCTCTGGTATGGTATCACGGAGGTTGTCTTGCTGCCTGTGAGCAATTAGGAGGGTGATTTGGTACCTGAATCTGGAGAAACCTTTTTATTTTTCCTTTCTAATTGATTATTAGCTTTGAGGTGAGAGCTGGTGTCGTGGAACGTAATATCCTTTCATAAACAGTGATGCGGTGGCTTTGCCTGCTCTGCTGTTTTGGTTTCAAGCAGTTAATTTGAAAAGAAGAGGGGGAAAAAGATTTCGAAATACAGAAAGTCCAAGGGAGGTGAACAATTTGGGGTATTGAGAGAAGCGAGGAGCATCCTCCCAGGCAGAGATTAATGGTTGTTACTAATGATTTTGGGAAATAGAGGGGAAGGAATAAGATGTGGCAGAAGACTGTAAAATAAGTCACAGCACTGCAGAAAACCCTGACTCTGGAAATGCACCTTTTCCTAGATGACAGCAGCATCAAATTAAACACATCCTGCAGGAAAAAGCAGCATTTCCCTGCCAAGGAGCACTGATGTGTGGTGGGGTGGTGAGGCAAGAAGTGAGGGGACCACACAGAAAGCACCAGCCTGCCTCCACATCTCTCCCAGCAGCTTTCCTAGGGGCATGAAGGGTGGGGAAAAAAAGCCAAACCAACCATCTCCCAGGATTTTCAAGTTGTTCTTTGGCTTGGAAAATTTGTCTGTGCTCCCATCAGGTGCAGAGTGAGGGCTTGCAGAGAGCATCAGCCCACCTGCTTTGATGGGGTGGGGAAAAGAGCCAGAAATTGAGGCTCTGTACTGAGGGGGGGAAAAATTCCAAGCTGGTTTCATCACACTGCAACAGGATGATCTCATGGAGCCATAAAAATTGGCAGCATCCTCGAAGTTCACAGAACTCTGTTAGGAGAATGAGTTTCACTGGTGCTGGGATGCTCCACAGGCAGTTTCTGGCAGATGTAGGTGGGGAAGGTGTCTCCTAGCAGAGAGGGGAGGCCTCCATGGATTTTAAACCAGGAGCTTGATTTTTGCATTCCAGGTTATAAATTTGGAGTGTACTTTTTTGTTGTTGTTGTTTTTTGGTGTTTTTTTGTTTTTTTTTTTTGTTTTGCTGGTAAGTTCATCTCAAAAGCCAAAATTGCTGTGCTTGGTGGAAGCACAATTCCACTGTAAAATCAGCTGGAATCTGCTGGAGAACATGTTTCCCAGTGGTGGTCTTCCCCCCTCCAGCCCCCAGAAGTAGAAGTTCACGCCAGGACCAGCAAACACTGTGGGTTTGCTCTTTGTGTATCCTGCAGCCAGTGCTGTTATCCAGGCAGGCAGAGGGACAGTTTTCACTGGGATGCTGCTCCCAGGGGTGGAGGAATGCTCTGAAAAAGAAGTTTTCCTGCCATGGGTCTGCACACAGCCTCTTTTGAACAAGATGCAGAGTCAGTATTTGGGGTGCCCTGGCTGGAGGGGGTGCCAAGGCAGGGCTGGGCCAGCTGCTTTGCCAGGCAGGGGCTCATCCCTGTTTTCCATCAAACCCACTGCCTGTGCAAGTGGCCCCAGGTGGTTGGATAATGGCATCCTTAATTGTGCTCTGAAGGAGATTAACTTCTTATCTGGCAGCCTGACATCTTTATTGTTATTAATGTGTGAATAATGCACTGTGGTGGGGTTTCTGTGCATAACTAGGGTAGCAAATATTTTCCTTTTGTTTACTGGTGTCTGTTACTTTGCCACCAAGGGATTCCCAGGCTCCAGGGGTGGGGATCCCAGAGCTCAAGGCATGCTGCTCCTTTTTCTTTCCTTCTTAAATGGTCACTGCCATTGCCCTGCAGCTCTTCCCCTTTATTTCTCCTGTGAGTAGAGGTGGTGGTGAGCAATTCTTCTGGTGAGCCTGGAGTTTCTTGGGACAATGGGTGTTGGAATGGGACGTGGAGGACTAGGGACCATCAGTCAGATGGGGCTTGGGATTTTGGGGTGCACCCAGGCTTGGGGTGCTGCCAGGCATGGGTGCAGGTGCCCGTGGGGCTGAGGGTGCTCTGGTAGGGGTTGGCTGTGTCCCTTGGAGCTGGCAGAGAAGGGAAAGGGAGCTCTGGAGGGTGGGAGGTGGCTGGAGTCTGTCGACTCCACAAAAAGCAGTTTCTGTGATGTAACTTGCTATTGAGCAGGATAACAAGGTCAATAATGCCTTTGCCTGGGAGAGCTTCAGCCAACACTTCTATCAAAACCAATATTAATTTTCACTAATTAGGAGCTGCAGCTAATGAGTGTCACAGCTAATTTAGCTCATCCATAACGAGGGAGAGGAGGGGGTCAGGCGCTTGGGATCAGAGCCTGCAAATCTGCCTCCTCTCTGCTCCCCCTTTCTTCCTGGCCAACATGTGTTTGTCACCTGGGTGGCTTCTGTCTGCAGGGACGTGGGAATGCGTGTGTGGTCCTCTGCTGCCTTCCTTGGAGCACGGGAACGCTTTGGGAAGGCGGGGAAGGAGCTGGGTGGGGAGATGCACTGTGCAGCAGGTGCTGGCTGCTCCAGTGAGGGGAGGGAAAAAGAGCTTGGAAGGATGTGCAAGGGAAAGTGTTTGGGAAAGAAAAGGATGCCTGTTGTCCTGACAGGGAAGTTGTAGTGGAGTGTTTGCTCTTGAAACTCTCTAATTTCAAAAGCCTTTATTGTGTGTTTTATCCCTGTTCCCTTCCATCCCTTTTACCCACACGAGCTGGCCTGGAAAGCCCCAAACGGTGAAGCAGTGAGTCTGTCACCATCCATAGTCTTGTGACTCACCCTAGGGGGTCTTTCTCTCCTCTTTAATCTTGGGACAAGCTGGACAAGTGTTGCAAATGTCTGTGGGCAGTGAATTTTTGTGAGCAGATATCCTTGGTGCTGTGCAGGTCGTCTTCCTGCACAGGTCACAGGCAGGAGCGTTGCGTGGATGTCGCCAAAAGTGCTAAGAGAAAGCAAATTTCTGATGGGGAATTGTCCCTGTTTGGCTTGTAAACTCAATCTGATGGCTCAGACAAGGGAAGAAAGGGCACGGTGAACACGTGTCCCTCTGAAACATCTTCATAGCCTGCGCTTTCTAAACAAGCCGGAATTATCGAAGAATTATCCACAGGGATTATTGCTTTAAGTAAGAATACACCAGAGAAATTTGTGGTCTGCTGTCAGACAGCTCGTTGTTAGGGGTGGCTAAAATTGACTGAATAAATGATTCACTGGTTTTATTGGCATTGCCCTGACTATAAACCTCAGGAGTTTTCCCTGTCGGAATTGATCTGTTCTGCGGGCAGCACGTGCACCACCAGCCCGTCCTGACACCTTGTAGGAGGACAGGAGAGCTCTTGCCTTATCCAAGGGATCTTTCCTAACAGACACCCTCCTGTTTGGCGTGTCTGGGGCCTTGAGAAAAGGGCTTGGCTTTTAGGCATGTCCTGGGAAAGTCCCACAGGAGAGTGATGTGCAGAGAAGAGCCTCCCTTGGAAACCAGCTGATCCCAGAGCATCCTTTTGGGGCATCCCGTCAGGTTCAGGTGGGAGCTGCTGGTGGTCCTGGCTCTCATCCTTGTGCATGGTGGGCTTTGCCTCCAGTTTTGTTATCCAGCTGCCCAGCTAATCCTGATTTGGGCAGGTTTATTTGATTTTTTTTTTTAAATTTAGCTGTTGGCTTGAAATTGCCATCCAGCCCATGGCAGCTCCTGGTGTTTTCCCTCTGCCTGCACCCTGAAATGTCTGGACTTCTTATTCTTCAGCAGCTCGTTCTGTGTCTGTCATCAGCCTCAGTGGGGAGAGGAGAACAGATAAACATTAATAATTATATATAATATACAGGAGAAATTTGTGCCCTGAGGCTTGGCATGTTATCTTGTGGCCATCCCCATCCCCTGCTTTCCCTTTGGTGGGAAAGTTTCTGGGAGCTCATTGCCTGGGGAAAAGTGACCTTCAGGCAGAGTTCTTGGGGGGAAAAAGCTTCCCCAAGCATGACAGATTTGACTGTAAATCTCCAGATTAATGCCCAGGTTCCCAAGGTCTGTCATCCTGCCTGGCACGTGAGCCGCTCAAAAACAACGTGCGGGCTCATCAGTCACCTGGGAGGCTGCAGGGAGCCTCTGGACGTGCCTGTGAGGGGACACGAGGGACAGATGGGACAGCATTCTCATCTGAGGGCACACGTGGGCAGCCCAAAACCTGAGGAGCCTGGGATTATGTCTGGGGCGAGAGGTGGAGTTGGAAGAGAAGCAGGGGTTTTGCATGAGACATACCTGGGGTGAGAGATGGAGGGCCAGGGCTGAGACCCCCAGGGTGTCTCTTTCCTTCTCTTTTTTTCTTATGGAAAGAGTCAAACTGGTTTTAAAGTAGATTCATCATGAGTATCTCTTATTGGTACAGGTATTAAGTTGGTTATGAATTTCTTGCACTTTCACTCCTAGGAAAATCCTTCCCTTATTCCTTTTGCATTTACTCTTGATTGATAAGGTTTATTATCACTCTTTAATAACCACAGATACAATCTCAGCCCAAATTTGAGGAATTTATGGGAGTTACTAGGCCAGGGTATCTTCATCCTGCCAAGGACGAGGGCTAGAATAAAGGACAACCAAAAAAGAAGAAGAATGGCTCTCTTTTAATGGGAAGGAGGAAAAGAGGTGCATTTCTTGCTGATGGCAGCTCACAAAGCAACACTGCATGGAAGTGCCTGTGTGCTTGGATTGCTGGGATGAATGATTCAGTCTGGAAATCAGTTTTAGGTGGAAAGAGTAGGGTGGGTTTCCTTCCTCCAAGGAATGGTGCAACAGCACAGGAAGGGTTCAGCTCCAGTGAAAGTGCTCTGAAGGGGCTGAGTTTGCACAGGAGCTGGAGCTGCTGCTCCAGATGGGCTGGAAAAATGGATGTGTTTGACACTTGTTGGGTCACAGGAGTCCCTGGTGTGTACAAGCAGCAGGGAGATGCTGAATTTGGTGCTCAATACCCATTTCTCCCTCAATCAGGGCTTCAGGGGAAAGAGAAGCTCTGAAAGTCTTCGCTCTGAGCAATTGAAAGAAAAAAGCCTAAAACTGGGACTTATTGGAGCACTTTTCTCTTCATAAATTTCCACTTTTAGAACAGTCTGTGAAACCTCAGTGATTGCTTTCTTTTTGCTTTCAAACAACCCGGCAGCTGGGATTTAGCGTGGAGTTTTGTGTTCAGTTTGGATTTTTAAATGAGATTTGGTTTTAGATGTGACTGAGGGAGGTTTTTTTTGAGTGCTGGCTGATCTGGACACTGGGTGAAGGGTGTGCAGGCTCAGCCAGCCCTTGCAGCTCTGACCCAGCCTGCAGAAAGAGCAGCCAGGCTCTCACAGGTCTCCTTGGCCAGGGGAATCATAGAATCCTGGAATGGTTTGGGTTAAACCATCTCATTCCAGCCCAGGAATCCACTGTCCCAGGCTGCTCCAAGCCCCATCCAGCCTGGTCTTGGGCACTTCCAGGGATCCAGGGGCAGCCACAGCTGCTCTGGGCACCCTGTGCCAGGGCCTGCTCACCCTCACAGGGATGAATTTCTTCCCAATATCCCATCTAAACCACCCTCTGGCAGTATAAAGCCATTTCCCCTTGTCCTGTCTAGTAGAAGACAAGAACTGCTCCTGCAGGAGGATTTGTGATTTCAGGCATGTCACAGGTGCTGCATTACCTACAATTTGTAGTGCACTGTCCAGGAGGAGCCTGGGCTCATTGCACACCCAAGGGATTGCATCAGTCTTGGAAACAGCCCTTCCCTGCTTCCCTTCTCACCCTGCTCTCTCTTGCTGCTGTGCTCAAACTCCTGCAGCAAGCATTTCCTGGAGCTCTGGGACAAAGGGGGCACCTGGACAGAGAGCATCCTGAATCAGGAGCCCCCTGGATTCTTGCAAGGTGCTGTGGAAGTGACTGAGAGATGCTTTTGGTGGTGTTCTGCCTAAAGTCAATTAATTCTGGTGTTCGACCCTGCTCTTGTTCTCTTTGTGACAGTTTCTGGGCTGTTACATGTAAGTAAAACCTTTCAAAAGAGAGGCCTTATAAAATCAGACCTTGCTATTTCAGCTAAGCTAGCAACTAGCCTGGGAAGTACCAGTGAGAAGAGAATCATAAGAATAAAAATCAGTTTGCTTAACCAGCTATTCTGTTGAGAAAACAGTTTGTACCTATATAAATAAAAAGTCTATCCTGTGAGAAATGGTGGGAAAAGAAAGTAAACATATCTAGAAAGAAAAAAAATGTAATAAACATGTACACTAACCACTACCAAGCAATAATCTGGGTTTCAATAATTTTCTGACCTGTTAAATTCAAGCACAGTACCTTCTAATGCCATATAAAATGTTACAGTACAGACTCAACTGTTCTACATGAAGAAACAAGCGTCTTTGTCCATCTCTGTTACAACACTGGACAAGCTGCTCTGTGCTTTTTTGGGAAGCTGAGGCAGGCTGGATCCTGTGTGTTTGTGTGAGGATATGTTTTTGTGCAGGTGCCTCCACAAACCCTCGGAAAGCTCTTTCCAGAGGCAGATTACATTCCATCAAAATGCAAAGGCATTCCCACCTGACCACAGTGACCATTTATGTGGGGTGAGCTGCCAGTTGCCAGCACTCAGAGCGACAGTTGTAGGAGCAATTAGTGAGAAATCCTTTGCCTGAAATATGTTTTTAATAAACCATTCACTGGATATATTCAAATAACAAATAGATTCCAGCAAACCGGAGTCTATTTGCAGACAACTCGCAAATGAGAAAGGCTAAATTAATTGAATGCTCCAGTCGCTGGGGATGATGGTCCAGCTGTAACAGAGCTCTCCAGATGTTTGTTTGCAGAAGAGTGTGCTTTCATAGGAAAAGAAAAACACTCGTGGGTATATTAACTCACAAACAAGTTTACAGCTGTGTGCTCGCACGCTCTGCCTCGCTCTCCCGCCAGCCACTGTGGAGCTCTGTTCCAAGGCTTCCTCTGGCAATAAACAGCCTCTTTATTTCTCACTCATTGTCCTCTTGGCCACGTTTAGACATCTGTGACGTCCAGAGTGAGGCAGTGGGCCTGTGAAAGCCTCCTGGGCTTCACCCTTGCTGTGCTCCAGGGTGTGCCACGTGTTGCAAGTACAGCTGGACCGCTGCTGCTCGCACTTCAGGATGCTGTGCTTTGGCTTTTCCCTGGCTTTGGGGTGGGTTTGCTGCACAGGGCCATAGACTGGGAGAACAGAGTGCTGTGTGTGGCTGGTGGGAGCTCACAGGGATGAGTGGGAGAGCCTTGCTCGCTGGGTTTGGTTTAATTCCACCTAAAGACAGGAGCTTTGCCCGACTTCTCCCCGAGGAGCTTGGCATTATCAGCACACGGGAGTCATCGGCCCAGCGCTCTCCATCCATTTCCCTGGGCCTTGTTTAGTTCCTGTTGTTGAACAGGCCATGCTGGTTGTGAAGCCCTGTAGCTGAAGTGCCCCATTACTCACAGGGAGGGGACAATGGGACCTGGGGCCGCTCTTAAATGTCTCTCCACGTCGGTGTCATTAATAACCGCGGCGCTGGCACCACCGGCTCCTAAATAGCCTCATTTATCAACAAGCCATTTACTGCGTGCCCTGGCGGGGCTGCAGATAAGCTCCTGCCTCACACACCCAGGAACCACCTGCCAAGTGTCCGCTCACCTCCTCTTTGGCATTTCAGAGGGACAGAGAGGGAGGAAATGCTCCGTCCGAGTTGTGACAGCCCCGAGGAGCTGGGCCGCGCCTGGAGGAGTGGGGTTGATGGGCTGCGTGTGTTCCTCAGGTTATCACCCTTGAGGAGAGACTTCCAAGCCCCTGGTTGTTTCTCTTGGTTCTCTCAAAGGTTTTGTTGCTCTCATTGTGGCTGCACCGTCCCTGGAAGCGTCCAAGGCTGGGTTGGACAGGGCTTGGAGCAACTTGGGATGGTGGGAGGTGTCCCTGCCCATGGAAGAAAGTGGTCTTTAAGGTCCCTTGCAACTCAAATCTTGCCACAACTCTATGATCCGAGGAGGCAGAGGAGCAGGAAATGTAACCTTTCCAAAACTGTGCCTTGGGTTTCTAATTCCTGCCCCGTTGCTCAAGTCCTGCTTTTACTGCAGCCATATCTTGGAGATCAGGAGGTACTAACTCAACTCCGGAGAGATAAATCAGGAAGGGATTTCACTGCATCTCCATTATAACGAGGCAGAATTCATCACCCAGCTCATGTTTTGAAACCTCAGAGAGTTACGGTGACAGTCCAAGGCCGGTTTACTCATGGCTCTGAGATGCCCAGACAAAAACCTGACCGCTGGCACCATTTCCTGTGTCTTTGGGACCTGGATGCTCGCACCAAATCCTGCTTCGGAGCAAAACACCCTGTGGTATTTGGGCTGAGGATGGCTGTATCTTTGTTCCCCGGAACCATTCAGAGAGCAGAGCAGCTGGGCAAAAGCTGTAGCACGCAAAGGGTTTGCATCCCCTGTGAGACTGAGAGCCTCGGGGATGTTTCAGCTTTTGTGAGGCACAGATGAGATTTCAAACGAGACGTGAATGAATCCCCTTCACTTGCACAAGTGTAATTTGCTGACGGGTTTGTTTTGTTGTTGGCTTTTTTTCCCTCTTTCCCCCATTCATACTGATCAGCTCCTCAGCTTGACAGGGCTGCTGGTGGAGGAAGCAGTTCAGCAGCAGGACTTTTAGCGGGGCCTGTTGCGATGAGAAAAGGGGTGTAATGGCTTTAAGCTGGAAGAGAGCTGATTTAGATTAAGTACAAGCAAGGATTTTTCCACAGTGAGTGTGGTAGGGCGTCTTGTTTTAGTGCTTTATCCTGAGGTCAGGTTGGACAAGGCTCTCAGGAGCCTGCTCTAGTTGAAGGTGGCCCTGCCTGTGGCAGGAGGTTTGGGTTAGGCGGCCTTTAGAAGTCCCTAGGTGTCGGGGCCTCTGGCCTTGCGGGCAGCCAGGTCACCCCACAAAGTCCTTTTCTGCTCCTGCCCTTACCAAAGAACGAAGCCGAAGTCTGTCTGCTCGTGTTCAGGGTTGTTCATTATTTCTTATCACAAACATTTTCTCCCTGAGCTGCAGAGGTCGGTTCAGCAGCTCAGTTTCTGGTCGACTACCGCCTACGGGGAGGTTCCTGAATTCTTATAATAAAAATTACGTACACCATGTTTACAATAATGTCCCAATACCCATCACCAATGTGAAACCACTTGTGACCACCTTGTACCTATCAGAATGTGTCCCTGTCACCACAGAAGATGGAGGGGCCGAAGGAGAAGAAAGAAGGACAGGGCACGCCCAGGTTCCTCCATTTTGGCTTCTGAACCCCCATTCTAAAACCCTAAAAATCTACTTTTTCACCCTGCGATCAGTCAACTGTCATTCTACTTAAACTCTTGTGGCTTGTAAATCTTCAGATATTAATGGTAACTTTTCCCAAGGGATAAAATCAAAGGCAAAGGTGTTTTTCACTCCATTCCAAGGTTTCTGCGAACCCAGGACAGTCAGAGGGATGTCCTGGGTTCCCACACCTAGGAACCCACAGCATCCTATGAATTGTCCATTAACATTGCTAATGTCCCTGCCTTCCAGTTCTGGGGGTGTCTGACACCCCAGAGGTGTCCTGTGCTCCTGGGAGACCTAACGAGCTTTATCTCCCACCTCATATTAATTGCAGAACAGCTCCTCTCTTCTAATTAACACGAAGCTACGTTACCTCGCCCGGCTAAAATGCAAAACACCGCACGTGTCGCCTTACTCATAAATCATTTATTTACACCAAGTAGCAAAGCACCTCGTTAAATAGATTTCTGGGGTTCTGCTCTTCTCCTGTTTGCCCTGGTGTTTTTTCTAGAAGGTGAGATAAGGCCAAAGAGAAGCACTGAGCTCGGGGGTTGTAGGTCAGCTGCATCCTCTGGTCTCTGCCCTCCTGCTTTCTGTACTGAGGGGGAGGTGGCAGTGGGTGTGTGCCCCTGTTTTCCCAAGCTGGGACCTGTGACAGGGTTTCCTATGATCCAAGGTAGTTAAAAAATGAACATTTTTGGAGGGAGTTGGGTAGAAGGCAGGAAGGAACAAAGGAAATACTCCTCGTTCTTTCTGGGCTGTTTCTGATTTCAAAAGTCAATTAGAAAAGGATATTGTACGGATTTAGGGTTTAAACTTTGTGTCAGATGTGTTAATCAAGGCTGCATTAGCCAGGCTTTCCTGGCGGAGTCAGTGGGGAGGGTGTACCGAGGGTTTGGATTGTTTGGAGACAGGCGTGGATGTGGAGCAGTGCTCATGGAATTCTGGCCATGCAGAGGGAATGGATTTTGCCTCCAGAGGTGGGGAGCCCTTCTCTTCCAGAGCTGCCAAAACTGGGGTTTGGGTCTTGTGCAGCCAGTGCTGCTGAGTCTGTGCCAGCATTGGTTTGCTAACAGCTTTTCCAGGCCAGTTTTAAAAGCCCCCAGGCGCTGCTGGGACGTTTCTGCTAAGCCCAGATTTATGTTTTCCTTTGCTCTTCCAGTTCATCCTGCCTCTTCCCACCCCTCTGCGTGACTCACAAATAGGTGTTAGTAGTCGCATGAAGGCAGCTCCAAGGAGTGAGGCTGCGCCTGATATTTAGGGTTTTTCCAGAATTCCCTTTCCCCAGCCTCCTGGGAGGTGTGTGGGCCCTGCTGGAGATCACAGTCTGATTTCCAGTTGGCAGTGCTGAGGAATGAAATACGTATTCCTGCCGTGCTTGAACTGGAAATGGTCCTGCCTGTTTTGGACCATCGTGGCTGTGCTCCTAGGGATTGCCCTGTCTTCGGGAAAATTCAGGATTTGTAAGGTGCTAGACAGAGTGCTTTTCTGAGTTGATGGGACATCTTGTGCGTTTACAGCTCTTTCATAAAAAATTAAATTAATCTTGTGGGATCTCCCCCTTTATGACCCGATGATTCTCAGTGCTAGTGCTTCTCTCCCTCCCACATTTTGTATTTATTCTCCAAGTTTACCAAACAGGGACTTTCCACTCTGGGAAGTCTTAATACTTTAATTTCCCAATTCCCTGCTGCTCTTCGTGGTCTCTGACCCTTCTCAGACAAAGGTGTGAGTGAACCACCAGTTAATTTCCTTTAAAATTAGTGCCTTGAATGGTTGGTTCACTTCTAGAGCTCGTGGCTTGTGCCTTGGGAACAGGATCACATCCAGGCTGGAGCCAGCTCCTCTCCTTCCCCCTCCTGCAGTGGGGATGAGGAGAGAAGGACAGATATCAATAAAAGTGAAAGAGACTTTTTGACAGAGCAGCTTCTGCAAGGGAACTTCTTTTTTTTTTTAAAGGGTGCAAACAATGGATGGAGCAGAATTTGCATAAAACTCATTAGAAAAAAAGTACAAGTTTCATAAATCTTGTGATAAATTAATGCTATATCGTTCCGAACATGATGTATTAATTTTCAGATCAAATGAATGGGTCTGTGATCATTCTTGGTAATTATGAGGCACCCAGGCAGTTTGGAGAGGAAATTATTTTTAAGGGTTTTTTAAAAAGTGCTGGAACACTTTTTTCACTAGAAATATCGTAACAGACCCAAACTCCTCCTTTTACACGTGCTTCTTTTCTTATCTCCTGGGTGTTTGGGTGGTTTATTTGATTTTATTTACTTCCCTCTTTCATGCTGGAGCAGCCTATTCCTTCCCAGAGAGAAGGAGACAAAAGCCCTTTCAGTTTTTGAAAATTCTCCATGTTCTCCAAGGTCCCAGGCAAGGCCTGTGGGGTTTGTAGTGAAGGCAAGGCAGGAATTGCTGGATCCCAGCTGGAGCAGTACCGGGAGTGCTGCTGGTCAGGGGATTGCCCAGGGATTTTGATTCCCTTCTTTTTCCAGGCAGGTTTGGATATACCACAGCAGTGCTAAGTGATTTTGCATCAGTGATTTTGGCAGCCATAGCCCAGCCCGGCTGGAGAGTTTTGGTTAATAAATTCCTGTCTCCAGCCCAAGGAGGTGCCAGTGAGTGAGCAAAGGATGTCATCTCCATCCCTGGAATCCGGGATTGGTTTGGGTTGGGAGGCACCTTAAAGCTCATCCAGCCCCACCTCCTGCCATGGGCAGGGACACCTTCCACTATCCCAGGCTGCTCCAAGCCCTGTCCAACCTGGCCTTGGACACTTCCAGGGATCCAGGGGCAGCCACAGCTGCTCTGGGCACCCTGTGCCAGGGCCTCAGCACCCTCACAGGGAACACTTTATTCCTAATATCCAATCTAAATCACTCTCTGTCAGTGAGAAGCCATCCCCGCCTGTCCTGTACCTCCATGCCCTTGTCCAAAGTCCCTCTCCAGCTCTCTTGTAGCTTCTTCAGGCACTGGAAGGGGCTCTAAAGTCTTTCCAAATCTTCCCTTCTCCAGGTTGAACAGCCTCAGCTCTTTATTAAAACCTTTGCACTGCAGAGGCACAGCACCAGCACGAAGCCATGTGTTTAAAAGTGGCTTTGGAGAGCTTGTGTGACGCCTGTGCTGCTTTCAGACCCGTTAAAGGCTGGCGGAGGGCAGTTAGTCTGTGTCACCCATGTCAGTGGAGATGTTGGCTTTAATGGGGAGGATGCCACTTCTCTGCCTGGGTGTGTGCCAGCATGCACAGCATCAGCCAGGAGAGTCTCAGGAATTATTGTAATGACAATGTTAAGAAATTTCAATATTCCATTGGTATTTCTGTGGTTTTCCTCTCCTCATTTGTGTTGTAAAGTTCACCGAAGTGATCAGCTCTGAGCAAACCAAAGGAGCCCCCTGTAAGCGGGAATGCTTAGCTCTTCTTTGCTGCTACTCTCTCTGTCCTAAACAGCTCTAAAAGCGCTTTTAAACAGCTTTAAACACCCTTTTGCACACCTCTGAGAGCTGGGGGCGGGGCAGGCAGTGCTTCCCTCTGAGGTTTACCCACTGGCTGTCAGCTCTGCTTATGGATTCTGCCTCCACACTGACTCCCCACTTAAATAACCAAACGCAGCAGAGAAATTACAGGCTCTGTCTCGGAGCATCTGAGCAACCAGGAAAAACTCTTCTGCTGTGCTTTTCGCTTCCCAGCTTGACAAACTCCCTCAGAAATGGTTTTGACTGCACAGATTTGTTTTCCCTCTTTCCTGTCACCTCTGAGTTTGGCTCCTTTCCCTCCCAAACATGACAGCAGCTTGTGGTTCCTGGACCAGCTGGTCCAAGGCTTTTTCCTCACACCACTGGTGAAGAAACCCTTCTTTTTCTGATGGCAGAAATTGTTCTTTTCCTGTTTATTTATCATGAGAGCCTTTTTTAAGAGGTGCTGGTGTCACCCTGCCCGTTCTGGCTCGCTCTGCAATGCAGTAATTGGAGTGGAGGCAGCCTTGGTGGAGGAGCTGATGCTCCCCATCAGCACCTGGAAAGAGAAACGTGTAACGTTGAGCTCGGTTGGATTTTAGGAGTGGAAACTTCCCCGGCCAAGTCCTCCTGGAAAGTTTTGGCTCAAGTGGTTGGGCCCATTCTGAGAAGGAGGTCAGGGGGTATCTGTTGTGCTTATGGAATGAGCTACCAGACACCTGCTTTGGGAGGGAGGCTGGGGGTGAGGGGATGAGTGGCTGGCCCGTGGAGCTGGGATGTGTCTCCAGGTGCCCCTTAGCGTAGCTGGGGGCTGTTGGCAAGGGTTTAAGCTCAGCATGGTTGTGTGGCAGGAGATTTGCTGTTCTGGTTCACCCAGGGAATGCAGGAATGGAGGTGGAGAGACCCTGGTGAGAAATGATACAAAATATTTAAAAGGTTTATTAAAACCTTATCAAAAACACAACAGAAGAGTGAATAGAGAAAATATTATGGCGCAGGGAGCAGAGGATTTTTTCCCCACCATGTGCTCACCCACACAATGGATGTTCCATCTTTTAACCCTTCAGCCCCTCCCAAAGTTCTGTCCATCAACTCCTTCTTTGCTGTCCAGTGATGGAGTTTTACTCCCTTAAATCTTGATTGGAGGTCAGATGCTGCCATAGTGACGAGCTGACCCTCCCAAATGTCCAAACCCAGGTCACCCCCTGATAACAACACAAGGGGGTAAAACAAAACATAACATAAATCTATAAAACTTCTCCTAACATATACACACAATATTTGCCTTTTAATTGTGAGAGCCAACCATCACATTACTCATCTCTCACACCCTGGGGCCTGCAAGAGATGTGCTGAGCCCTCCTGGGCTTTGGTTGCCCTCCCACGCTGGCATTGTCCCCTCCACACCAGTGCTTTCCTGTGCACACTCTGTCCCCAGCTCTGGGTTTGTCCCCTCCAGGAAACTGAGGAAGCCTCATTCCAAACGTGGGAGCAGCTCCCACTTCCTGCAAGCTCCTGCTTGAAACTAAATTTTGATTTACTTCCTTGCCAGGGAGTCACCGTCCTTTTCTTTCCCTCTCATTGCTCAGTGATTGCTGAGCATCAAAATATTGGCATTTCATCTTATCTTTTCAAAACCTTTGCAAAAACACCTACAGAAGGGCTTTCTACTCCTCCTCTTTTTAAAAATTATTTTCTGAGAGGTGAAAGAGAAAATGAATTAGAGGCAAAGAAAAGGGAGCAGNTATTGAAATATTGGCATTTCATCTTATCTTTTCAAAACCTTTGAAAAAACACCTACAGAAGGGCTTTCTACTCCTCCTCTTTTTAAAAATTATTTTCTGAGAGGTGAAAGAGAAAATGAATTAGAGGCAAAGAAAAGGGAGCAGGTGACAAATGAGAAGAACAGGGCTGGAATTTCAAGATCAAATCCATCAAATCCCGTGTGAGGGGGCAGCCTGCTGTGATGAACTGGGCTAATTGCAGAGGCCTGCACTGGGGTGACTGGGACAGGAAAGCTGGGAGAAGGGAATGGGGCTGGGTTGTCCCCTCTCCCTCCCAGGGAAGAAGGGGAGCCAAGGAAATGTGGTGGAAGTTCAGTGTGGTGCTGGCCTCTGTGTAATGTGGGGGTACTGAAATTATTTTTAACTAATTCTCTGCTGGTTTAAGGAATTGAAGAATGGCTGAGGGGTCAGTTCCCTGTGCCAGCCTGTGACCTTGATGGAGAAGCCAGAAGGTGGTGACTGTGCCCACACACATGACCCAGGGCTCAGGAGGGCGAGCTGAGGAGAAACTAGTTGTTAAAATCAGGATTAAGTGTTAAAATCAGGATTAAAATGCTNGTGAGGATGGCAAGCTGAGGAGAAACTGGTTGTTAAAATCAGGATTAAAATGCTTTTCATATTAAAGCGTAGCTGATGCCTCAGGTCTTGAGCCCACAAGCCATTGCAGAAATTCCTATTAACTCCACATGGGTATGAATCAGACATCTTAAAAGAGAAGCTTATTTTAGGCAATTAATTAGAAACCTGCCCCTTCCGTGCCCTCCATCCCAGTTCCTGCTGGCCTGGCTCAGCATCTGGCTCTTTCCCTGGCCCTGGGGCTCTGCACTTCCCAAAACCTTCCAGGAGCTCTAGGATCCTCCCAGAGACTGAGTTTGTTTTTTCTCCCTTTTCATCCTCCTCTTGAAAGCAAAACCAACGGAGATGAATCGAGGGGGTGCAGCCCCTTTTCCCATTTTCCTCCTTGGCAAAGTGGAAGGGCAAGAAAAATGCAGAGGTTTACAGCTGCAAGCCAGGTGCTGAGACCCTGCTCCTCAATGGGATGCAAAAGTACCCCCCTAAAACAGAGTAACCTAAAAAAAATATAATAAAATCA
Source organism: Chloropsis cyanopogon (assembly GCA_013400585.1). NCBI lineage: Eukaryota > Metazoa > Chordata > Aves > Passeriformes > Irenidae > Chloropsis > Chloropsis cyanopogon. The sequence continues at coordinate 106,158 of WEZZ01029446.1, forward strand.
GATCAGGAAGAAAACAGCAAAAAACAACCAAACAGCTCCTGAGGTCAATCAAAGTTCAACACTTGGAGAAAGAAGAAAATCTGTGTATGTGTGAGAAAGAGGGAGAAGTAGCTGTGATTGAGAGAAAGGAGGCAAAGGGAGACAAGATAAATTCTGATTATCTGGTGGAATCAAGACACTTAACTGCCCTGTCTGATTCCTGAGAGGAAACAAATGGAGCCTATAACTTTGTACTGCAGGAAGATAATTTGTCCCTGTTTCCTCAGCCCTTGCTGGAGCCAGGTCGGTGCTCGGGCTGGAGGAGGCTTGGGCAGCATCTCCAGCACGACCCCGGGGGGAGATGGAAGGAGTTTTTCTTTGTGAGAGCCCTGAGAGGGGCTGCTGGCAGATGTGCTGCAGCTCTGGCTCTGCGTGGCCTCTCCAGGCAGGACCCTCTCCTTCCTGATCACGGGGGGAAAAGTAGGAGAAAATCAATAAATACAATAAATCAATGCTGAAGAATTCAGTGGAAGGTAACTGGAACAAACTTTTGTCCTGGTGGTGAAAGCTTTAATGCCACACTCCTAAACTTAGCGTTCCCTTGGGGTAAAACTTGGAGCAAAGCAGTTGTGAAATCTCATTTCTCATTTCTCTGTGTTTCTTGTTATCTTCTATTTAATTTGTTGGTTTTGATCTGTATTTTATATGTTTGTAATACTTTTTTTTTTCTGAACTAGGTGGTCTGAAAGTAGGCTGGTGATTACTGCCTGACTGGGAGATAAGGGAAAGGGTGAAGGAGCTCTTAGGTTTTGGTGCCTCATTTGGGAGGGTTTGAGATGGGATTTTTCTCTGCTCACACTGCTTCTGAGCTGTCCCTGTCTAAGCTCTGATGAAGTTTCTTGTTTCTAACTGACCAAAGCACAGAGAAATTGAGGAATCTGTCAGTTTTGCCCCCTTTGGAGAGGAAGGTGGTCGAGCTCAGAGTGCTGTTTTGCACGGATCCTACTCCAAAGGCTGACAGGAGCAAGACATGGAGGTGTGATGATGTGCTCTGCCCAGAAACGCCTTGCCTCCTTCTCCAGGTTGTCCTGAATTTAGGAACTCAATTCCCTGACAGCTGGAGGTAGTTGCAGTGCAGAGAGAGAAGAGTTAAATCTTAAATGCTTGTTGATTTAGTTATTTATTTATTGGTACAACTGGGTTTGCAGGACACAAACCACAAATATGATTAAAACTGGGTGGCACATGGTTTTCCTATTCAGCAGGAATTTTAAGCTCCTTTCCTTTCCAAAGACGTGACCAAGACCTTTTGGAGTTTGAAGCATTTGCTCTTCTGGAGGGAAATGATGACCTCTTGATGTGGGGTTTTTGAATGGGAGGTAAAGGGTGGAAGCCTGTTCTCCTATAAAAAAAAAAAAAACAAAAAACAAAAAACAAACAAACAACTGGGCAGAATAAAGAGGCATGATCCTGGATTTATTTTGTCCTAGTTACTGGCTTTCCCAGCCATGGAGACTGAGTGTCTTCTTTTTTCCTTGGGGCAAAGAAACCTTTGCTAAGGATGGCTTTGAACATCCTCCAGCATCAAATCGAGCTGTTCCCTTGTTTTATATCAGGGCTAGAAGGTTTGAGGGAGTGTAGGGGCTTGGTGTCCATGGGGTTGGCCGCACTGAAGAGGTGAGACCGTGTCAGAGGAGCACTCTGATCACAGGCTGGGATAAAGCCCCTTGCTTTTGTCTTTGTCCAGAATGCCTTTGGTTGCGACCCATCACTCACTTGCACCTGTTGGTGGAAGGAATGTTGGGTTTTTTTTCCCCAGTGGTTAATTCTTAGCTGCTCCTTTTAAAACAACTGCTATTTTTCCTCCAAACAGGAATTAGTCTGGGTTTGGGCGCTGAGTCTTGCTGTGCTTTCGTGCTCATTGCTCAGTATCACATTTTGTCCTCTCCGTGGCTGTGCTCGAGATGGCCTGAGTCATCTCACTCTTCTTAGTCATAGATGAGGCAGTTCAAGCTTTTAAAGCCTTTTTTTTAAAAAAAAAAGGAAAAGCATTTTTGCTTGCTCTTGAAATTTTTTGGCTTCCTCTTGCATCCAGTCCTGAAGGTGATGCAGCCAGGCAAGCAGCTTGTAGCGTTGCAGCCTTGGCAGAAGCAGCTTTTTAGCCTAAAAGCCACTCCTGACTTCCCCAGGAGCCCTGTGGCTCTGCAGGCAGGGTGTGGAATGGCTCCTTGCATGCTTGGACCCCCATTCCTGCCAGCAGGGCTGCCTTTGGGATGCTCTCCTCTGCAGCTGTGGCCCTCCAGCCTTTTGAGGGTGCTTGGAGCAGGGTCAAAAAAAAAAAATTCCCAAAAGAGCCCAAATTAAATCTTCACCTGGCTGCTGGGTCCTCCATGTTATGTGCCATGCTGTCACCTGAGCTTGTACCAGCAGCAATTTTACATGGCACTGTTGTGTCCCCAGTGAGGTTGGTGGCCTTGGGACCTGCCAGGCCAGCTGGGTCCTCACTCAAAATGTGCTTCACCAATGTCCTAGGGCACTAAATCTTTAATCACAAAGTCATGCAGGGCGAAGGCAAATGCCTTACAGAAGTCTATTACTTCTTCTTTATCTGCCAAAGTTGTACTCTCATCAAAGAATAAAATCAGGTTTGTTTGACAAGCTCTATTTTCCATAAAATCGTGTTGACTGGCATTAATTATGTTCCTATCATTTAATTCTTTATTAATGGAATCTCATCTCGGCTTTTTCCATTATTTCGGCCGTGATTGATGTCGCACCAATCAATTGGGAATTGCCCAGCTTGCTCTGCTCTCCAAACTGTGCTGCTGCTTTTGCCCTCTGGTCTGCTGGAGATTCCCTCATCTTCCCAGAGGAATGAAATTTGGGCATCTCTTCTCCTTGGCCAGGAGATCTGGAGGCATGGAGTGCTCTGGTGCTGCCAAAGGTGGTTCACTCAGACTGTCGCCCCCCCGTCCTCAAATCCACGTGGCCAAGGAGAAATCTCATCCTTATCCCCCCCATCCTCAAGGCCAGGCAGCCTAGGGAATCTCCCATCCTTATCTCCATCCAGCAGCTTTTTTCCTGCTGGTTTCTCCCCCATCCTACTGGGGAAGGCACGGAGAGCAGCTGGGGGGGACAGCAGGCAGGCAGGCAGGGTCAGCCAGCCATGGCACAGTGTGAGAGCGCACAGAGGTGTCATGGAGGGGCCCAGAATGATCTGAGGAGGTTCCTGTGGGACTGAAATGAGGCTGTAGGGGTGGTGGCTGTCCCCTGCTTCTGTTGTTGTACCTGCTGGTGGTGCCCCTGGGCAGGAGGAGTGTGAGGGAGGCTGGTCAGCACTTACCCCGGGGCATCCTCCATCTCTAGTGCCAGGGCTGACCCCAGCTGACTTTCTCTTTTGCTAAAGGCAAGGAAGGAGAGGATCTGTGGTTCAGTCCATCTGTGCCAGACAGAACAGTCAGGCCATGCTCAGCCTGACTCCCCTTGAGGCACTGGAGCACCCTGGGCGTGATCCCAGGTCTTCCGCAGACCGCTGTTCTCCAACAAGCTGGATGTTTTCAGGATTTCTTCTTCTCTGCCTCGTTTTGCTCAGGATTTCTTTCCTCTCTGTGTCTCCCAGGTTCCTCAGTGACTCAGCTGCTGGCCCGGGACCTGGACAATGACCCTCTGGTCTTCGGGGTGGTCGGGGAGGAGGCCAGTCGCTTCTTTGCCGTGGAGAGCGTCACCGGTGTCGTGTGGCTCAGGCAGCCCCTGGACAGAGAGGTAAAGCTGGGGAAAAACCACCTCTGCTCCGTAAAGGGTGGCTCTCCATCCTTGACAGCTGAGATGGGTGTTGCTCCCTGGTGAGGAATCTGGGTGTGTCCACATTCCCTGGACACCCTGTCGTTGTCTCCACTTCAGTGGGGATGTGGGCAATCAGCAGCGTGCTCTGGTTTCATCTGGGTGCTAGCATAACACCTGTGGGTCTGGAAGTGAAGGAATTAATAAGTGGAGATGATCTACCAAGGAGCCAGGCTGCTCACACAGTCAGGGAAATGTGCAGGCTTCCTCTTTAAATCTCTATGCCAATTAAATCCTTTACTATTTAGAACAGCGTGTCAAGAGATCTGAGGTATCCCTGCTTATTCAATCTCATCAAGACTTTTCATCCTCTTGTGGATTCAGGCTGCTGGATGCTAAATTTGGCAAGATTCTTGCCTCAAAGCTATTTCACCACCCCTATTTTCAATGGCAGCTTTGGTGTGCAAGGCTGGAATCCCATCCAGGTGCCTGCTTTGCTAAAACCTTGGCCCTTGCCTCATTCCTGGAGCAAGGAGGAAGCGATAGCGGGAAGACTGGGAAAATACAGCGTGATTTGGGAAACGTGCTTAATTTCCCCTGTGCTTCTGCTGCCTGTATTTAGTGCTGCCTTGGCCAGCAGCAGCGTTGGGAAGATCAAACCCATTAGCACACCTCAGGCGCTGGCATTCCCAGTGAGAGCCAGCCAGGCATTGGCATGCAGAGGAGCAGGGTGGTGGGTGCTCTCAGGCTGGGGTGGGGGGAAGGCCAAACCCAATTTCACAGTGTGAAGAGCGAGACTTTGGGAAAATAAAGTGCTTTTCTTCACCCTTCCTCTCCCCTCCGCCTCCCCGTGCCAACACTGCTGGCGTGAGTCATAAATCTTCCCTGATCCAAATGCCTCCTGCTTCCTGATACTTCCCATGGCAGCCTTAAGCCCAGGAGGGTGATCAGTAGATTTTAGGTGCCTTGTGGTGTGGAGGGTGGGAAGGGAAGGAGCAGGGCAGAGCTTGGATGTGTGGGTGGGCTCAGCTGATCCCAGGGGCTCAAAGCATGTGGGAGACAGTGAGGAATTCCCAGTGCTGGGAATGGGAACGGGAAAGGTGTAAATGACAATTTATGGTGGAGGAAGCAGTCAGAGGGAAGGGATGGAGATGAGCAGAAAGTTGGGAACAGAGAACACTGGCCTGGATGCACGTGTTAAAAAAGTCAGGGGGGAGGAGGCCACTCAGGAGAAGTGGTGGGAAGGGAAAAGGAAGAGGTGAATTCTTGTACTACGGAGGAGAAAGAAGGGAGAAGGAGTCATAGTAAGGTAAATGATGCAGGAAAGGATGAAATAAAGAAAAGGAGGAAAGAGCAAATGTATAGAGGCAAAATGAATTTTAAAAGATTATTTTTTTTTTACTCCTATGAAGATTAGAAGGAAAACGGATTTTTTTTACAAAATGGCAGACCCCGAGGCTAAAGAATTGTGTTAAAATAATTTTAGAGACAGCAGTTGGTATGTGGAAGCATCCTCTGATTATTTTATTGAGTTTTTAAAATTTAAATGCTCAACAAGTTGTTCCTTATCTCCTGTTTTTCCTTTCTTCCCTATTGCGTTGTCCCTGGTGGATGAGTAGGGGGAAAAGAGGGCTGAAAGCCACTGATGCAGCAGGGTGGGATGGCACAGGGAGCAGAGTAACTCCTCTCCCTTGGGATTTCAGCTCTTCCTTCTGCCTACCAGCATTGCCCCGAGGCAGGAGTTAGAAAGGGCTTTCCCTGGTGGTACTTCCCAGCTGTCTGGATGGAAATGTGGGAGCACACTGTGGGGGGCTGTTCCCAAACCCTTCTCTGAGATGAACATGGACTCTGGTGCAAGCAGAGCTCCTGCTCCGGGCGCTGCTGGCTGCTGCCTGTCCCTGAGCCGATCTCATTAGGAATAAATCAGCCAGAGCTGCAGCATGGAGAGCCATTTCAAGCTGGCTTTCCCAGCCTCTCCTGCCTGATGCTTTGGAAACATCGAGTTGCTGTGCTCCAGCAGCTCAGGCAGGGCAAGGACACCAGAGGTGGGAAGGGATTGCCAGGAGTGGAGGGGAACAAAAAACACCAGCTGGTGGGCAGGCACCAGGTAGGTGTGGTGGCCCAAGTCCTGCTGTCCATCTTTACATGATTCTTTGGTAAAATAGGAGCAAAATGATTGCTGGTGGGAAGAAAAGGGTCAGGAAGAGAAGGTCTGCCTCTGCAAGCAATATCCCCCTGCCCTGATCCCAAAAAAATTTGCTCTTTCCCACTTGTTGCTCACCCCAGCATCAGTGACTTGAATAGATCCCTATTGCAAGCTGTGGGTTGAATTGAGGCAGTAAGGAGCAGAGAGAATTTTGTGGGTATTTTCATGGAATTTCAGGCTTGTCCCAGGATTCCCAGCTGTGTGATAGGGAAGCAGCAGCAGGATTTAGAGGCCCTCACTGAGACTGTGTTGCATTGCCACGAGTCATAAATCTTGACATGTTTTAAGTGCCCAGCTGCCGATCTGGGAGTTGGCTCCTTAGCCCTGCATCCTCCTGCCCTGGGGCAGGGCATCTCCCACGCCTGTGGAACACACAGGAGCCCTGCTGGCATCCAGCTTCCCCAGCATTTTCTGCCCAGTGCAGGTAGTGGCACTCCAGCACCTCTCCTCTTCTGGAAGGTCCTGAAAGCATTTTGCGTGTAATAACATTGGCTAAAAGTCCCCAGCCTGCCACCTGCAGATAAACGCTACAGCATCTTTAATTACAGGGTTTTTTTCTTCTCTTTCCCTTTCAGACTAAGTCAGAATTCACAGTTGAATTTTCTGTCAGTGACAGCCAAGGGGTGAGTGTGACTTCTCATTTCATGGTCTGCGGCACGGAGGGAGGGGAGCAGGGGGTGTGGGTCACTTCTGCACCAGGGCAGAGGGGTCACCCCTGGGCCCAAAGCCCAAAACACAGCCACAAGCTGGCTTTGGGCTCTAAAATCCACACCTAAAGCTGACACCCTGCTGTTGTTGGGTCCACAGGTGATCAAAGGGACAGTCAACATCCAGGTCGGAGACGTGAACGACAACGCCCCGCAGTTCCACAACCAGCCCTACAGCGTCCGCATCCCTGAGGTAGGGATCACCTCTGCCTGGCTCCTGCTCTTCCCTCAGTGGCCACTCCTGCTCTCTGGTTGCCACCACGGAGCTGGCCACCAGTGTACAGGGCTGTCCTCTTGCCCTGGGCCCTTGTGAGGTTGCGGGAGGATGAAACTTCTGGAAGTTACTACGTGAAAATGAACAAAGTGTTTTGGGTGTTGGGGGAAGGAGGTGGAAGCGGAGGTGTGGTGCTGTGGTGACATCTTTCCCATGACAAATGGGAAGTTTGCTAATGAGTGTAAATGAGGATCTGTGTCTCGTTCTCTCCCTTGGAGCTGAGGGAGTGCACAGCTCTTGTCACAGAGGTGACCTGAGGCAGGACCAAGTATTTCTCCAAATGCCTGAGTTCTGGCAGAGTGCTGCCCAAAGGCTTCTGCCCTGCCTGGTGATTTCCTCTAACAGCTCCATAGCAGGACTGGTCCCATATTGTCCCTGGAATAAAATAGGTGGGAAGGGGCCACAGGAGATTGTCTGACCCAAGCTCCCACTAATCCAGGGAGAATTTTCATCTTAGGTCAGATTGCTCAGGGCTTTATCCAGCCAAGTGTTAAATATCCCCTGGGACAGAGTTTCCACAACCTTCTGCTGCTCTCTGTGCTGGCCACTGCAAGGGAGGTGACATCTACTCATCCATCTGGGACAGCTTCTGCCCCTGCAGCCTGACTTGGCCAGAAATTTACAGGTCTGATGTGAATTTAGTCTTTAAGCTGTGGCTTCTGGTGCCAGGAGGAGAAGGTGAGGATATTCCATTTGAAACAGGGGGTTAGTAGAGCATTTGACATCCTCCAGTGGAGGAAACCTCTTTTTGCACCACAGTGCCAGGGCAGCTTTTCTCATACTCGGGGTGTGGGTGAGGTCCCGTGTGCACGGTGTGTGTGTGAAATGAAGCAGCTTTGGTAACTGAGAGGTGCAAAAGATTGTGTTACCAGAGTGTGTTTAATACTCCTGCTTCTGCTGCCCTGCCCTGCTGGGCTGTGATCCCTCCCTGTCCCTCTGCTGCGGGGATGAGGTTTCTTCATTAGAGCTGCTCGTGATGTATGAGCCGGGAGCTGGAGTCTCATCTTTGCACCAAGTCATCTGAAACCTCCCCGTGAGAGTGACACTGGGTCAGAGGCATTTCTGCTGCTCTTTAGAGCTCGAGGGGTGGAGAAATGGCTCAGCAAAACCCACACCAGGTGCCCCCTGCTCCTGCCCATGCTCAGGCCTCTGGAGCTGGCGGGTGGCTGTCGTGCCTTGCTGCTGCTCCTCCGGGTCGTGCTCTGCCTGCAGAGGTCTGCAAAGCAAAAGGAATGGCAGTAGGATGGGAGGAGAACAGGCTCCTCTCCCCTGCCCTCAGTCTGACCTCTGGTTTTGCTGTTACCTTCATGTGAAGAGATGGAAATGGGTTTCTGTGACTCCCCTGGGAATCGGGGCTGTGTTAAGCACTGTTTTTTTATATACCTGGAGTATCTGTGCTGCATCTCTTCTCGCTGATGGCTTCTGCTTAAGACCCACTATTGCAAAGCTTGAGTTTTCCCCATTTCCAATATTAACCTGTGCCCAGCCTGGGGAGCAGGGAGAGCAAAATTCCTGGTTTGGAATCATGGAATCCTAGAGTCACAGAATGGTTTGGATTGTAAGGGACCTTATAGCTCCTCTAGTTCAGCTCCTGCCATGGGCTGGGACAGCTTCCACTGGTTGCTCCAGCCTGGCCTTGTCACTTACAGGGATAGAGCAGCCACAGCTTCTCTGGGCACCCTTACCAGGGCCTCACCACCCTCACAGGGAAGAATTTCTTCCCAATATCTAATTTAAACCTCCTCTCTTGCAGTTGAAGGCCATTCCCCCGTGTCATATCACTCCATGCCCTCATATGTAGGAAATTAGGGCTGGCTGAGGACAGGGAACTGCAGGCAGGTGATCTGGACAACAAAATATATAGAAGAAGAGGCTGTGCACGTGAGCTGTGGTTCTGCTGTGAAGGATTTCCAGGACTGGCTGGCTGTTTGGGGTACAGCAAGCCTGGTGTTCCCCCCGTGCAGCCACCCAGCACCTGGCTGGCCTTGGGAGCTGTGCTCTTCTGGAGGTTGGCCTAATCTAATTATAAGGCAGCGTGTGCCAGCTCCCAGTTTCTCCCCGTGATCTTTAACCAAGGGCACCGATCAGAGGTAATGAGCCACAAATGCGTTGCTCTGCCAGCATCCTGGAGGCACTCCTGTTCTTTTGCCAGGGAGAGAGAGCCCTGCTTTGCCAGGCACTGTGGGAGCAGGGGATGGGGTCTCACCTCCCAAAGAGGAGCCTCCAAGGGCTGCAGGCCGCGGGAGGTGTGAGCAGTAAACTTTTTCTGAGTGTGGTGGCACAGCTCTCAAGGAGGAGATGTGCATTTGGCTTTGAGAGCTGTGCTGAGCCACGAGTTTTCCTTGTTGCTTGCCCATGACTGCTCGAAGCTGGAGGTGATGTGGCATGGAAAAGTGATGGGGGACGTGGGGAGCAGCTGAGGCTGGGGAAGCAGCCATGGTGAGGGGTGACAGGTCACCTCATGCTCCAGACAGCTTGAGGGTGAGCAGTGAGGGCACAGGTACCAAAATCCACCTCAGAGAGCACCCAGCCCAAATCGAAGGGCCTGTGGACAATGAATGAAGAGGGCTGGAGCTTGGAGAAAGAGAAGAGGCTAGTGTGGTTTTCAATAGACTGGCTCTGTGCAGATTTGGCAGCTAATGAGGGTTTTTCTCTTTTTAATTTTGAGATAAATGGACGTATCGATTTGCAGTTGTCGTAGCTAATGGAGCAGCAACCGAAAGGCTATTTAAACCTCGCTGCTATTGTGTGGCACTTGGAAAGTCAAAAGAAGAGCGTGCATAAATAAATGGAACATGAAGTAAACTGACCTTTAAAAACAATAGTGCCTCTAAATGCCCATCCTGGTGTTTTACGTGGTCCGCTTGGTGTGAGAATGGGAATTTATTTGGGCACGGCTGCGGATTGCCGTCGCTCTGTGGTGCAGGCAGGGACAGAGAGGATGCACCACAGCAGCTCGGGATGCCCAGACCGGGACTGCTGGAGTGGCACCGGCCCCCTGTGCTCTCTGTGTGCTGATCTCATCCCTGGAACAGCTGCCAGGGGCTGGCAGAGGGATATTGCTGCAGCGTAATCGTCCGTCCCGTCTGGGCAAGGGCGCCCCGTGCTCTGCGTGTCAAAAGGCGGCGAGGCGGGGCGGGTGCGCTCACGTCTGCGCAGGAAAGGGGAATCCTGCTAGAATTGGCAACTTAATTCACCAAGCTGGCCTCGACAGAGCTCATTAAGTTCCCGTGTATTCATTTCAGGCTAATGGCTGTCATGCTGGCTGCTGTTTGATTTGCTGTAATAGACTTTCATGGCTTTCCAGTTTGCGAGGACGTGCGTGCCCGTGGCTGTGCCCCGTGGTGCTGCTGTAGTATATTAGTTAGCTGCTCATGTGCTTGCTACTCTGACCTTCAGGGTTTGTTCTCCTCTTGGATGCATCCCTTGCACTTCATCTCCTGCTCACAGCCTCTCTTCTACCCCCCTCACCCAACCCCAAGGTACCACATTCCGGGAGTCTCAGGGTTTTGGATTTTACATAAGGAGAGATCTATTGCCAAGCCTGTGGCAGGCTGTTGTGGCCATGCCTCGGTTTCTGGCAAGTCCAATCTGCTTTATCTAATCTTTTTTCTGTTCGACTGGATCCATAGGGAGCTCAGAGTTCTTGGATTGTCACTTGCTTTCAGGTGAAGCAAGCAAGTGGAGGGGAGCCAAGCCCCTGTTTGTGGTACCTGGTGAGATGGGGACGTCAGGGTGGACTGTTCCCCCTGTGTGCCTGCTGGGCTTTCTGTCCCAGTCCCAAGCAGGAAACCTCCTGGAGCTTCCACACAACTTTCCATTTGCTTTTAACTCCTGGGCAGTGGTGGAGTCACCATGCCTGGAGAGGATGTGGCACCTGGGGACGTGGATATGTGGTGGCCTTGGCAGTGCTGGGGCAATGGCTGGACTCGATCCTAGAGGGCTTTTCAAGCCTAAATTGTACTATGAGGTAAACTAACTTCAAGTCTAGTACCTCCTTGGGAAAAGCTGTTTTCTCCTAGAAGCCCCCAACATCCTGAGCTTGCCGATCAAGTTAAAGCCATCCGTGGCCTTCTCTTGGCCTTGGAGCCTCAGCAGCTCTGACATGCTGGCAGAAAGGTCATTTAATTGTTGATTTTTTTGGATGAATGTTCCCTCAGGAGGTTTCCATTGGAGTTTTTTCTCCTTTTGTGCTTCCCCCATCCCTGGAAGTGTTCGGGAACAGGGTTGGATGGGGCTCTGAGCAACCTGGTCTAGTGGAAGGTGTCTGTGGCAGGGGGTAGGAGCTAGATGGGCTTTAATGTATCTTCCAGCCCAAACCATTCCATGATCCTATGATCTTCCAGCAAAAAGCCTGGCACTGGGCCAGAGATTGCAATTCAGCACCTCAGTCATTCATGAAAGCACAGCTGCACCACCAGAGAAGTACCTGTAACTTCACAAGGACACAGGAATTAGAGCTCTGCTTTCAAATTTGTAACCACAGCCCTCTGCCTTGGGAATGTGCTCGTCTCATCCTGAATTCAAGCAGGCAGGGCTGTGGGAAAGGAGTTTAAAAATGGGAAGGAAAGTTTCTGGTCTGCACACAGCAGTGTTGAGATGGCCATGGTCCAGCTTGCAGGTGTCTTATCTCCTGAGCTTAGCCCTGATTTGCCAATTTATTTTAATTGGGAGGCAGGCGGGCACTCGCCATCAGCAGCAGTCCCTTCTGCTCGGGGAGCAGCCTTTGGGACTGAGCCTTTCACAAGCTGCTGGACACCATTTCCATCCTTAATATGGGGGTGTAGCTGAAATCGTGGCTTTGATGATGTCATTTTCTTAATTGTGCAGAAAAGTGTTTGGCAGGGAAGGAGGAGAGGAAGGAAGGGAGCGTCACTGCCCTGTCCCATCACACAGCCTGGAACCAGACCGTGCTCCACAGTGAGCAGGGGCAGGGAGGAGCAGAGAAAGGCCCAAAAGCCCTTGCTGTAATTAAAATTATTATTTTGCTTTAAGGGTAATAATGTCAGTAATTACATCAGTTTCCCTGCCATCCTGCCCGAGAGTCTTCAGGGGCTCGTATAATTCTATTGCCATGGCTCGAGGCCTGGTGCTGCGCATACGAAGCAGCTGCCACGAGCTCAGCTCCCCCTCAGCTGCATTAGCCAGTGCCTTGCACGTTCCCAGACACCTTCTGGGGCTTTCTTTCCTCCCCTCCTTTAAATAAAGAGCCTTTTTAGTGGAGGTGATGATAACAGAGCTGATAAGGAAGATAGACCACATTGCAAAAATGGTCTGTAATCATTGCTAGCTGTTTTCCTTCCTAATTTTTTTTTTTTTTTTTTTTTTTATTCACTCATTGTTTTCCTTCTCTTCTTATCCTTATGTTTCCATGTGGAGTTGAGAACTGAACAAATAATTTACAGTGAATAACTTATCCCCCAAATCCAGTCATCTCTTCCTTCCTTCCATTACCTTTGAGCATGCAAAATTTGCAAGTGCCTTGAACTTCACCTCAGCAAATCAGATGCAGTTTTTAAAATTTATTCATTTATTTGTTGTGGGGTGGGGTTTTTTTTTGTTTTTAAAACTTCCTGGAAAGGCAGCATGCAATTTAGTGAGTTATTGAAGCTGTGTTCATTTAGCACTGTTGGACAGAAAAGCTGCCTCTCCTTCCTGGGTACATCAAGCATTTGCATCTCCCTGGAATCCCACTGGCATGCCCAGTGCTGGGGATGTCTCACCTCCAGAGCCTGTTGGACAAATAGGAAGAGGGGATTTGACTGGTGTTTGCTGTAGCAAGGGGGTCTCTGTTGCACAGGTGATAACCTGCAGCAGGTGAAACACTTCCCAAACTTCCTGGACATCCTCAGTTTTAATCATCTTTATTGTTGCTTTCCACATGCAAGCAAAACATAAATGGGCTGGGAAGTGCAGGCCCTGTCTTGGGCTTTCCTTCTGGCTTTGGGATGCTGGCAGTGTCTTCAGGCAAGAGCTTGGAGAAGCACAGCAGGCACCAGCTGTCATCTTCTCCCTGCGTTTTTCCACCAGGACTGGAGAAAAGAATTTAAACGAGACAGACTGCAGTGCATTGAGTAAAACGTGGGGTTGGGGCTGAAGGGGTTTGCACAGCTCCCATTGTAGATGTCAGAATCCTAAAACAGTTTGGATTAGAAGGGATATTTAAAGGTCATTTAGTCCATCCCCCGTCATGGGCAAGGACAATTTCCACTATTCCAGGTTGCTCCAAGCTTCGTCCAGCCTGGCCTTGAACACTGTCAGGGATTCAGTGGCAGCCACAGCTTCTCTGGGCACCCTGTGCCAGGGCCTGCCCACCCTCATTTTAAATCACTTCCTCCTTTGAAGCTGTGACCAAGCAGGTGCTCAGACCTGGAACATCCTTCACTCTGAAGGTAATCTGCCTGCAAGTTTTTGTTGTTACTGCTGGCATGTCTGCTGTGACGCCAGAGGGTCTTGAGTGACGTCCTAGGGAGAAAGAAAGTGTCCCCTGTCCCTTGTCTGGATTCACCAGTGAGCAGCAGACCCTGGTCCTTTAATACACGTGACTGAGGAGTGAAATGAGAGATGCAACAGAAACTACTGGGGCGGAAAACTCCAAATGGCGTGGAAGTAATGTGTAAAGTGTCCTGGAGATAACAGTCATTTCCACCAGGCACAACTTGGGCTCTTTCTGGAAGGGTACTGCAGCAAAAGGGTGGGGGGACAGCCTGAAAATTAGAAATAGTCGTGCAGTTCTGGCCAGTGTAGTGCTGGGCAGGATGAGGGAGACGGGGAAAAGAGCAGGTTTTGACCAGAAAGGCAAGCCAGTGTGGGAGAGAAGTAATTTGGTGCCTCCATGGAGGAGCTGAAAAATTAGGAAATTATCTTGAGGGAGAAGAAGGGAAAGTGTACAGCAACGTTCTCTGAGTGAGGAGAACACAGGCAAAGAGGGGAGAGGTACCTTGGGTAAATCAGTAATCATCCCTCATGGGAGAAATGGGAAAAAGGGAAAACATCCTCACGCCCCGAGCTCCTTCACGTGGGTGCTGAGGGCACGTACCTGCTGATTTCCAGGCTCTGCTGGGTCTGTCCCAGTGTCATCCTTGAGGTCAGGACAGGGCCTGAGCTTAGAATGGCTGGTGCCAGGGGCTGGTGGCTCCTCGGGATCCTGCTGGCAGTGGGTTGCTCAGACCAGGCACGTTCCTCTGGAGCAGGAACAGTGGCTTGTGATCTCACAGCTCTTCTGCTGCAGGAGCAGCTCAGGCCTGGGCTGAAGGTCTCTTTTCCAGGGGACATTCCAGCCCAGCCCTTTCAGTGTAATTACACTTACACATCTGGGCAGCAGATGGCTTCAAGGTCTCCTCCCTGTCCCCGGCAGGAGGAAGGGCTCTGTGCTGCCGTGAGCAGAGGGGTGAGGAGGGAGTGAATGTGACCTGCTGGCAATTAGTTTTGTTTTATCTCCCTTTCCTCTGGTTACCATCTTCTCCCAGAAGCCTGGGATGTAACTTATCTCATGCCAGCCAGCAAAAGCTGCATCCTCCCTCCACACATCCCTGTTTTGTTTACCTCCCTCTCCACAGCTCACCTTTGCACTCATCAGCAGGACCAGGCCTGGATGTAGGAATGGTTTTAAACTCGTTCAGGTGGTGAGCAGCAACTGCTCCATGCCAGGAAGCAAAAACTCCATCACTGAAAATATATTTAACATTTTTTACTCACATACTCGTGCAGTTTGTTGGTTTAGGCTCCTTTTTTAGTCACATGATTAAGGTTGTGCTGAGAGGTGCTGTGTGAGGGGCTCTGGAATTTTAGGATCCAGGCCCTTTTCCACCTGCAGTAACCAAGATCAGCAGCAGATCCATGAGGTGGGCACACATTTGCATCCTCACTCCCTGCAGCATGGGAATGTGAAGCTGCAGCTGGCACAAGAGGCACTTTTTTCGATAAAAACACCATTTTTAATTAAGATGGAAATATTTAGGAAAATGTAGCCATTTTGACAGCAAAGCTGGGGGAGAAATAGCATTTCAAAAGAACCATAAAAATCGCTCTTGCAATAGATTCATTCCAATTTCTTCTTGAGAATTGCATTTTATGTTTTATTGGTTTGTAATGTGTCAGTGACAGTCATGTATAATAAGATTTCTACTGCTGGTCAAACTTTGTGGTAAAATAATAGACTAAATCAGCCTCTCTATAAGTTTTTTAAATATTTATGTGTGAACTGAACTGTTTGTATCAGTTCCAAACTATTTTCATTACAAATGGAGGGAATTTGATCTAAGTAGAAGTTTCAATCAAAATTAGGGGCCATTACTTAATTTCAAACACTAATTGCTGTGGGAACTTAAAATGTGGGTGATTTATTTTGTTAGTGCAAATAATGGAGAGAGCAGGGAAAGTGAATAGAGGGTTCAAGGCAATTTTGGTTCAAGGAGGAAAAAAAATGGGGAGCTTTTAGTTTTGGAGATTTGCTTTATGGGAGATTTGTGAAACGTATTTATTTGCTTTTCTGAGACAGGATGCAAACCCAGTGGGTGAAAAAGGAGAGGTGGTCACAGCTGTCACTTTGTGTAGCATGATGGTTGCTTGTCCCTCTTTTTCCAGGGAATTGAGCTCATTCTGTGTGGTCAAGGGGTGCCAGGGAGGTGTGTTTGGCTGCAGCTCTGAGCTCAGGTGATGGTTATACCAACAACCCCCTTGTTCTCCAAACCTTGCCTTGGCTTTCGTTGTGGTGATATGTTACTTCCTTAGGCTTGTCCTGCAATTGTAAATCAAAGTGGAAAGGGTAGTGGGAAGGAGGGAAGGGAGAAGAGGAGGAGTCAGTGAAGTCAGCCGCCTCCTGCCCAGCCTGTGTGTGATTAATTTCAGCCACTCCCACGTGTGTGGAGGCACCTCCTGACCTGGAGTCCGGCTGCTTGTGCCAGGATGGCCACCAACACTACCTTCAAACTGGTGTTTAAGGAGGAATAAAAGGAGTTTGTAACTGTTAGGCTGCTATGCTGGTATCCAAGGGATGCTTTTTTAGCACTTCTACATTCATTACCATCAGTGGAAGATGATTTTTCCCTAATTAGTAAATCTTTATTTATAAGTAAGTTGAGAGCGTGGTTTTCCAAGCCGTGGAAGAAGAGGGATCTACCTGTGCTCCATCCCATAACCCGAGCTGGATGAAAATCCTGAAAGGGGAACCATTTTTCTGCCTATGTGATTTAGATGACCAAATTGAAATGCTAAATCTCCCTGAATCTGCTGTGCCAGTGCTTGGCAAAACCCTTTATTAACCGTGCTGGAAATGCGCAGCCAGATGTGTGTTTGCAGATTTCCTCAGGAGAAAATGCTCCAGGGTGTGCTGTCTGTGCCTTGCCTCTGAGGGGCTGAGAGGGAAACAGCAGGACAGGTGGATGGCTTGTTTTCCTGTGTGTAGCTCATGCCTGTGGGGAAAGGCATTTTGCAGAGGCTGTGCCTGCTGGTGTGAGCCCCACGAGGATGGTGGCACTGCAAGTCACCTGGTTCTTGCAGTCAGCAGGGAAATTTCACCCCAGTCCTTGCAGTCAGCAGGGAAATGGGTGCTGGGGAGAAAGGCCAAGAGTCATGCAGGATGGGATGTCCCTGCCCTGTGGGGCCCAGTCATGGCATTGCCTCTGAGCACACCTGCAGGGTCCTGCTGGGGCCTGAGGAGCGCTGGGAGAAGGCTGGATCCCCCTCCAGTGACAGGGATCACTGCCAGCCTGGTGTCCCAGCATGTCACAGGGCTTCACTGCGAGACTTTCCTTCGGCAACCTCCTTTCTGAGGGCCTCGAGTCCAAGCCCTGTGTGAAGGGCAGTTTCTTCAGCCAGCTTTGGCGCCTCCAGAGCGTGTGCTCCATCATCTGTCCCTGGTCACCTCCACTGTTGGTGTGCCCAGGCAGTGTCAGGAGGAGGTCAGCTCTCCTCTGGCAGGCACAAACCCATTTCTCACCTGGCTGTACAAAGCAGTGAGAGCTTCACCACCTTCTTTGCTTATGGTAGCACCTCTGAAATGGAGTGTGGGTGTCTGTACTGTGTCTGCACCCCCTGTCTGTGGGCTAGGTGTGGTGTTTGGTGGCTCAGGTGCTTGCACCTAACACCAAGGAGCCTGATCCCCACATGTCTGGTGCTTTGGGCTTGGGAGAGGCAAGCAGAGGCTGGAAGAAGAGCACGGAGGAGCCACATAAATGGTAGATGGTGAGGAGAGGAGAAGGCAGCCTCAGGGAGATCTTTGGGAAAGGCAGGCAGCAGGGACAGGAGAGCAGAGCCTCACCTCCATTCTGCACGTTCGAGCTTGAGGCTGGGCTGCGGCAGGCAGGCTTTATTTGGGGGGGGAATCTGCTTAAAAAGCCTCACTGGAGCGTTATGGAATGGGAATGTGAAGGGTAATTGAGCTGAAAGCCATTCTCCTCCCGCAGCCCGCGCGACGGGACCCGCTCCGGCGCCCCCGAACGCCGGCCTGGAATCCTGCTGGGAGAGCAGGAGGTGGGGTGCACCCCCTGGGCTGGGCCCCCTCCCTGGGTGAGAGGTGGGCACTAAGCACCCACCTAAACCAGAGTTGGAGAGGAGAAGCCACGCTAGGGAGAGATGCAGAGGAAGGTTTTTCTTTTTTACAGAAAGATAAAGAGGTTCCTGAGCTGCAGATCTCCTCCCTTGCAGGCGTTGGTCTGCTCTGCTGTTAGTCCCTGCAGCTCAGGTGCCATCACCCTGTGTCCTTCTGTGGTCACAGCCTTTGGCTGTCCCCCTTCCCCACCCAGAGCTCCACCCAGCAGCCCTGTGCTTTCTCCCTGTGGTGCCCATTAAGAAAATGCCACCCACACACACAGAGGTGCTCCAGAGCACTCACTGGCGTGGCCAAATGGCTGGAATTTGGAATAATCTGAAGAAGCAGATGAATAAAAATCTTAACAAAAGGAGGAGTGTGGCTAGTCAGAGTGGATGTAATCATTAAAGACAAAAGTGAGGTTTTAGTCACTGTCCCTTGTCTCTCTAGTCCTGGGAGTTTGTGGAAGGGGACAGGGGCTTGGAGAGCTGCTGGTGCAGCCCCAGGGAGGGGATTAGAGGAGACCCCCCCCAGTTTGGACTCCAGCACATCCATGGTGTGATATGCTCAGCCCAGTTGTGTACCCTGTCCTCTGTTATTGATTGCTGAACAGGCACAGTTAAGTGCCTCTCATTAATATTTGTTTTGGTGTTTTCCCTGAATTCTGATGAGAGGAGGAGATGCTGCTTATCTCTCTCCTGCAGGTTTTCTTTCTGGAGGATTCCTCTGGCTGGTGACAAACCTGGGCTCTGTAGCCCTCAGGATGAGGGATGAGTTAGTGGTTGACACGAAATCTTGGGAACTCTGCAGAAAGAAAGCAAGGAGGCAAAATTAACACAAAATTAAGATGTAAGAATGCTCTGCTTGTGTCATGCAGATGAAATATGGAATTCCAGGCTCGCTTGTGTTTGTAAATGTCTTACAAGGAACTCTCTGGGCACGTAGGTTGTGCTGGCTGAACTTTGAAATGGATGAGCAAGGAGGAATGTTGGGTTGTGGAGCAGGCAGCCAGGGACTGCTGCTCATCAGAGATCTGGTTCTGAGGTTTAGATTGAGAGCAGAGGCTGTGGGAGTGGACATGTTCACAGCTTGGGTTGGAAGGGACCTTAAAGCTCATCTTCTTCCATTCCCCTGCCATGGGCAGGGACAGCTCCCACTATCCCAGGGTGCTCCAAGCCCTGTCAAACTTGGCCTTGGACACTTCCAGGGATCCAGGGTCAGCCACAGCTTCTCTGGACAGGCTGTGCCACTGGCTCTGCCTTTTGAGGTGGTCTGTGTTCTTATTTCTCGTCTCCATCCCTGACTCTGCTGTGGTGGATGACTCTCCCTTTACTTTCTGTCCCCTCTTCCCGGGGAGCACACGATGGGCACGTGGGCCTGAATTGTTGTGTTATGACCAGCTTCTCTCATCGACTCAGACATGAAAGAGATTTCTGAAACTTGCTGAAATAGGGCAAAGCACTTTTTCTATCTGCCTTGTGTAATAACGCCTTGTTTGTTAGGCTTGACTTGACTGCGACTGGCCCACCCAAAGCCATTGAAATGATTGTGAGCAGCAGTTTCTGCCCGCTCAGGTTGTGCTCCCAGGCACTTTAGGCACAGCTCCTGAAATGAAAGATTTCTGGTGTGCCCAAAGGCAGTGAAGAGAGCTGTTTTAATGTGGTTGCTCCTCCAGCTTTTCAACGGAGAGTTGGGTTCAGGCTCTGCTCTGAAGTGATATTAGAGTCCATGGAGCATGAGAAACTGCATTTGTTTGTGGGTTACAAATGAAGACCTGTCAAAAATCTTTTTCAGCAGTTGACAGAAGTTTTCTTTTTCATGATACATTTAACTTTTGAAGGCTTTGTCTCCCAAGGAGGTTTAGCTCTTCTCTCTATCCCTTTCTATGAGTTTGGAAAAAGATGGTTGGCAAAAGTTGTTCTTCNCCTTTTTAAGCAGCGACAGAAGTTTTCTTTTTCATGATACATTTAACTTTTGAAGGCTTTGTCTCCCAAGGAGGTTTAGCTCTTCTCTCTCTCCCTTTCTATGAGTTTGGAAAAAGATGGTTGGCAAAAGTTGTTCTTCTCTTTTTTGCTCTGCCTCCCCATCAGTTTGGTGGAGTGTTGGATCCTCTGGGGTGCTCTTGCTTCTGGAAAATGGTGTGGCCAGGAATGAAGGGAGTGACAACACTGGGGGAGAGGGGGAATGGGACTCTGTGTGCTTCACCAGCTTCTTGTGGGCAGAGGGCTCAGGTTATTCCCATCGATTTGGTGTCCAGAGATGTTCTGCAAGGGATAAAGGTGTTTATAGGATTTCTGTCCTTTTGTTGTAAGAAGTAGGACGCCATTCCTGGACCCAGGAGTTTGCTAAAAGAGTGTCACATCAGTTCTTCATCACCGTGTTGGGTGTTGCAGCCCCGTTCCGAGGTGCAGGTGGTGTGTGAAGCACGCTGTTGCTCCTTGCTGTCTGCTGCAACTCAGCCTTTTATTCAGTGCAGGCTCTTGACAGGCACTGGGAAGCTGGTTTCAGACACCATCCCTCATTTTGTGTGCTCCCAGATACATCCATAGCTTCCATCTGAGCAACTGAAACATCTGCCTGGCAGAGGGTTTAGAAATATGATATGACCGGACACGTGCAGAACAAAAAAGGGTTGTCAGAGCTGATGGGATTGTGGGGTTTTTTGCCTCCCTCCAATCTCAGCTCAAGGGTTGTCTTAAAGCATTAGTGGGGATGGTAAGCACTTGTCACAACCAGTGTTTTTGTGTAAGCTCAGGAATGTGAGCTCTCCCCTGTCCATCCAGGATGGGGGATGCCAGGGAATGGGCTGGCGGGTGTCAGCCTTGATGCAGAGAGGTCTCCTCTGGTTCAGGTCCTTCTGCACCAGCGCTGGGGGAGGATTCCCAAGGGTTTTCCTCCCGTTTGTAGGCACAGGTGGTGTCATGGCCTCAGTGGGACTGGTTGGTGTCAGAAAGCCAAAGAGCTGCCAGGCACCCTGGCAGGGGCTGAGGAGGAGGAGCGAAGAGAAGGAGCTGCATGGCTTCTGTGAAAATAAATCTGCTTGTGAGGACCACAGGACCTGCCTTGCAGAGAAGGAGGAGAAACATGTTCCTGAGTGTTTGAGGGGGGTGGTTAGCAATCCAGTGGGAGTCCTTGGAGAGGAGGTAGTAGTGCTGACACGTGGTGACTGCCTGGAGCTCCCAGACAGTCTGGGACAGGGAGGTTTTAATCAACTCATTCTTCTTACGTCTAAAGTTCATTTATTTCAGTTTACTTAGACATCTGCTTTCCCCCCTCCTTTTTCCTTGGGAAAGGGGTGGGCATCCCTTGGCTCTGGAGTTGGGGGAGCTGCTCCTGCTGCCCACCCACCACGTGCCACCAGGGCAGGGAGGGTTTAGCATGCCCAGGGCTGCTGGGGTGCCCCAGGCAGCATTTCTGCTCAGCTGCTGCTTGTGGAGGTGCAGGAAGGATGGCCTGGTGCTTTTTGCTCTGGACAGTGGAGAGGCAGCACTGACTTCTGGTTTCCATCCTCCAGAGGCTGAGTACAGCCGCTCCTGCCAGCACCATGGAGCTGTCCCTGCTTCAAAAACTGCCCCTTTCCCTGTTTTTCCCCAAGTTCCTTTGATGCTGATTGCTGAATTACTAGCAGAGTAGATCTTGCTTGTTTGCAGCTTGGCGTATTCCTGCTGTGTGTCCTTTCCAATGCTGTGCTCCCACCATGGTCGGGCTGCTTGGCACCCTCAGGGGTCCTGGAGACCACAGACCTGTCCCCACTGCCTCAGAGCCTGTTCCTTGCGGGTCATATCATATTCTCTGCCCTAATGGTGAGTGGAAGACACCAAATATTTCCCCTCCATTCTTCCTTGCTGTGCTTTTCCAGCAGGGATTTCTCTCACCAAGCTCGTTGTGGGCCATTCATTTTGAGTTGGCACACTGAAAGTGCTTTCATTTAATACTTCTTTTATCAGGGTTGATTTTCTATTGCTTTTTCCCTTTGGGTGTGCTTGGGGGAATTTATTCTTTTTAACAGGTTTATTCCAGTGTCAGGTATTGGTTCTAAAAGGCTGGGGGGAGGTGGGGGGGCTTTGATTTGTTGCATGGAAAATGCATTTGGCTTCTGTTCCCTTCCTTGAACTGGGAGGGAGGAAGGGATGGAGGGATGGAAAAGAGGAGGAAACTGAAACTTTTGCCTGTTTAGCAGCAGCTTTCTCACCCTGTGTGTCTGTGTCACACTCACTTGTCTTCCTCTGTCACCAAAGGTTGGGTCCTGCAGGAACCTGATGCACAGAAGGTGCCAGACTTCTCCTTGGATATTTTAGGTGGCACATCCCTAATCCTTGCAGGTGGCCCATGCTGGCGCAGTTTTCCCCCTGTGTTACTGTTTTCCACCTGATGTTACTATTCCTGGTGGAGCTGTGCTGGTGTTCTCAGTCGTAGCAGTACCTGTAGGAATAAGCACTTCTCCTTGTTGTGAAGGTGTGAAGACAGTGATTTTATTCACAGAAAATGCGTGAGCTGGTTGAAGTCTCCCTGTGAGAACGAGGGGAATGGGCACATGGAGACAGGATGATTTGATTATTTTATTGTATTTCTTTTCAGTGCTATTTTCCCTTTATTTTTCCATTATGTTCCACAAGTCTCAAGTTTCTCATAAGCAGAACTAGAAGCAGGGTTTTGGCTTGGTGATTTGGTTAAATTTCTAGGAGGGATTAAATTGAGAAATACCCCCATACATCTCCCTTGCAGCTGAGGGCAAATTCAACCACTGATTCCAAAGCTTCTGAAAATGGCTTTGTCTGAAAATGAATTTTGGCCTCTCAAAGTTCAAACATTTATCCTGAGCCAGAAATATACACAGATTTGCTCTCTAATTTAATAAAGCCATCCAAATAATATGATTTCTCCCATAACCATCGTTTATGTTTCACAGCAAAATGATAATGAGAAAGTCATTAGAAGTAATAAACAAAACAAAACCCACACAGCAAATCCTTCACTGAGCCTGATGGATGGGAAGGAGAGCAGCATTTGAGTCTTAGGCCACGGAATGTGCAGCTGTTTTGGAGGAGATGCGTTCTTAAAACATTATTTTTACATGTTGCATTTTAATGGGGTTTTGCTGGCGGAGCAGGTCTGTGCTTGGGGTGGGTGCTGCACCCGTGCCAAGCTGGCATTGCTGCTCTCAGCCCTCGGGGTGGGTTGCAATGGGTGATTAACAGGCATCTTTCTTCCCCCTCCCCTCCAAAAAAATCCTCCTCCTCATCACAGCTTTGACAAGGTGCTTTTGTTTAAATTTCCTGGTTAAGGCTTGAACCGAGTGCTGGCAATGTGTTGAGAGCAAGAGCTACATCCAGGTATCAAAAGTGCTCTTTTTTAGCTTTTATTTATAGCTGGCTGTGCACTTTGGGCTGCAGCCTTAGCACTCGCTTCTGGGTTATCCTCAGCCAGCTGAATTTTTCTTTGACTTCAGTGTTTTGCTCCAGTGGGCATCTAGATTGGATATTAGGAAAAAACTCTTCTCTGAAAAGGTTGTCAGGCTCTGGAATAGGCTGCCCAGGGCAGTGTTGGAGTCACCATGCCAGGAGGGATTCACTGGATGTGTGGATGTGGCACCTGGGGACCTGGGTCAGTGGTGGGCTTGGCAGTGCCCAAAATATCCCACGTTTTGTTGCTGCTGGACGTTTATTCTCTGCCTCTAACCCAGGCATTGGGGCAGGGATAGGATTTTGGTAACAGCTCTTATCTGGTGGTTTATTTGGGCTTTTGGGCTTCTTTATGGGTCTCATTAAAGGAGTTTAAAATTAGAGGACTCCTGTTGTTGATTTTTGTGTTTTTGTTGTGGACCCAACACACACCTTTCCATCACAGGCAGGGGTGGGATGCTGGAGGAGGTGAGATTCAGCAGTGCCAAAAGCTCTGTAAGGTACCAGGAGCAGAGAGGAAGGAGTTTTCCTCTGCTGCCTCCATT
Source organism: Chloropsis cyanopogon (assembly GCA_013400585.1). Classification (NCBI taxonomy): domain Eukaryota; kingdom Metazoa; phylum Chordata; class Aves; order Passeriformes; family Irenidae; genus Chloropsis; species Chloropsis cyanopogon. The sequence continues at coordinate 129,582 of WEZZ01029446.1, forward strand.
TCTCAGCTCTTGCTGCCCTCTGCCCCTTATCCCTGGGCTTCCCCATCCTTCCAGATCCCAGAGGAGTCCCAGAGACTGGCTGTGGCACTGCTGGTGCCATGCATCCCTAGTTTATGGCCCTACTTCCCTGGCCCAAGCCAAGTACTAGCAAATAGTTCCTCCAATGAAACAAAAAAAGCTTTTCATTTTTCTTACACTTAATGGAAAATAAAAATCAATAGAAGAAATTCTGCTGGATGGAGGTTTTGGAGATCGTGTCTTGTGCCTTGCTCTTCCCCCTGCTGCAAACTGAGACATGTAGCACCTTTTTAACTTCCTTTGAAAAACAAATGGTACATCCAAACTGTCCTTGGGCAAACTCTTGCCTGCTGACATTTCAAAAATTGCTCTTTAAGGTTCCTCCTCACTCCCTCCTTCCTTGTGCTTCTCTCCCCTCCTAAAAGAAGATCCTATTTATGTTTTCACCTTCGGGAAAAAAAAAAAAAAAAAAGGAGTTTAAATAAATAAATAACTGTGCACAGGCTGGGGCTGCATGGGGGTCAGAGAGGAGAGAGCTCTTCTGCTTTTCACTCCTTTTCCCCACCCAGATATGCTGTGAGCAATTGGTTCTCCCCTGGGAAAATGAGACTCCCTGGCCTCCTGGCTGCTCTCATCGAGGAGGAGCTTTTGTATTTAAACATGCTTAGCACTAAGCTGAACATGAATTTCCCCCAAGCCACCGAAAGCAGCTTCCAAGCTGCATTTCCAGCAGCCTGCTTTTGGCAGAGAGAGCTGCTGGGTGCGTGAAACCTGTGGAAAGCTGAAATGCCCAGAGGCATCCTTGTTTAAAATGAGCTCCCTGTTCATGTCCAGAGGGCAAATCTTCATCTGGAGGTGCCTGAATTTGTTTTTTCCAAGAGACTGAGCCCAAGGATGGTTTGGCAGGTGTACACTTGATGTACTGGGGAGAAGCAAAGCGATGTTGTTGTCCTGTGTTGTTGTCTTGGCTGCTGGGATGCTCGGCTGTCCCTGGGGAACAGGGTGGCTGCTGTGGGGAGCCAGCTCTCCTGGGGCTGAGAACTGAAGTCATTGTCACTTGGGAGTGCTGGAGGAGATCCTGGTGCCTTCCCATGGCTTTATGGAGAGGTGTAAAACAGATATGCTCATCATTTTGGGGGGATGTTAAAGGTTCTCTGTAGGATGGGCCGTGTGTGTGGCTGTAGTGTGGAGGAGTGGAGCAAAGCATGGGAATTGGGATTCAGAAAGTGCTGGTGGAGCATGGCTGCAGGGAACTGACAGATGTGGCTTGTTAATGACTGCAGAGGTGCTTTGGGTAAGAAGAATGGCAACCCCACGTTTTTTTCCTGCAGCCTCTTTCTGCTGCAGAGGCCAAAATGCCAGAGCCGGCTTTCCCTAAAATGCCTGTCAGGATGTTACCTGGCACCTTCCAGGGGGCACCAAGGGAAGGGGAGAGCTCCCTTTTGCAAGAGGAGGGCCTCAGGAGGGTGGGGGATGATGGCACAGCCGTGTTTTGCTGCCAGACTTCGCCATTCCTGCCGGAGCATCCCCAGGCTGAAGGCACACCCTGGCATCCTTCCGAAGGCAATTCTCATTCAGGCAGCAATGGTTTGGAAATAGTCACTCATCAGGCACTTATGGATCTTTCAAGCACCTTTCTCTCCCTAATAATCCCACCTCTGGGGAGGTATTGATTCTCCGCTGTCGGCTGCCTCTTGGTATTCCACAGTCTGTGTTAGCCCATGGAAATCGCTGCGCTGTCATTTTCACGCAGCAATTACCTGCTCCCGATTCCTTTCATCCCCAGTCCTTTCCCAGAGATCTGAACTCTGTATTGACAAACCACCCTGGAAGAAAGGCGGGGTCGGGGTTCGGGAAGAAGGCTCACACAGCAAAAACTTTTGCGCTGTGGTTCTCTCAAAGGTGCTCAGCCAGTTTTTGGGGGTCTTTTCTGGACATCCAGCACGAGAGGGATGCCGTGGCTTCCCAGCCTGCAAATGTGACTTCGTGCCTTGCTTTTTTGCTCGTGCCAAAAACATAGGAAATTCTTCCCCTGGCTTCTGGGCAGAGGATTAGCCTGGAGAGATGAGGGCAGCTGTTTTCCAAGTCATCCTCAACCCTCTGCTGGGGAGTGGGCTCCTTCCAGTACTGAGAGGGGCTTTTGACAGGGGCAAGGGGGAATGGCTTCACGCTGCCCTAGGGCAGGGCTAGATGGGATGGGATATTGGGAAAAAATTATTCCCTGTGAGGGTGCTGAGGCCCTGGCACAGGGTGCCCAGAGAAGCTGGGGCTGCCCCTGGATCCCTGGCAGTGTCCAAGGCCAGGTTAAATGGGTCTAGTGGAAGTGTCCCTGCCCATGCCAGGGGCTTGGAATGAGATGGTCTTCAAGGTCCTTTCCAACCCAAGCCATCCTGGGACTCCTCTCACTGTCCAGGTCATCCTTTGACTTGGGGTTATGGCTCACCCATCTGAGGAGGGGCAGATTTGGGAATTAGTTTTAATCCCATTTTAGGTGATTTTTTCCTTTTCTTTCTGGGTGAACAGAAGTTGAAGGACCGGGTGATGTGCAGCAGTGGGGTCTCCTCCAGCCCTGCCTGCCGTGGCACAGGAGCTGCAGCCCCCCGGGAGCGGCACCAAACTTGGCACAGAGTGGCACCTCCAAACTCGAAGGCATTTTGTTATTAAACCAGCATGCCTGGGCAGCGAGGGCTCTCACTTGAGCAGAATCCCCATTCTAGCAGAGAATAAATTAAAAAGCCAACTGGCCACGGCTGCCTGAGGAGCGCCAGGACCAGAGATAGGGCCAGAAGTCAGATAACAAACAGTGTCCAAAATTGCAGCGCCTGGTGCATGGCGTGAAATTAAAACTTCTTCTGCCTCCTCCTGCACGCTGTAACAAAACAGCTCCTGACACAGTCTGCCGGCACCAGGAGTGAAGAGGAGAATAATTAAATACCTGGGAGTTTTTGCATCTGAGGGAAGAGAAGGGATGAGGCTTTTGTGCCATGGACCTCACGGTTTGGTCCTCCAGCTGGACTTAAGTAGGAAGGGTCTGTGGGCTGCCTTGCTACCCAGGTGGGCGGGAATCTGCTTTTTTCCCCCTGTTTTGTTGGCTTTTCCTCTGAGTTTGGTCCCTCCACCTTCCCTGTGAGGCTCAGCAGCAGCCCTGGAATGTGCCTGTGTCGTACTGGCTGTTATCTCCCCAGACCTTGCTGGCTTTCCATCCCTCAGGAAGGACATTTCTCTGGAGTTACCACCCAGGAGTGATGAAGAGGGCAGCACTTTTTAATCAAAGTTACATTAGGTGAAGCTGATATTATTCACTCTGCTTTATTGCAGCTATTTTTACACGGGGGTTAGAAGTTAATACTACCCAGTGAGCCTGGTTTTGCTGGATTCTGGCAAGCCCCAAAATCCATCAGTACATCCAGACAGGGTAGGAAAGAGCCCAAGCAAAAAATAAACTCGCTAGCTGAACTGGGGAAAAAAAAAAAAAAAAAGAAAAAAGTTAAAAACCCAAACCTTTTGTAAAAACCAGACCCTTGATAATTGAGGGTCTGGTCTGGAAGGGCAAAACCCAGCCAGGACCATCAGCTGCAATCAGCAGAAGGATGAGCTTCTCCAATCAGCACGGGAAGGGGAGCAGGAGCCTGGCAGGAGGGCTGGGAGGGGGGGATGCAGGGTCCCTGGCAAATGATCCTGACTCTCTCTTGCTCCTCAGCCACAGCCACAGGTGATAAAGCTGGTCTGAGCCTGCTGGGGGTATGTCAGCACTCAGGAAAAGACTGGGACTGAAGACAGTGCCTCAGAGGAAATGGTTTCAGCAAGGAAGGTTTTGCCAGGCAAGGTGGGTTTGGGTCTGTCTGGGTTTGGGGTTTTTCCCCCCACTCAGGTGTTAACTCCTTGTTAACTCCTTGGGCCTGGCAAGGATGCTGGCAGAGCTGGGATCTCCTCTGCTGCTTGCAAGAAATGTGCTGAACTCAGAGAGGGAAGGAGGGAGTCATCCCTCTGTTTCTAGAAAAGGACAAAGGTGCAGGTTCTTTCTTTCTCATTTGTTTTCTCTCTCCTTCTCCTTTCCCACCTTGTTCCTGCTCTTTAACACAGGTGTCCTATGCTGGAATGTGCTTTCTAAGCCCTTTCCTGCTGTATTACCCCTGCAGGAGATGTTGTGGTGAGCTTGTAGGACCCCATGGCTTTGCATCTTGTGATGTTCCCAGTTAAAACAAACCCCAGCACACCAGCCAAGCGCTATTGTAATAAAACACCAGGTCTTCTTAAAAACCACTTAAGGTATTTTTAAAATCTGCTTGACATAACTGGTGTCACCAGCAGATTGCTTTGACCCTCTTCTGATGTGACTTCCCAATGTGCTTGGCCAGTTCTTTGGGCTAGATTGTAAAGGCCGGTTCCTTTGGCAACGTGAGGAGAAACTAGAGGGAAAAATTGTTTGCCTCAACACAGAGGTCATGAGATTTCAGGCATGCAATTGCAGAAAAAAAGTATTTTTAGAAGTATTTGCTGCCATCCTTCCCCAAACCGTGGTTAGGGGGGAGTTTGAAGGAGAGGTCAGGTTCTCAGAGGGAGTTATCAAGTTCTCTGGACTCTTAATGATGAGGGCTGGCTTCACACGGACAGAGGGTAGGTTTGGATTAGATATTAGGAAGGAATTTTCCCCTGTGCCTCTAAATCCCTGAGAAACAGCCTGAGCAGGAGGTGAGGAGACCTCTCAAGCTGCCAGGGCAGTGGAGACAGCGTGAGGTGCAGAGGGTAGGGCCGGGATCAGCGAGGGACAGGCCCAGGGCCGCTCCCCTCATGGGTTAAATCACAGCACAAACACCCAATTTCTAGTGACAGTTATCAAAAGGACAGCTTAGCGAGTAGGCCCACGAAATAAATCAGGTTGGACATGGCTTAGATACATCATCACGTTAAAAAGAACTTTTCCCTTTTTTCTCTTATTTCCTAAATGTCTCATCCCCAAGCGCAACGCAAGACACTCAGAAACACCAGGAATCTTTAAAGGGTTTGGGTTGGAAGGGACCTTAAAACTCATCTAATTCCACCCCTGCCATGGGCAGGGACACCTTCCACTATCCCATCCAGCCTGGCCTTGGACACTTCCAGGGATCCAGGAGCAGCCACAGCTTCTCTGGGCACCCTGTGCCAGGGCCTCACCTCCCTCTGAGCGGAGAATCTCTTTCTCACATCTAATCTAAATCTCTCCTCTTTCAGTTTAAAGATGAACATCATGCTTTTTTCACCTCATCTGGGGGAAAAAAAAATCCTCCTTTGGATTGCTGGCTTCCCTCTCTTTATTATGTGTCTAATTTGCTCGGCCTAGCTCCTGCCTGGCTTTTCCTGTGCTTCAAGGCCGAGCCAGCCTTCATATATCGCATTTTAAAAGGCTGTTCCCTGCACATTCCGCTGGCCCAGGCTGTCTCTGCCCGTGGACACCCCAGGGGCGGTGGGACACGGGGAATTGGGGCGTTACCTCCCACGGGGGAGTGGTGCTCCAGCAGGAACGTTTCCTGACGGGGTTTGCTGCCTCAGCACGAGCAGAGCCCGATGAGGAGACCCCAGCTGAACCCGTATCGATCCTTCCTCTGGTAATGAAGCCATCCATGGGAAGGCAGGGAAGTATTTTTTGAATCAGCACAGCTGTATGGATTTTGTGTTCGCTCCTCTTTAGGGTGGGTACCTGCTCTCAGGCTGCTGCAGAGGCTTTTCCAGGAGTTTCTTTTTGATGGATCTTTGGGACTTACAAATCCCAGGTTTCAAAGGGAGTTGGGGGGTTTTTTTCCTTAGTTTTCTGAGGATGCGTTACTCGCTCTTCCCATGGTTAGAGGTGGGCTGCTCTGTGCTGGGAAAGCTGCTTTTAGCTTCTCCCCCAGAACAGTGGATAAATAAGCAGTAAAATAAATAATAAGGTAGAAAAGTGGGCAGGTTTCTTTCTGCCTGGCTAAAATGGGAGTACAAGAGGTGGAGGAAGGAAAGGCGATCCTCTTTCCAGGATTACACGTGCTAGATCAGAGGGTCTTTTGAAGATTCAAGAGAAGGGGATAGCGAGAAGTGCTGGGATAAGAGGAGATAGCAGGGAGGCAGTGAAGTGATGAAGCAAGTCCCAGTTCTTGGCCAGCTTGGTGGCCTTCCAAGGTGGCTCAGAACAGCTTGAGAGCCAGGGAGGAGGCATGGAGAGGGACATGTGGCTAGATAAGCATCCATAGATTTCGTGTATATATTTGCAGTATGTTGTATAAATTAAGACAATACCTAATGACTCGTGGCTATTATTTGAAGTGTCCCACTGTTACAGATTTATTTGTCATTTCTTGTAGTAACACCGATGATAATGAATTCATTTGTATTAATGGGGGTGTCGTGGACTTCCGTTGATATCCCACATTAATTAATGTACCATTAAAAGAAAGTGGCACCCAATTAATATCGAGTGGGAGCGGTACTGCCAGTGTCCCGTCATTAGGGTTTCATTTGTAATGCATTGTGTGAATGCTCTGCCTTAATGGAAGTCATTTGCCATCCGGGACATCACCCAGCAGGCTGCATGGGGTGCCACAAAGTTAGAGTGAGTGACAACTCCAAAAAAAAAAAAAAAAAAAAGAAAAAAGGGGATATTAAAAAAAACAGAATCTGTCCAGTATTGTGCATAGACCTCAAGCAGGAATTGGAAAATGGATTTCTTGTCTCACCCCACACTGAATTCTGGCTGGTAGCAGGAAATCACTCTGGTGGTTTGACTTTGCTACTGAGTTTTGATGTTGAGAGGAGGGATGGTGGAAAATCCCCTTGGATTCTGTAATCCCCCTGGATTCTGTAATACCCTTGCCTCTGCTTCCCTAAAAAAAAGCAGCCACTGCAGGAGTGCAGGCCTTGACTGTGGACACCTGGATCCACCTGATCCATGCCCACCATCTCCGGGAAGATGAGAGCCAAAGGGGTGCTGGGCCATCTGCCGTGGATGCCCTTGCAGAGAGTTTGGAGATTGCTCCAAACGCCCTTTTCCAGCAGGAAAATCACACCAGCAGGAGCGATGCGGTGCTGCCGAAGCCAGGGGCGCTCTGACTGACAGGTTTTTGCATTCTTGGCGCTCGTGTCTGACTTTCAAATGTCTCGTTAGACCATCTTGGCTTCCCATCTGCTGTCTCCGAAGCTGGGACTGACCTACCAGCAGCTGAAGAGGGAAGCACAGGCTGCCTCCCAGCCCTTGCCCTGGCCCTGCCTGCTCCTTGAAGGCTGGAGATGCGGGGTGGGAGAGAAGTGTGGCTTTTGTGATGAAATTTGGCTGTGGTTGCTGAGTTAGTGAGGTGGTGATTGCATCACGACCCTTTTCTTCTACCTCCTCCCAGAGCAGTGGGAAGCTGCTGGCTTTTGTGAGTTGGAACTGGGTGATCTTTCAGGTCCTTCCCTACCCAAGCCCCAAACCGTTTAATGATTCCATGATTCCTCTCCTGGTCTTTCTCCTCAAGACCTGTGCTGCAGAAGTGACTGGTGCCACCAGGAGCCCCAGCTCTTGGGGGTGCTGTGCCGTGGATCAGCCGCTGTGTTGGCAAGGGCAGGGTTATGTTTGGTGGGCAACGGGGGGATCTCTGGGCTGGAAACAGCAAGCAGGTTTATCCCACGGGATACCAGAGCATCTGCTGCTCTGTGTGGCTGTTTGTTCTCTGCCTTCTGAGTGTCACTTGCAGCATGGCAAGTACCCCTGTGGATGGTTGTGGTGTCCCTTCCTCCAGCGCCCTACATTGGGTCGGGCCGTGTCTGCCGTGAACGAGCACTCTCAGCTCCGAATGTGGTTATCCAGCAGCTAATTCCTCTCCAGCTCCTATAAAGCATCCATTCCAGCTGTGTTTATGGTGTTTTCAAAAGCCCCTCAATTGAATTATAGCTCTGCGGTGGCTGTTTGCCAGTGTCACCCGATAATGAGGGAGGTCACTTAATAGAGATAGCAACAAGAGGTACATATTAATGAGAGCTGATTGAAAGGTGGGGTGGATTTCCACCGAAAAAAAAAAAATTGTGAAAAGGGAAATTATCAGGTTTTAAAATCAAACTTAGAAATTGGAAATTGCCTGGCTCGGACGAGCAGTAATGCAATTAATAAATGTAATTAAAAGTGCAATTAAGAACACAGGAATTGGAAGTCTGCGCGTGTCCGTGTGAGCGTTCTGAGCTGGCACACGAGCGAGGGACCCAGTCTGGCAACCCGGGATGGAGCATGGGGACAGAACCCAAAACACAGGGCTGGTTTTTCCCTCTCGGCAGGGGCTGGAAGAGGGGCTGGCACTGGCTGTGGCTCTGCTTCTGCAGTTATTTCCTGCAGCAAACGAGACCTGGGCAGGAACAGGTGACTTAAATCTGTCCCAAGCAGCCCAGGAGGAGAGAGACAGGGTCCCAGCTGTATTGGGAGCACACTTGGGATCCATGTCGGCTCTGTTCCACAGCACCCCGAGATGCCCTGAGGCACTGAGCCCTCCTTCCCGGCTGCAGCGATCCGGGATCGGCGGGATCGCTTTGCCTGGAGCACGGGGATGTGTGAGCCGCCAAAGCTCCTTTCATCCGCCCCACTGCACGGTGCAGAGGCAGGGAGAGGGAAAAGAGCCGCCAGGAGCGGCAGCAGGGAATTATTTAAGAGTAATGGCTTGACCTGAGCTGTAACAGGAGCGCGGAGCAGCGAAGCATCTCCTGATGGGAGCGGATGGGGTGGGGGGGAGCAGGACTGGGGCTGCGAGGCTGTGGCAGGGAGGAGAGCAGAGCTGCCCGCTGCTCCAGCCCCGTGCCCGCTGCCGTGTGCCCCCCGGTCCGTTTGCGCCGCCTCATCTCACCGACCTTCCGACAGCTGCTCGGCCAGATTGCCTGCCGTTTTTCCACATTATTTGCATGGCTGCAGCATGCATCGGCATCCTAATCATCCCCACCAGCTTCTGCTGGGTGACTTTGCCCTGGGAGGTCAGATGGAGGTCCTCTACGTGGCCAGCCACTGGAGAGGGGGAGCTGGTGCGGAGGGATGAGCCCCAGATAAACCAAAATAGACATTTCTGGTGCCCAGCCTTTTTGTCAGAAGCTTGTTGTGGTTTAACCCCAGCCCGGCAGCTCAGAGCCACGCAGCTGCTCGCTCTGTGTTGGAAAAGTGGATGCATTGAAGGGAGTATCTGGAAAATGAACTCCTCTGTGTCATCTCCCACCTTTGCTTCTCTCCCACTCTGACCCTGCTGTAAAAAAGTCAGCTCTCCATATTCCCCCTCTCAGCCCTTTGCCCACGGGGCTCCTGATGTCAGTCGGACAGAAGTGATGGATCAAAGCACGTCTGGGGTGTTGGTGGCCCGTGAAATGGTTTTGCTGTGGTGGGAAACTCTCAAAGGCACCGTGCAAATCTGCTCCCTGAGCAGGGCGAGTGCTGTGACAGCCAGAGGGACTTACTGCTGTGGGAGCAGGTGCCATGGGCCTCAGGAAGGAGGCTGGAAGCTGGGTTTTCTGCAAACAGCCTCTTTTTTTGTTAGCCCGGTGTGAAAGGAGAGCCTTTTCACAAGAACCATTTGAGTTGGAAAGGACCTCTAAGAATCAACGTGAACCCCTAACGCGGCACTGCCAGGTCACACAGCCATGTCCCCGGGTGCCACAGCCACACAGCTTTTAAACCCCTCCAGGGACAGTGACTCCACCACTTCCTTGGGCAGCCTGTGCCAGTGCTGGGCAAACCTTTTGTGTTGGGTTTTCATGGCCTGGATTTTGGTAGCAGGGAGCCGCAGGGGTGTGGCTTCTGTGAGAAGCTGCTGGAAGCTTCCACCATGTCCAGCAGAGACAATTCCGGATGGCTCTGAAGATGGATTGGTTGCTGACCAAGGCTGGGCCAATTAGAGATGTTGGTAGTGCCTCTGTGATAACATATTTAAGAAGAAATCAAAAAAAGTTGGAGGTGCAGTGTTAATTCCAGCCAGAGAGGAGGAGGAGGTGAGAACATGTGAGGGAAACAACCTGGAGACACCAGGGGCAGTGCAGAAGGAGGGGCAGGAGGTGCCCCAGGGGCCAGAGCCGAGATTCCTCTGCAGGCTGTGGTGAGACCATGGTGAAACAGCTGTGCCCCTGCAGCCCCTGGGGGTGCAGAGATCCACCCCAGCCCCTGGGGATCCACAGGGATGCAGAGATCCACCCTGAGCTCGTGGCAGAGGTGCCCATGCTGGAGCAGGGGGATGCCTGGAGGAGGCTGTGATCCAGTGGGAGACCCAATGGAGAGAAGGGCCCTGCTCCCAGGCTGGAGCAGCCTGTCCTTGGAGGACTGCACCCCGTGGGAAGAGAGACCCACGCTGCAGCAGTTTTGGGAGGGCTGTGTGCCCGTGGGAGGGACTCAGGTTGCAGCAGGTTTGGGAGGATTGCTGTTTGTGAGAGTGGATCCACACTGGAGAAGTTCAGGGAGAGCTGTCTCCCATGGGAGGGTCCCCATGGCGTAGCAGGGGAAGGACTCCTCTCCCTGAGCAGTGGAAGAAGAATGACCCAAACCCCCACACCCTGTCTCCCTGCACTGTCAGTGAGAGGGAGGGAGGGGCTGGGGAAAGAAAGGGTGCTTTCTAAGGACTTATTTTATTTCTCATTATCCTCCTTTGATTTTGGTAGTAATAAATTCACTTTCTGCTTCTAAGTTGAGCCTGTTTTGCCCTTGGAGTGTTTTCTCCCAGTCCTTAACTCATGAACCCTTTGTTTAAATTTTTCTTTCTCTGCCCAGCTGTGACAGTGGAGGGTGAGTGAGTGGCTTCTGTGGGTGCCTGGCATTTGGCCAGTGTCAAACCACAGCACCTTTCCATGAAAAAAATGTTCNTTGCTGTTTGTGAGAGTGGATCCACACTGGAGAAGTTCAGGGAGAGCTGTCTCCCATGGAAGGGTCCCCACGGCGTAGCAGGGGAAGGACTCCCCTCCCTGAGCAGTGGAAGAAGAATGACCCAAACCCCCACACCCTGTCTCCCTGCACTGTCAGTGGGAGGGAGGGGCTGGGGAAAGCAAGGGTGCTTTCTAAGGACTTATTTTATTTCTCATTATCCTCCTTTGATTTTGGTAGTAATAAATTCACTTTCTGCTTCTAAGTTGAGCCTGTTTTGCCCTTGGAGTGTTTTCTCCCAGTCCTTAACTCATGAACCCTTTGTTTAAATTTTTCTTTCTCTGCCCAGCTGTGACAGTGGAGGGTGAGTGAGTGGCTTCTGTGGGTGCCTGGCATTTGGCCAGTGTCAAACCACAGCACCTTTCCATGAAAAAAATGTTCCTGCTGTTCAATCTAAACCTCCCCTGGCACAGCTTGAGAGGATCATTTGGTGGCAGCCAAGAGGAGGTGGTGCTCTGACTTTTTTCAGGTGTCCCTCACGTTCAGCTGTGGCCATGTAACCTGCCTGGTTGGACACATCCTGGAAGGGTTTGGGTTGGAAGGGACCTCAAAGGCCATCTAGTTCCAACCCCCTGCTATGGGTAGGGACACTCTCCACCATCCCAGGTTGGTCACACTGTGACCCCAGAGAGGGCATCTCCTCTGGACTGTCATCTACCTTGTATTGCCACATTGCAGTGGAGCAGCATCCCCCCAAAATTTCATTACTAATGCATATTATAGCAGGGTTCATAATGAGATATTAAAGACTACCGGTGTGGCCAGAGAGTGAGGTGTAAATATTTTTCAAAGTCCCTTTTTGGTGACCTCTTCTTCAGCCTTAATTGCCCTTTTGCAGAGACTGTTGCATAAGGCTTCGGTGTCCCAGCTGTCAGGGTTAACAGGGTTAACGTCTGTGTCTGCTAACTCATGCTGAGGTCACACGGGAGGTGACAGCCCAGGGGAGCTGTTTGTTGTGGTGGGCTGTGCTTGGGCCATCCCGTGACAGCTTTGGGATGGCAACACAACTTCCTGGGAGGATGTCAGGAGGATGGAGCTGTGGGGCCCAGCAACGGGACAAGAGGCAGCAGGCAAAAAGTGATGCACAGGAATTTCCACTGAACACAGGGAAGGACTGTCCTGGGCACTCACCCTGGAACAGATTGTCCAGAGAGGGTGTGGAGGGTCCCTCTCTGGGGATATCCCAGAACCCTCTGGACACAGTCCTGTGCCATGTGCTCTGGGATGTCCCTGCTAGAGCAGGGAGGTGGGAGCAGAACGCTGCAGTTGGACTCATTCTGGGATCCCGTGATTATTTGTGATTGCACAGCTCTGCACCGCTCAGAGAGAGGCAAGGTCTTGGTTCTCCTCTGCCTCCCCAGGTGCAGCAACATCCTTCCATGTTTGAGCAGGGATTTTAGGGTTTAATTCCTTGTTTTAACACAAACCTGTCCTTGCTGCTGGGGATCCACAGGAACAGAGCAGTCTCCTTATCATTAAGAGTTAGGGGCTCTTGCATTACTGTTCAGTATTTCTTTTTGGATCCTCCCCCCAAACTTCTTCCAATACTTTTTTTTTAACAGTTTGAACTTTTCTTACTCATTTATTGCAAAACAGGGAAGGCACAAAGGGCATCACCACTTAGCACCCCAGAGCCCTTTAATTCCTGGAGCTGCTCTGGGGGGACCTGGGTGCTGGAGCTGCTCCTGCTGAGCCGCCAGATGAAGGATGGGCTGCTGGAGACAGGGCGGGAGCAGGTCCCACTCCTGTTTGCCCTCCTCCTCCCCCCCAACAGGCAGCATCTGTCTGCATGTTTATTTTTAATCTCACATCTGCTGGCGTCGTAACAAAGATTTAATGACATGACACAGTTTTGTCACCCGTTCTTTTTTCTGTAGTGAATGAAGCCTCCATCGCAGGCTGCTGCAGAGAGCAGAAAGCTTTAAAAAATGACAGAATTTGGCAACTCGTGTAGGAAGCTCACCTGCTTGCCACAAGCACCTGTAGGCTGTTGTCTGCCTGGACAAAAAAAAAAAAAAAGATAGATTTTGTTATTTTTGCCTGTTGGTGAGATAAGCATAACCACGATTAGTCTTTGTTAATGAAGAAAACCCATAAAGGATATGCAGAAGAGTCCTATAAATGGACCAAATGCTGAAAAGGCAGAACCATGGTCCAGCACAGAGCTTTCCAAAGGCATCTCCCTGGCTTGTGTCCTCTGCTGGGTATTTAGCATCAAACATAAGCCCCAGGCTCCTCTGTTTATCCAGATGTTTTGCTTCATTGTTCAGATGATGGGCCACAGCTTCTGAGAAATAAAGACACCAGCTTCCTGCTGAGGAATATCTTGAGCTTGTTTGACCCAGAAATGGCAAGAGGATTTTAAAGACATACTTTTTATGCCTTTTAAGGCAGATGGCCTGAAATTCCATCCGCTGAGTCCTGACTGTGCCTGCCTGGGCATGAGCATTGATGAGACCTTTTTCCCTGGAGGACTTTTGACATGGGATGTCTGCACCCTACAGCTGGTTTTGCTGGTTTGGGGGATTTTTTTTTTTTTTTTTTGCTTGAACTTGAGCTGTGGAAAAAAAGATGTATTACCCAGAGCACTCCTTATGGGTCTGCATTCTCTCCCCTGTGCACTGTTGGGAGTAAGGGCAGGTGTTTGGTAGTGAAATACTTGCACTGACCTGTGCATTTTGGGCAGTATCAGTGATTTCCCTCTTTGCATCCATGCTGCTCTGCCTCCTGTAACCCTCCTCCTATTGCCTGGAAGCTCCTCTGCTCCCCTCCTGACTTCACTGGGGCTGAGCTTTGCTCCTGCACCCACGCTCGTGATCCGGCCCCAGGGTCCCTCCCAGCCCCTCAGATGCTTTGGTGTTGATGTCCATGACTGATTCCCAGGGCCAGATCTTTGTCCAGAACTGATGCCTTGCTTGTAATGGCTCTTGCTGTCCTGGCAAACAAAGGGAGCTGGTGGGCAAAGCTGTAAAACAAGGATAAAGCCATGGAAGTCATTCAGTGGTGTCTGCAGGGTCTGGAGCTGACAGCACCAAAGCTGGTGACCTCAGTGTCCCCTCCAGGCAGCTTCTCCTTTGGAAGGACGAGGAGATGAACTCCCTTCAAAGCCTGCTCTGGGGCTATTGTATGGAGTACAATGCGGGGGAAATCAAGCTCTCCTCTCTCGCAGCCAGCCGAGAGCAGCCCCGTAATCACGGGTGACCAGAGAGGATTTGCATGTTAAAAGCAGTGGCTAAGGGCACTTAAAAAGGAGAGGAAACATATCCATCAAGGCCAGCTTTATCCTTGTGAATATTATTATTCCCAGGGTAATACAGCCCAGACCCTTCAGTGCAACCCTGAATCTGTTCTTGCTCTGCCTCTCCCTACGAATGGTTCATTTGTAGTGCTCTGTGTTGTGACATTGGTGGCTCTGGGAAGCAAGTTGAGTTGTTGGAGCATGTGGAGTGACGTGGTGGAAGCAGTGCCCTGGCAGCAGCAATAAGAGAGCTGTGGGGTGCTCTGGAGCTGCTCCCAGTGATCGTGGCTTGGGGAAGGCAGGTGGCCCCAAAAGAGGGGCCGGGGAGATGCTCCAGTCTTGCCTGAGAAGGTGTTTTAGGAGTGCTCGGGAAGCAAACACCCACCACAGCCACCTATGAAGGGCTTCTTCACCCAACACACCCCCCAGCTGACAAAATCCTGGCTCCTGAGCAGTTTAAATGCCCAAGCCAGGATTAAGGTGCTGAGTGTGTGGCACAAAGTCAAGGGTTTACATGGCAGCAGGGCAGGGCTGGGTTAAGCCTTCCAGAAAATGAGCAGCTGTAAGGCAAAGGGCAGCCAAATTCCAGGACAGATGGGCTGGGGAGGATGTGATGTCTCCATTGCTAGAAGGCTTTCAGGATGGGAATGATTTAGGTGGAGCACAGGGGACAGGTTTCTCTGCTGAGGTCCCTTCCAGCTATATCTTTTATGCTTTTGTGACTGCTGATCACCAAAAAACTTGCAGGCGCTTTAAAAAGTAATCCTCAGGCCGTGCCCTGCGAGGCTTTCTAGAGCAGCTTGATTTAGAGGAGGGAAAAAAAAGAAAGGAAATGGAAAACCCAAGTGGGAGCTGCAACCTCTCACACCTTGGCAGAAGTGACACTGACATAAGGGAAGTGGAATTTTGCTGGGTCCGAGGTGAGCTTGGGTCCCTGCAATGCCTCATGCCTGGATACAAGGGCAGGGGCATGAGGGATGTGTGTGGGATGAGTGTCCTGAGCCTGGATTCATCAGTGTGAGCTGCAGAGTGTGCCCTGGGTTCCCTGCTCTGTTGTATCAAATCCTGCCACCTGCCTTGAGGGCAAATTTCTGCTGGCCTGAGCCTTAGCTGGGAAAATTTGGATTCTCTGGCTCTTTGCTGGTGCCGACACCCAGTATTAAGCTGGTTAAAATTCCTGAGTATGGAGCCCTGTTTTCCTATATTTTCTAGCAGAAGTGTTGACTGGGACAACCTTTGGTTTACTGCAAGCCCTGTGGTTCCTAAAAATCTGAAAATGGCTCCGATTGTTTCGCAGCTTTGGCCAAGGATTTTCTTGGAAGCAGTGCCCCACCTTCTAAGCTGTGCCTCTTCTCAAGCCTCCTTTCCATCCTCTCAGCACTTCAGGATACTCCTCTGTAAGCTGAGGGTGAATAATTCAATACAAATGGAGTTAACAATAAAACACAGAGACATGGGGAGAGGTTTTCAGGAATAATCCATATTATCCCAGCTGGCCATAACCAGCCGCTGTCAGGTTTCACTTCTGACCTTTGCTGTGTCCCCTTTTGAGGTTTAGCTCCTTGTCAACCCTTTTGATAGTGTCACAGGCAGGGGGACATGCCCAAGGTGTCGTGGTCTGTGTGTACCTGGAGCCCTGGCAGAGCCTTTTAGCTGGCACTCTGTGCTCGTGCCTTTAGGGAGAGACAAGAATATGCATTTTAAGATTTGCATAGGAACATGCAGCTGTTCCACCAAAAATGGATAATTGTTCTCCCCGCTGTGAAGTTAAACAATAAGAAGTGCCAAACTGCACTTGCCATTGCTGATTTTGTGCACTCAGCTGCATATTTTATGCATGTAGATTAGTTCCAGATTTATGACGATGGAACTGTTCATGCCTGCGTTAATCGGGCCAGGTTGTAGTTGCTGTGGAAACTACAACTGACTTTTATGTGAAGTTCTGTGTTGCATTTAATGCTCTTTTTTTTTTTTTAATTTTCCCTTATTTTTAAAGCTCTCCTATATTTAATACTTTGTGGTGAAAACAGTGAGGGAGACAGCATCAAAAATAAAAGGGCCTTTGGGCAAAAAACAAGTTTCAGCAAAGAGAGCAATTTTTCTGGAAAGTTGGGATGTCTGGGAAAAATAAGGGTTTGTGATAGAGTGCCACCTTGACCACAGCTGTATAACTATTATTATAAGTGTGTAACAACTATTATAGGCCCTGCAATACTGTAATAAAGAATACAGCTGTGTAACTTATAAATGTCCTGGAAAAAAGGACTGAAGTTGCCGGGTCTGTGGATATCACTCCTGGTGGGAAAAGGAAATTGCTGGTGTGTGTTTGATGTGAAAATAGTGCACAGTGTCACCAATATTTATTTCTTATCTCCAGAACACCCCCGTGGGCACCCCAATTTTCATTGTGAACGCCACGGACCCGGACCAGGGGGCAGGAGGCAGCGTGCTCTACTCCTTCCAGCCCCCTTCCAACTTCTTTGCCATCGACAGCGGCCGTGGCATCGTGTCGGTGATCCGGGAGCTGGACTACGAAGTCACCCAGGCCTACCAGCTCCAGGTGAACGCCACGGTGAGTCTCACCCTGCAGGCCTGCAGGTGTTGTCTGGGGTTTATTTTATTGCCCTGCTCCGGCAAATCTGCTTTTGGGCACGTCCAGCGTTTTCTACTTAGCGAGGCATTGCAGCAGTGCAGTCTCTGGGTGGTTTCAAGTCGCTGAGGAGAACGGCTGCACCTCTCCAACAGCACCTCACACGTGTCAGGGGCTTCTGCAGGAAAGAGACCAGCTCCTGGGGGATGAAACCCAGTACAGGGCATACAGACCATTCACAGAATCATAGAATGGTTTGGGTCAGGTGCCTTAAAGACCACAGGCAGGGCACCTTCCACTAGACCAGCTTGTCCCAAGCCCCATCTGACTGGGCCTGGAACACTTCCAGGGATGGAGCTACATCCACAACTTCCCTGGGCAAGCTGTGCCAGTGTCTCACCACCCTCTGAGTGAAGAATGTCTTTGGTATATCGAATCCTCCAGACTCATTCCTTGTACACTGTGGTTTATTACAAGTGGATTCACCTGTACTAAGTTCAGACATCAAGAGTTAAAATTTTGGTGGGCAGAGGAGAAACCAGGGTCTTAATTACAGTCAGTGCCATCACACTGGTAGGGGAGCCTTGGGAGATGCATCCAGCATGGCAAATCCATGCCCCATGTGAATGGGTGTTCAATCCCTGGTGTTCAGTCTAGAGAGAGCTGGAGAATGTGGCTGAGCATACAGGCTGGAGCTCTGGGTGGTGGCTCCTTCCCCACCTCACATGCAGCAGAGGAAGGAGAGATTCAGCCCTACAATACATCTGCCCAACTCTGTGCTCAGGAGAGGGGGGGAAAACCCTCTCTGCCCCCTCCAGGCAGCTGGCTAGAGCTCTTGAAGCATGTGATTTAATCAAGATCATTGTCTTGATGCAGAACCACAAATGTCAGGAGGACACGGAGGGCTGTGCTTCTCTCCTCACAGCAGCGGGCCCAGACACTCACAGTCTGTAGGGCAAACATCACAGCCTTTCAGCCCAAGCCCTGCATGTTCCAGGCCGTGGAATTGCCTCCAGAAACTTGGTTTTTGTCGTTTGGATTTTTGTTTTCTTATTTTGAAACGTTCCTCATTTTATTTTTAATACTCCAGTGCAGAGAGGTTCTCTCTGTTTTTTGCTTCCTTGGCAGTGTCTGTCGCTGACACGCTTTCCTGGGATGTGTCACTGAACTGTCTAGCAGGTTGGAAAATGTGGGACCAAACAAAGTCCCTGATGGAAATGTAACTTTCTTCCAGGATTCTGGTTTCCTTAAGGATGCAATGGTGTCAGCTTGGTCCATCTAGCTCTGTCTGGCCCTGTATCCCAGCAAAGATCAATTGGGGGCGTATCTGGTACTTCACAGAATCCCAGAATGGTTTGGGTTGGAAGGGGTTGTAAAGCCCAGTTCATCCCTCTGCCACAAACAGGGACATCTTCCACTATCCCAGGTTGCTCCAAGCCCTGTCCAGCCTGACCTTGAACACTTCCAGGGATGAAGCAGCCACAGCTTTTCTGGGCACTCTGTTACTTGCTCGATATACCCCTGGCATCCGGTGATTTCCAGCTTAGGGAATCCAAGGACTTAAATGTTGTCTCTGAACTGGGCTGGGTGGCAGCTGTGGGAGTATCTCCTTGGCTTGGTCAGTGCTAGTAATTCCTAGAAGAGCGATGGGAAACCCCAGGGCAAAGCTGTGCCGGGAAAGAAATGAGAGTTGCACCAGCATAGCAGCAGCTGGAAGAGCAAATGCAGATTTTTGTCTGCCTGATGAACAGTTTGCATGGTCCAGAGCGGGATATGGGGTGATGGTGGGCTCAGGGTGGCTGCAGGGATTGCTGAGGAGCAGGATGCAAGGCAGGAGTGGTTCCATCCCAGGGATGAAGGCAGCAAGCACAGAAAGAAGCTGGAAAGGACAGCAGGAGAGACAGTCCAGTGAGGAAACAGGAAGCATGCTTGTTTTTTCAGTGCTATCTGTGGTGCCTGAAACAAAATGTAAGAGGTGAAGGGGAGGGGAAGGAACATTATCTGAAGAAACAAAGGACTTCAACCTGATGGCACTAACAGCAGAGTCAGAATAAGCATCCACCCAGGCCACAGACCCTGAGCCCTGCAGGTTAAGAAGATAATGTACAAGCTGAGTTGTTGAATAGAGTTTAAATTAACATTAATCTTCTGGCAATCAGTCTTTGCCTCTGCTCAGAGCTGCTTTGGAGGAGTGTGTGGTAACCTCTGGTGGTCACCTTCCAGCACAGTGCCTGACTGGGAGACACTGATTCCCTTCCCTCCATCTGCTCTCTTTACTCCTGCCCTTAGCAGGGGGCTGGGGGCATTGGGGTCACTTCTGAGCACCCGTGGGACAAGGCTTCAGCAGGAAAACCAGTGGCAGCAGGAGAAGCTGGTGGCAGTGCCTACTGCTGTGGCATTGGCTGCTGGAGGAGGGACATGCTTGGAAAAGAGCCCAGGCTCTGTCCTGGTGGGATGTGATGGGAGGTGATCATGGAATGGTTCAGGTGGGAAGGGACATTTAAAGACCATTTAGTCCAACGCCCTGCTATGGGCAGGGACACCTGCCACTGTCCCAGGCTGCTCCAAGCCGCTCCAGCCTGGCCTTGGACACTTCCAGGGATCCAGGGGCAGCCACAGCTGCTCTGGGCGAACTCACCATCCTGACAGCCAGGAATTGCTTCCTAATACAGGATCTAACCCTGCCTTCTTTCAGTTTAAAGCCATCTCCCCTTGTCCTGTCCCTCCATCCCTTGTCCCCAGTCCCTCTCCAGCTCTCTTGGAGCCCCTTTAGGCACTGGAACAGGCTCTGAGGTGTCCCAGAGCCTCCTCTTCAGCTGACAGAGCCCAAACTGTGTTAAGGCATCAGCACTCTGGGTATGAGAGAGGCTGCTGGCACCCACCCCTGGGTCTGACCATGCAGAGGTACCTTAGGCTGTGTCTGCATTAGGAAGGAATTTACATTTTGAAGTAGATGTTGAACAGCATTGCTGCATTTTCGCTCAAAATGTGATGAAAACTAAATTGGTGTTTGCTTCATTTGAAAGGGCTGATGCTGCAATGAAATGCATATTGTATTTCAGCTTAGAGGGAGGTGCAGTGGACAATAATTCCAGCAGGTAGCTTGAAAAAGAGATGATTACCTCCACTATTCAGAAATCCTGTCCCAGCTACAACCACGAGAGACTTAATGCTGCTGAATAATTCTGTTTTGCTGATAGAAATCCTTTCTCTCCCCTCCCTGCCCCCCTTCTTTTTTTAAGGACCAAGATAAAAACAAGCCTCTGTCTACTCTGGCCAACCTGGCAATCACCATCACAGACGTGCAGGACATGGACCCCATCTTCATCAACCTGCCCTACAGCACCAACATCTACGAGAACTCGCCTCCGGTAAGGGCTGTGCTTCCTGGGGTTTCCTTCTGAAACACCACATTTCCAGCCAGATCCAAAATATTCAGCCCCTTTGTAAAACAGCCAGCCTAAGCACGGGGGCTCAGGAAGCCTGGACCCCAAAGAAAATATTTCTTTGAGGGTTTTTTTTTGTAAATTCTACAAAGGCTTTGTGTTGTTCGGAGCAGACAGTCGCCCCGTCTCCTCCCCACGGTCTATCTGCATGCCATTTCCAATAGAGGACTTGAAGGAAAAATCTAAACGTTCCTGAAATGAGGCAGTTTTGAAAATGCCAGAATCATCAGCCATTTCAGCACTTTGAGTCTTTTCCCCCAGGTTTTGCCAAATTGGTCCAATCATTTTAGTTCTTCAGAAACTCGGTTTGTCAGCAAACTCGCTGTTTGTGGAAAAACGTCTCCCAGTCTCTGAATTCAGCAGGGATGAGGGTTTTTTTTTCCCCCACAGATGTCAGGGAGCATGAAGGGCAGCTTGGGCTTTGGGAGCTGTTCGCTGTGCTCCCACCAAGAGCTTTAATCCGAGCACCAGCCCACAGCATCCACAGCTGTGCATCCCATCACTTTGTCCACAGGGAAACATTTTTGTGTGTGGAAGGAAAAACCTGCCTTAAAATCATGGCATGGTGGGCACCCACACCACATGTGCACCCCATAACTTGTATGGTGCTCTGGATCCCACGTGCCTGGTGGCTCAGTTCAGAGGGAGAGGGAAATCCAGTGTGCTTCAATTCATGCCTTTTTATTCACTTTGGGGCAAAAGTGGACATGGAGAGTGCTGGATCAATAGGGCTGGGTTGTACTGTCCCAAATCCCATGGTGACACAGCACATTACCTGTCTACTGGCCCAGAGGTGGCCAAAATACCAGCTTATTCATGAATTACTCACGAGGTAAAAGTTTTGTTGATATTAAGGAGTATCTCTGGGATGGTCAGAGTGAGCTGCAGGGAAATAAAGCCCCACAAATTAGATCACACTTAACTAGGAGGAAAAATGCTTTAAATGAAATTAGAGGAATGGAAGTGCTATAAGTATTAAAAATTGTAGACTGCATCACCTGCATGGAGTGATCTGGTGTCCAGCAAAGGGAATGTCTTCCAAATAATGCTATGTATTAAGGCTCAAGGATCCCTTTGTGTCAATACACCAACATGCACTGCAGTTATTTCTGGAACATTCACTGTTTGCAGTCAGGAAAGCAGCAAATAACCACTGTGCAACATGATACAGGAAAAGGAGGAAGGAATTCCCACCAGGTTTAGAGATTTTAATTTCTCTTGGCCACGTGCAACACCTTCAAAGGCACTGAGGTATCAGAGAAGGATAGGTGCCACCAAAGGCATGGTGAAGAGGAAGATAGCTGGAGGTGGGCACTGCTTTGAGTGGTGTCAGCCTCTGGTTTGGACCCAAATTCCCAGCCTTCCTGGGAGAAGTTCTACTCCTGAAACAAGGATGTGATTTGCTTTGGCAAGCCTGGGGTTTAACGCAGGCTTTCATTTGTTTGGAAAAGACCTCAAAGTTCATCAAGTCCAGCCATTAATTGTGTGCAATCTTCGTCTCCCAGTGTAAATCTTCTCATCAGCTCTGCCCTACCCCCTGTGTGGAGCCACGTGTAGAGGGAATACCTTGGTTATCAAAATGATCACCACCAATTTTGGTGGGAAGTCTGGGCTTGGCCAGCTCCCATCCAAAACCAGGCTTGCAGGTCAAACCAAGAGGCTGTGGTGCAGTTTTGGGTGATGTTTACCCTGACATGTGACTCAGCAGGTCAAAATGTGCTCAGGGCATCTCATCCCAGCCCTAAATCCACGGAGCCGCTGCTCCGCTCCCCGTCTCTCTTCCCTCTTTTTATCTGTGGTGCACAGCATGTCTGTGTTCCCCTATCAATGTATCAGGCAAGAATACCTCATCTAAAGTGTATACATTACCTAATAAAATCCTTCTTATTTGGGATTATTGCATCAAATTTTAATTTCCTCACTCGAGTAACAGCATGTCAGCCAGCCCGTCAGCAGAGAGGCGATAGAAGGTGAAAGGAGTGGATAAACTGCAGCAAATTACCACAAACAGATCTCTATCAGCCCTTTGACTGGAATTGACTGGAATTAAGAAGTGAGAAATGGGATTTTTTTTGCCATGGCAGCTTTCTGAAGCGCTCACCTCCCCCCTCCTCCTGCTGCAACGCTGGGCTGCACTTCGCCTTTCAAGTCTCTAATCCTGTAAGAGAAGAAGAAAAAGGGGTGGAGGGGCATGAGAGGGGAGAGAAGTGCAGTTGTAGTTCTTATTTCTCTCAGACTAGGATCTGGGAGCATAATTGAGAAGTGTTTTGGGCCGGTGCTTATTGTGACACTGAGAAGAAAGTCATTTCTTATCAGGCAGAGGGAGAGGACACAGCAGGGAGAGACTCTGCTGTCCCTGGAGGTGTTGTATCTCCTTTCTTGATGTTGTTTATCATCCCAGCACGGCTCAGACATCTCTCCTAGGGCACCCAAGTGCAGCTGCAGCTGTGGCAAAGCTCTGAGGCGTGTTTTTCATCCTCAAGAGGGTTTTTGGGTGGCTGGAGACTGGGTGGTGTGGTTGATGTTGAATGTCATGGAAAGGAAGGGTTGTGCAAGCACTGGCACAGGCTGCCAGGGTGCCAGTGGAATCACCATCCCTGGAGGGATTTAAAAGACATGAGTGAGTGGTGGCCTTGGCAGTGCTGTGGGAATGGCTGGACTGGATGATCTCAGGTGGCTTTTCCAACCTCAATGATTCTGGGATTCCGTGTCCTCCAGACAAGCTGATAGGGGCTGGAGGAGAGGGGCCATTTCCCCTTGCAGAGCTGCAGTGGTTCTGACGAGCCCCTGCTTCCTCACCTCAGCTGGTGCGTGGTGCAGGCAGTGCTGCAGCTTCACTCTGTGGGTGCAGGAGGAGGAATCCACTCTCCAGGAGCCAAGCTGAGGGCTGTGAATGTGTGCTTCATCCCACAGGGGGCCACTGAGGGCAAGAGTGGGGCCAAACCCACATGGCACATGGCCCCAAGACCAGCAGTTGTATTCCCTTGCAGTAGAAAGGTACAGATGCATGTCAAACATCAGTAAAACATTTTTAATTCTTCAGCACCATCCCCCTCCTCCTCAGAAACTCCTTGAGTTGAAGAAATAATGTAGAATCAGTGCTGGTTTTGCCCTAGAGTCTCAATAGCTCCGAGTTAATTCTTTCTTACAATATTTCCAGCCCATCAGTGTGAACACTTTATTAAAAGCTCAGGGTTTTATTAAAAAAGGATTGATTTACCTCTGCCCCTCTTCAAAAAACCCTCAGATTTTGTTTGGATAATGTGCCATTCTTTATTTTCTTTGCCTTTTTTTAAGCACAGGCTTTCCCAGATTATTACTTTCCTAAACCTTCTTCCTCCTCCCCCAGAGGGGAAGAGTTATTCTGTTCTCTCTGTACCCACCAGCCGAGCCCTCTCCTTGCAGCCACTGCTGTCTGCAGTAGGCGGGCGAGGTGTGACTTGTTTTAAAAGAAAATTAAGGGATATCTGAGTTTCTAAGAGCTGCAGGGTCTTGCCACAGGTTGTGCCCTCTGCCACTTCTCCAGCCCCTTTTCTGGGAGGTTCAAGGCTGCTCCCAAACACTGTGGTTGCTCAGGAAGGGCTCGTCCATGCCCAAGAGGTGGCATCTGCCAGACTTGTGGATGTTGGAAGAGTCTTGTGAAGGACCTGTCAGGAAGGATGGAAACCAGGTGAGATGTGAAGGATCTTGCCATGGTTCCAGGAGATGGCATCCATGGATGGTGGGGGACCCAGCACCACTCCATGTGTTTCTTGGGCACCGGTGAAACGTGGCTCATCCCCAGGAGGTGCTTGTGGAGCAGGAGGAGAAGCACAGGCTGGAAGGAGAACTGTCCCAATGCCAAAACCCAGCAGCATGATACCATCATCACGGGCCTGCCGGGGGCAGAGGGTGAACATCAGCATGGTCCCTCACAGCTTTCATTCCTGTGATCGAATGTCTGGATAATTTCTTTCCCGTGGGCATCTCTGTGGCACGCGCCGCTGAGATATCCGAATGGATTCCCCCTCCACCCCTCCCAAACTTCCCCTGCTGCCGCATCCGCGCTCATCCTTTTATCTCTGCCTCCAGCCCTTCCCCTCGGCTCCTCCAGGAGGGGCCTCTCCCGCAGATAAAGCGGCCCATTGCTATTCCCCAGCCATCGCAGGGCCCTGCCTTCTCTCTGCAGGAGGCGATTCCCATTCCGTGCCACTCCCGAGCTGTGTGACAGGTGACAGCGAGCTGTCACACAGCCCCGGTGCCTTCCCCCTCTGCCCCTTCCATGGGGAAGCTCCTGCTGTGCCAGAGAGGGGAGGGGGCTCTTATCTGTCCCGTGGCATGGGAGATTAAAGATTGCATGGAGTTTGATTCTGCTGGATGTGAGTGTAATGTATAATACAGTACATAATATATAATAACACACAAAATACAATATATAATATATAATACAATTAAATATGTATATTTAATATATATGTATATATATAGAGAGTATGGTATAAAGTCTAATACCTTATAATTTAAGCAAAATTATTCTGAGACAAAGCACACTGAAATGCATCCCCCTTTTTTTTCCTCCACTTTTGCCCTGCCCTCCTTTCCACATCCCCCGTTCTGCTTTCCCACCTGCTCCTTCCCCAAGTTGCAGTGCTTTTTCTCTCTCTGTGCTCTTGGGAAAGCACAGTTATTGTCAGTAATTTAGAGGCTCTCCGGGTGGCTGCTGAGCCTCACCAGCCGAGTGCTGCTCAGAGGCCAGTGACCTGGGATTTATGGCTAATGTTCTTGCTTAATAACATGGATTTACTTAAGGAGTCCATTGAAATGCCCTCGGAGATCAGGGAACGGGCAGCCTGCCTGGCACTGGGAGCCTTCTTTATGGCCAGCAGCAGCATGGAGCCCCCAGGGACATGGCTCTGGAAGGCAGGGAAGACGGCGAGTCCCTGCTTTCCACCGGTGATGTTTCTGCCACAGCTTTCCCTTTGGCCTTCAAGTGATGGATTGCGGGGCAAGCGCCAGGCTGCCGACCCGCTCTGCTCCCTCCTTAGATATGCAAACGCCTCTGCTGACATTTCCTTTGAGGGGAAAAAAAAAAAATTTGCTGCTTTCCCCACTGTTAATAAGCCAATGAAAACAAGAACAGCTGAGTTGTAAATTTTTTCACACTACATTAATTACGGGCATGTGCATGTGTTGGTATTCAAAGGGGCTCACTGCACTGCGGCGGGGGAAGCTGACTTATGGAGCAGGATATTTTTATTTCAAGAGCTAAACAAGAATTTTGGGCCACTGTTATGTTGTTTTTATCAGTTTTGGGGGACTTGTGGATCTTTCTGCTGGGCTATAGGAGCAGTGCATCCCACAGGATGAGGTGGGTGAGCTGGCAGTTGCAGAAACTCCTGCCTATTGGCAATCCCTGGTTCTCAGCATCTGTCCAGCCCTCCTCCTCCTCCTCATCAAGGGTTTCAATTAAAATCTCTGCAGCTCACTCAGTTGTGCAGCTGGATGCCGATGGTCAGTGTAAGCAGCCCTTATTGCTTGGGGTGCCTCATTTGAGGACCACAGTGGGAGAAGAGGACAGGCTGAGGCTGGGAAGCCAACAGCAAATTAAACTGGTGTAGTGACCAAACTGAAGGTGGTGGTGAAAGGGAATTGTTTCCTGCTGGTCATGTCCTCACCATTCCCAGCTACATCCTGGGGTGGGTCAGTTCTGCAGCACCAGAGGGATGAGCAGTGAGCCTGAACTGCTTCAAGGGCAGGCAGTGGGGCTTCTCCATGACCTGCCATGTCCTAGGACAGGCTATCCCTCAGCACCTGGCCCACGGTGAGAGGGGCAGGTGGCTCTGGGAGCCCCAGCAGGGCTGTGACAGCTGTCCCCTGTCCCTCCCCAGGGTACCACGGTGCGGATGATAACAGCCATCGACCAGGACAAGGGACGGCCCCGGGGCATCGGCTACACCATCGTCTCTGGTGAGTCTCGGGGGCACAGAGGGGACCCCAGCAGGGAGGCATGGATGGATGGATGGATGGATGGATGGATGGATGGATGGATGGATGGATGGATGGATGGATGGATGGGATAACTCTGCAATAAATCTATGTACATCCCATCCCTGGGAAATCATGGAGTAGAATAGATAGAATGATTTAGGATGGAAGGGACTTTAAGGGATTGCTCCAACCTCCCTACCACAGACAGGGATACCTTCCACTAGACCAGGTAGCTCCAAGAAAATTTGACAGTATTTCACGTTGAAACCTTTCATTCTTAATGATGGGCCACAAACAGCTCAGCTTCACACAACCCCATGGAGGGAATTTTCTGTTCCAGGGGGGAATGGGACTGCGTATGGACTGAACGGCTCCTGGTGGTTTCTGTGGTGTTTCCCAAAAGTTTCAGAAGACATGATGCAAGGGCTGGGTGGGCCTGTGAGGGTGCAGAGCTAGAGAAGGAAGCTTAATTAAAGTGGTGGTGGCTTGCTACCGTCTGACAGGCACAGGGATTGAGCCTGCCTCTGCAGGCTGGCTCTGTGGCCTGGGAACCCTTCTTGGTGTGGTTGGGTGAATCATTGCTTGGCCCCTTTGGCTCCATAGCCTGAGCATCCCTTCTGATGCCAGGCTGGGATGGTGTTTCCAGGTAAAACCCAGCTGCCTTATGGGAAGGCCAGTTTTGGGGGGTTGTGCCTGTTTCATTTCAGATGCCTTGAGCTCAGCAGTCTCTGCCATAGCCCAGCTGACTTTGATGCTCCCAGGGCTGCACTCAGATGCTGCTTTGGTGAGGACAGACAGACTGCTCGAGGTGACTCCAGAGTGAGGAACCAGCTTGGTGGGTGTGGGCTGTAATCCTTTTCCTGGCATCACTTTTTGGGGGGGCTCCTTCCCAGCAAGAAACGGGGGCAGTGCCTCCCTTCCCCACTGTGCCACATACTCCGGGTGCTGCCTCCACGTGCACGAATAATTTCCCAGTTTCTTTTCCTTAAAGCCCAGCCATTTCAAACCCTCTTTTAATCAGCCTCAAGGGTCAAGGTGATTTCACCCTGACTTTCAAGTCCAGTGATCCTGACTGCAAGTATCCAGCCTTTGAAGATGCAAGGATTATTTATTCCTCTAATTCTCTCTGCAATTTAGTCAAGAGATTCTCCCAGATCGTGGGTATCAGCTGGCCAAGGTGCAGCAGGGACTGTCTTCAGGCTGATACGGGTTCCTTTTCACTGGAGAGTGGACTGAAGCATCAATCTAATTTTGCAGAGGTTGCTGAATTACAGTGAGGATGGTAAAACAGCTGTCAGCCTGGCCATCCTGGATGGGCAGTGGGATGGTGGAAGGGGAATCAGGATGCTCTGGGATCCTGGTGGAGCATGGAGAGACCTGCAGGCAGATCACTGCACACAGCCTTGCTTCTGCTTGTCTATGCCAAGAGCTTAACCCTTGCCCGCAGTCCTGCCTGGTGGTCCAGCTCTCCTACCAGAGGATCCAGCAGAACAGATCAAAAGAGTGATTAAACTACTTTGCACTGTTATTTTTTTCCCCCAAACATGAGAATTACGAAGTGTTTTCCTAACTGGCCAGGAATCTTTCTCCTGTCGTCACCAGGGTCTCATGGAGAAGGGGTTGGATGGGAATGATCAGCCTGTGGACAGAGCTGATGTTACTTTCTGATGTGTGAGAGTCCAGACACAGGACTGGCATCTAATGCGCTTCCAAAATCCTGCTTAGCCAAGGCAAGCCATTTTCTTTTTGGCAGGCAGGTAAAGCCTAATTAATTTCTCATTATCCTCAATCACGATGGTAAAGGTCAGCAAGCAGATTTTTGCGCCTGAGCTGGAAAAATTTTATGGCAATTTTGCAAGAAAAAAAAAAGGCAAAAAAAAAAGCCTAACATATGGGAATGGGGAAGCAAATTAAATTAGAAACCGACCGTAAGCAAAAGTGAAAGTGGCTGGTGGAAGTAGTAATTAAACCTGGCTCTTCAACTCCCTTCCAGGAGGGGAGGTAGCAGTGATGCTGCTCCCATTCCCCTGCAGGGATGGATGATGCCTTTTCCCGGCTCTCAGAGATTTTTGGACACAGGGTTAGCACGTGGCTGCTCTGATTTTGCCTCTTGGGCTGGTATGTACAGCAGCAGAGAGCTGAGAAGCCACCTGGCCGTTCATCATCCCTTCGGTGTTAATGCCTAAAGCATTGGTATGATTTGGAGGTGGGGTTTGAAAATTAATTTGGAATTGCCGCTGTCCCGTTCGGCTCCATCCTTCGGGCAGCCACGTCTGGGGATGTACTGCAGCAGCTCTTATTTATACAGCTATCTCCAGCACAAGGTCCTCCCGTGACAGGAACACAATAAAACTAAAAGATTAACCATAACCACATAAAATAAGACTTGAGATCTAGTTTTATGCCGCCAGCTTACAGAGCTGTTAAAGCTGAGATGATGGAGGAGCACTGGGGTAGCTGTGCCATGGCTTTGGCTACTTGTCCTGCCTGCATTGGGAATCATTTCCATATCTAATAGGGAAAAGCCATTCCGTTGTTTCTGCCCCTTCCTTCCCATCAGAGTGTTTTAACTCCAGGAAAATGTACTTTTTCGCTTCACACTCTACAAGGAGCCAGCTCACTGCCCTGTTGAAAAGGAAATCCAAATTGAGACCTCACAATTCAAGCCCCTCGTGCCAACAGGCTGGTCAGTGCCAGGGCTCCCATTGCTCCAAAGGGTGTTCCTGCTGCTTTTCCTGTGGCCAGAGCCCTGTGAAAGCCCTCCCTCCCTGGCTGCAGTGACAGGTTGGAGATGCTCAGCCACTGAGGTCAGGACTCTGTTTGAAGGACAGATAATTAATCCAGCAAAGTAATCCACAGCTCCTTTCTGGCAGATTTATGGAGATAGCCTCTGTACCGGGGACTCTGCCTCATCATCTTTCATTTCCCAGGCAAAGCGAGTGACTTGTTGTATAACACGACCTGTTCCAGATAAGGCTTTTCATTTAGGGGAACTCTCCGCGCTAACAGAGATTGATTTTCCCGGCGGGAATCGGGAGGGCCCCGGCGTTTTGGGCAGGATCAGCCCTGCAGACGGCAGTGTGTTTTCACATTTGCTGCCTCTGCGCATCGCCTGGGGCATGGGGAATCCTCTGGCTCTTTAAGGGAAGGATTTTTAGCGTGAGTTAAACAGCAATTTAATTAATAGGCAGGAGGAGACTTCAGCCCGAGAGCTCTTCTTAGGAAAACGTATTGACTCACGTGTTGCTTGCTAGCAGTAAACTTTGGGCTTTGTTTATTTCCAGGATAGTCAGGAGGCTTGGAGTCTTCTGGCAGGAGGATGTGAAGGTGACCTGTGCTGCTTGGGCAGGCACTGAGGGGTTAATCCAGGGGAAAGGGTCCCACATGTCAGTCTCTGCCTGCCTGACACATTTCAGGTGCGGTGATGGATGGGCAGCACATGGGAGATTGCACAAGGGCAATCCATACGTCCTGCCTGGGCCTTGGAAAGTCCTTCAGGAGAGGGGGGAGTGAGCTTTCAGTCAGAGATGGTCCTTTGGGCTATTCACAATCCCTTAGGGTGGGGTTCTTTCTCCCCCCACAAGTGGGTTGTTTTATGAGACTGATGCAGTTTCTAGCAAAGCCTCTCTCCCTTAAGCTGGTGCGTCCCGAGGGAAACATGAATTAAAAATCATTATTTGCACAATGCAATAGAAGTGTGAGTTACAAAAGTGCGAGGGGAGCTGAAAAGAATTGTTCTCCATCTTCTGGATTCTCTGCTAAGGAATAAAATGTCATAGATATAATTTTTTTCTATAATATATATACGAGTGAAAAATCAGTGCAGTAGCTCTCAGAACATGTTTCTCGTGCTCTTAACAGAGCCAGAGTGCCCCAGTGCCTTCCTTATGAAAGTGCAGCATGAATTCTTGAGGAAAGATCAAGTGGCCAAAGAGGTCTCCATGCCCTGAGCTGCTGACATCCCCCTCCGTAGCTTGACCTGACTTAATAAAGAAGGCAGAGCAAAGCAAACCACTTCCCTAAAACCCTCAAACCAGACATCAGGGCGAACCCTTGGAAGTGGGGACCTGCTCATTTTGCTGTTCCCTACATCACTCCAACTTTTTCCCACATTCAGCTCGCTGGGTGAACTGCCGGGGTGTTGGAGCCCTCATAAATTACACCTGCTGGGAGGGCCTTCCTGCGTGATTTAAAGGCAGCCATCACAGCAGAACATTTCTGTAGGAGGACACGCTGATGGGTGGAAAAGTGCCTGGCGCTGAGTTATCCATCAAAAGCTGTTTTTTCCCACCCTGCCGATGCGAGGGGATGAGACAGCACAAAGCAAAGATGGTGGCTGCAGTCACAGCCCCTCTTTCCTTGGCGCAGTTGCTCCCCATCTTCCTCCATGCTGCTTTTTGTTGTCACGTTGGCATCTGGCTTTGGCTCCCTGGCAATCCAGGCATCGTTGGAAAGAGATATGATTGGGATAATGGTGTGCATGGCAGGCGGTCCCACAGCAAATGGCCCGCTGTAATTAAAACTATACATTCCTTTTATGTGTAAACAGGAAACAAAAGCAGCTTTTCTGTTTAATTTCTGGGACTTCCTATTTAATTTCTTGGGATTTAGTGTGTATTCAAGGCTGAGCAACCTGGTCTAGTGGAAAGTGTCCCTGCCCATGGCAGGGGCTTGGAATGAGACGATCTCTAAGGTCCTTTCCAACTCAAATCAGTCTGGGATTCAATGTTGACAACCAGTGGAGAATGATGAACCTGGACCACTGCTGTTCATGTCGTGGCTAGCAAAAACAACTGGTTCTGAGATTGTTTTAAGTGGAGGAATTTCAGGAAGCTGAGGATCCTGGAGGTGTGAGATTTATGTTGAAAAGCCCATTTTAGATGACGTGGGGTCCAAGACTCAGAATCCTTTTGTGTGAGGAATTACACTCAGAGCAGAAACTCTGCGGGTTCTGTTCTCCTCTCTGGTACTTGGCCACAGCTCCCAGGAAATCTGGGAGGGGAATTGCACTTTGGGTGATAAATATCTCCTTTTATTTCCTTGTACTGTACATTCCGTTCTAAAAAAGGGAACTGTGCGAACATTTGATGTGAGCTCCTTTTGTGGCTCTGCACGATCAGAAGTTCTGCTGGTTGTGCTAGAATGGCCAAAACCTTAGGGAAAGATACTAAAAAGGCCTGTTTGCAGAGGAGGCACATGAGAAGGAGCAGTGGCACACAGCTTTGGGCTCAGACCAGAGAACTGCTTCTTCCCAGAAGAGTAGCAAACCCAAGTCCTGAGTGGGAGAAGGGGACACTGTTTTGATACAGCACCTCGATTTCCCAGAAAGCTCAGCTTGTAACAAGCAGATTCCTTTGGAAATGACTTGTTGCCTTTGAATTTAAGCACGGGGCAAGGTCCCTGCCCTGGCAGTGCTGCCCTGCCTGCAGCCTGGGGGCAGAAACTCAAGGTGAAGAGCAGCGAGGTGCTCACGGCAGCTGATGGACTATTTATACGCTAATAACTGTGTCTGTTGCTGACTCCGTGAACCACATCCAACAGCATCTATTTCGGTGCCCGAGGAGCCCTGACGGAGCACATTTGGATTAATAAATTATCCGGAGCAAGGTGTGTGATGGGTTCCCCTTTCACATCTCGTGAAAGTCACCCAAGCTCCAAGTTCAGCGGAGCCTTCCCAACGTGAGCAGCCCTTCCTGCAGGGAGGGGTGGGAAAATTATCCTGCCCTGGGAAAACAAGCTTGCCCTGACTGACAGGTAGCTCTTCACTAGAGCAGGGCTCTAGTAGAGTAGCTGCATCTCTCATGGGATGGGATTTGAACAGTGCTCAAGGCTAAAGGGGTAGGAAGGAAGGAGGAGATACTGATGGTGGGTTTCCCCCCCCGACTTTTTTTTCCCTTTTTCTTCCCCTCCCTTTCTCTGGGTTTGAGCCAGTACTTTTAACAGCCTTTTTAAACTGAGAGCTTGGCTGAGGGCAATTAAACATTATGGCTCTCATCTATAAAACCCCTCGTTATAGCAGTGTTTCTCCAGAATGATGCCTATGCCACCATCCGTTCCTCAATGAGCTTGGAAAAACACTCTGAATGGGCTCCTGTGATCCATCCCAGTGCTCCCAACCCAGCATCCCATCAGTGCCTGCCTTCCCAAGCCCCTGTCTGGCTGCAGTGAGTGCAGGAGCTGCTGCTGCCCCTGTACCCACACAGATGGATGGGAAACTTCTCCTTCTTGACCCATGTCATAACAAAAAGCTGGGTTTGTAGGTCCTGAGCAAGCCTGTTCCTTGTTGTGGGAGCAACAAGTCTGCCAGAAGTGGATTCATACTGCTGTCCCAAAGTTCTCAATTTTTTTCTCATTGTCATTCTCCCCTTTCCCTCTGTCTTTCTGATATTTAAAACATTTCCTGCCTTGCTTTCCTTTTCTCTGCCCCCCATTTTGCTGCTCAGCCTTTCCTTTCCAAACCTTTAATTTCTGCCACATTTCTGCATGTACCTCTGGTCTCTCCAGAGAGAGGAAGGACAAAATTGGCTAATTTCTCCCCACCTTTTTTTTTTTCCCCTAGTTCTCAGGAAAGTGAAGGCACATGAAGATGGTCAGAGAGATTTTGGCAAGGAAAATGCCTTGGGAAGTGGGCATTGCTCAGTAGTGTGAGGTTGCTTCAGCAGGGGTCACTGGTCAGAGCAGTGAGGAAGTGTTGGTTGGAGAGGTATTGGAGACACCTCTTTCCCTAAATTTGCAAATTTGCAAAGCCAGGAAGTCTCTGCTAGTAGAAAGGAAGCCCCAGAGGGCATAGGATGAGTATCTGATGGTGTTGGGAAAGCTGAGCTAAAGAATAGCCTCTGATGTGCAGCCTGAGAGGCCTTTGGGGCCCCAATTTAGGTGCCCAACCTCAAAAAAGCGTATTTCAAATACGAAATGCATAACCATTTTTAGGACACGTAACATAGCACTGTGTTTAGTCAAATTCCTCCCCTATTGACCTAATTCCACTAAATTCCATTGTTTCTGCATTTTACTGCACTTTATATTAGGGGGAGGTGACCCTGAGGCATAAACTTTACCATGGCAACCTGGTGTCCTGGAGCATTGAAATGCCTCGCAGCACAGCCCAATCCATCTCGTGGAGTGTCCTTCAGAGCTGGGATCGGAGGAAGCTTCCTAAGGAGGCAGCCATAAATTACAGCATGAAAGTGGGAAGTCAGGATGGAAAGAGGGGAATTGGCCGAGGGAGGAGGCTGGAGTTCTTCGTGTACAGCAGCAAAAGATGAGATAAAAAAACCCGCAAGGCCGTCGCTAATATTTTAAGTAGCCTGGCATCAGCTCATTAAGCTGGCGAGCGGTCAGTGGGGCATTTCGGATGGAGAGGAGAGAGGAGGAAGGACAGGAACAGGAGGAATTTGGTCCAGGAGGAAGGTAGAATGGCTCAGTAATGGGGAGAAAGGTATCAAGGCACTTAGGGCTCTGGGAGAGAGAGGAGAGGCCAGGTGGCTCCTGGGGTGGGAGGGAGGGGATGGCCGGACCCGGAGGCTTTGGGCATGCCAAGGAAGGTGCAGCTGTGATCAAACAGGGGTTGGAAGGGAGCAAGGTGGATGCTGAGTGATGGGAAACAACTTTCCGTGGCAGCAGATCTGTCTTGCAGCTCCCTTCCAGGGAAATGACAAATGCTGTGTGTGTTTCGTTCGTGCTGAGACGTATTGAGAAGACAGGATTTATTTTTTACTTCCTTTTGACTGGGATGACTGGAATTTACCTGCAGGGTTTCCTGGCTCCCGTCTGCGTCTGGTTCAGGGGTTTCTGCATGCCTCAAGATGCTGAGGGGAGCTGTGTGGGTGACCATATGCCTGGGTATAACCTCCTTGGTCATCACTAATTCAGCAGCCTGCTCTGCTTTTGTGTCAGGCTGGTGTCAGGTGTCCCAGGCTCCACACACCAACTGCTGGCTTTTGTCTGGCTCGCAGGGAGAGCACCTGGAGCTGTCACAAGCACATTCCCAAGCAGGACATTGTCCTTTTAGTATCTGCTGGCCATGACACTCGAGCATGTTGTCTTAATCTTCTCTGGGTATCTAATTCCAGAGGAGGATTCAAGCTGGGCACGGGATGGGATGGGATGGGATGGGATGGTCTGTGGAGGCAGCCCAGTGCTCCGTGGCATCCTGGCTGGTTGCTTGCATGTAGGGACAGGCACAGGGACCAGATTTGGCTCCAGTAGAGGAAAACCAGGCAGCTGCACAGGGTCAACACATATAGCAAGAGCATGAAAACAGGGCAAGTGCCTACACTATTGTGCTGATACTTTCACTGGCTTCAGATACATCCAGCTAAGAAATTCCTGAGCTGTGTGAGGCTTCTCTATTGCTTGATAGAATTTTTTTCTCTCTTTAAGCTCTGCAAACTCTCCTTGAATACATGTGGACTTGTATCCCCTTCAGCACCCTCTGGCAAGAGGACCCACAGCTAAACCACCCCCTGTTCTGTGGAGAATTCCTCATGAGCTTGGTCCATCTGTGCCTCCCTGTGATTATCCTGGACTCATGTCCCTTAACTCCTGTATTTTAGGAGAGAGGCCATGCCCACCCCAGGAACACGGTACCCTGCAAATGCAAGTGGTCACTCAGAGGGGAGCACTTTGGATTTGGTCCTGCTTTCAGCTTTGCTGTTGCAGATTTTAATAACTAAAACCCTTTGAAATTCTCCAGCTGCCTCCAGCACTGGCAGCTTTTGGCTGTGGAAGGAGAGCCCCATTTTGAGCCCTGAGCCAGCACAGGTGAGAGGAGGAGAGGAGTGTTACAGCCATGACATTTCAAAGCGGGTTGGAATGGCGTGCCAGGTTCCTACAACCCGCTGCTTGGAGCTTGTGTCCTCTTGCTTCCCTCCCTGTTGCCTCCAGCACTTTTTGGAATCAGCTGTGCCAGCTGCTTGTGCTGACATTCTGTTATTTTTCTCAGGTAACACCAACAGCATCTTTGCACTGGACTACATCAGTGGAGCCTTAACCCTGAACGGGCCCCTAGACCGGGAAAATCCCTTCTACAGCGCTGGATTCATCCTCACAGTGAAGGTGAGACCTGCTCCAGCTGGGAAGCACATGGCAGAGCAGGGTGGGGAGCACACCCTGCCTGGGGACACTCCCTCCCAGGTAGTGCTGCAAACCTGGGGTATGTTCTTCTCTTGGGCATCCAGAGCCGTGATGTGCTGACCAAGTGAGATGTTAAACACAGCCCCCTTGCCTGGTGGTCCAAAACTTGATTCACCCAATATTGATGGGTGAATGAGGATGTGTGAGGGCATTTTTGCTGTCCTGCCTGTGGCTGTGTGCGCTGGCAGCGTGCAGATACCCCAGGCTTGCATACAGCACCAGACACATACTCAGGCACCTGAATTGTGCCTACTTTTGCCCATTTTCCCTCTTTCTTCCCACCAAAACCCTGGATAAACATGACATTTTGTCTTGTCAGCAGGCAGTGGTGTAACAGGGTGTCATCTGTGCCTTCCCAGCACGGGGAGGGAGTGATGCTGGAAGTTGCCTAGTCAAGAAAAGGTACTGGAGCGTGGCTTTCCAGCACCACCAGCCCCACCTGAGAGTGGCTCCCTGGCTCTGCTCACAGCCCTGTAATTAAAATCAATACCAAGCTGGGCAGCTGGTTGGAAACACATTTAGAAGTATAGATTCTGCTGGGCCAGGGTGGGGAAAAAAATCAGCAGCGTAGGAAGGGTCATTGATTGGGAGGGAGGCAGCCAGCACATTGCCTTCTTGTTTTGGCAAGTGGGGTGCTTCCTTGGAGGGGGGCAGAGGGACAAGAAATCACCCCTCTAGGTCCCAGACACGGTTCATACTGTGTGGAGCTTTGTGTGTGAGGTGGAGATCCTCACCCATCCCTTTTCATTCTTTTCATTCAGGCTCTTGTAGTTTCAAAAATCAAGAGAGGGAGGATTGTCTGGTTTTAATAGGGACAAAAATATCTGTTTAATCTTGGAAAGGTTTGTGAGCCTGAAAACTTGCCCATTTTCCTCCCTGCATGATAATGGAGTTCCAACCATGTTCTGTGGATCTGATAGATTTCCGTGTCCTCTCCCCACAAACTTCGCATCCTCCCGCAAATGCCAGCTCTCTGCGTCCCGCATCCCCAGGACCCAAAATGTTCTCTGCTGCTCTCATCCTGGAGCACACAGTGAAAATACAGCTGGATTGCTCCTCGCTGGGATCAGCCTGTTCTGCTGTTGTGTGCAGAAGCAGTGAATAGCAATGAGCCGTGTGGGTCGTGATAGCGTTGCTTTTCCATGCCCACAGCAAAGCAAGATTATCCAAAGGACAAGAGGAGGGACTCGGCTTGAAAAGGCTGCTTCATGAGCATTGCTTCTCTGGCATTAAAATCTGCACTCTCTCCTTTTGGGAAGGCAGAATTAAAGTCCTTCTTGAGACAGAGGTGTGATGCGGACTCGTGACTCAGCTCTGTATTTAGACACGTGTTGCCAAACCTATTTTAAGGTCTAAGTCTTCTTTTCCTCTGCTGCCCTAGTTTTCCATCCCTATGTTTTTCAGCATACTGTGTGGTTCACTGTCAGCTCCCAGTCCCACATCAGGGATGGCAGAGGAGAGAGCAGGAATGCTCTTTGCCCTGTTGAGCCTTCCTTTATTTTGTGGACTGGCCCCTACACCTCACAAGGGACATTTTATTTTGTTTGAATGCTTGCGGCAGGGAAACCTCCTACCTGTTCTAGTGTGACTCCGGATCCTGCCAACCTGTTGCATGACAGAAGCAAGGAAGAAATTGGCCGCAGCCGTCAAAAGGGAAATGTTAAACCCCTGGGAAGGTTTTTAAAGTGTTGTGGGACCAAAGTGATGGGCGAGCTGGGCCAACACCTCTGTGTGTTAATGGAGCAATGGCAGAGCCAATTTGGCGTCCTTCAGTGGCAAAGTGGAGGAAGAGAAAGCTGCAAGAGTCTCTTACCACACCATGCACACTTTCTTTACATTCATCCTTTCTGGAGAATAAAGGCTGCCCTGTTTTCTCTGCTTGCAGGGAACAGAGCTGAACGACGACCGCACTCCCTCCAACGCCAGCGTCACCACCACCTTCAACATCCTGGTCATTGACATCAACGACAACGCCCCCGAGTTCAACAGCTCCGAGTACAGCGTGGCCATCCCAGAGCTGGCCCAGGTGGGCTTTGCCCTTCCCCTCTTCATCCAGGTGCAGGACAAGGATGAGGTGAGGTTTCCTCTCCCTCCTTTGAGGGGGAGCACTGGTTTGGTTACGGGGTGGGCAAGGGAGAAGTCACTGAGGTACCTGAAGTGCACGGTTCTGTCCCCACATCCACTTTTTCAGCTCTCAGTGCTGCCATTGCTCTGTTTGCTGTGTACCCCAAGTCCAGTTGCCCTCCCCAGTGTGCAGACACTAATGCAGTCAGGATTGCATGGCCCCTGAGAGGCAGAAAATAGGATTGTCTGGGAGGCTGATCCCTGCCTGCCTCTGAGGGCTCTTGTCAGGCAGTGCTTTGCCAGTCTGGTTTAGCAAAGGAGGAGTTTTCCTTCCGGGCTCCCTAGGGGCACCTGCCAGCGACAGGGAAGACAGGAGCCCCAAGCTCTCTGTCAGGGAGGAGGTAGGAGATGCCCCTCAGAGTGGGGAGGACTGGGATACCAGTTCATCACTGCAAACAAGCCAGGAGCATTGGAGGCTTGTTCCTCCCACGTGTCAGCAGAGCTCCTATTTGTCACGCGCCGATCCGTGCCGTGTTTGGGATTGCAGCCTCTGTTCCAGCCTTGGGCTCCCAGCCTTCAATTACTCTGATTATTTGACTTGTGCAGTTCACGTCTGGCTGCTCCTGTGTGCTGGTCCCCCCCCAGCCCCGCCACGCTGCTGGCTGTCTGCTCCAAACTAGTGCTGACACCTCTTGGTGAGCTGTCCAAAATCGCTTGGAAAGGCTCTGCCTGCAGGCTCCTGCTGTTCCCATTCTTCTTCAGGCTGAGCAGGAGATGAGGGGAGAGGGTTTGTCAGGATGAATGCCATCATAGAATGGGTTGGGTTGGAAGGGACCTGAAAGATCATCTCGTTCCAGCCCCCCTGCCATGGGCAGGGACAGCTTCCACTAGACCAGGTGGCTCAGAGCTCCATCCAGCATCATGGCAAAACATCATCAGGATGTTTTCCTGGTGCTTCAGGTAATGGGAAACAAAACATCCCCCCCCAGCCACAAAGATCCTGGTGGGTCAGTTAAAATGTGCATCTTTTACGTTGCCTTTTCTGGCTGAGAAGATGGATTTGCTATTCCCCAGCCCTGGGTGGAGTTCACCCCATCTCGTCAAGCCACCCAGAAATCCCATTTTTTTCCCACCTGAAGTGATTATGACACAGAACTAATAACCTACTGGTGACATGATGTCACCATCCAGGAGTTATGAGTTCAGCCTGAAGAGGTGCAGATGAGCTATTAAGCAGATAAAGAGACTGTTTTTTCTTGAAAATGTCAATTGCTAATAAAGAAGATATGGATATGACAGATGCTTAGGATAGTTTCTGAATAGAGCTGCTGTCGTACTTGCTGAGAGATGTCAGCAGATCCATTCTTGAAGGGCATTGTAACACTTCTGTTTGTGCCACCAGGATGAAGGATCTGTCATTATTTCTGGTTAAAAGCTCATTTTACTGGAGTGACTCCCATTCAAGAATTCACTTTTCAGCCTTGCTAATTTTAAAATGGGAGAATAAAAAATAGCCTTGCCTTCCCCATCGCACCAGCAAAAAATAGGCGCTGTTCTTTTGATGTATTTCTTTAACTTCCTGAGATTTCCCCAAAAGAATTGGCTGAGATTTTTAAAACTGCTGAGAGAGGATCTCTTGTGCTAAGGGAGTCTGAAGGAGTTTTACTGTACACGTCTTCAGAGACCATCATATTAGCACAGATTGCTTTGACCGTGGCATTATTTTCACTGATAAGAAGCAGAGGAGAGCTGATTCTTGGAATATCTGGAGGGAGGAAAGTTATAAGCAATCGGTTACTTTTTTTTCTGTATTATCCTGTGATGGATCTTCCTTATTTCCTCTCATGGATGCTTGCAAGTGGGTTAACTGTCAAGGTAGCAGTTTGGGGGAGAAAAAAGGGAGAAGATGCCCAGCTTGTGAAAAAGATGTGTATGAGATAGAGGTAGGACTGCACCTGCAGCCAGCACTGCTTCCCAGAAAAGTATTTGTAGAGCTCTGAAGACCCACCAAGTCTCAGTAAAAAAGCTACGGAAAGGTTAGAGAGTTGCCTGACAGCAATATTTTGGATGCTCAAGTGCCCCGTGAGAGCTGTGAGGGTTTTACAAACCATCTGGATTTGAGGTAGCTGAGGTGGCACCGGGCTCTCTCGTCTCCCCGTGGGTGCAGGGGTGGAGGGATGTGTTGGCAAAGACTGAGGTCTTCAGGCAGGGATGTGACTGAGGACGTGGCTGACAGGAGCTCTTCTGGCAGCACTGGCTCAACCCTGGAGATGACACGACTCGTTTGTGTAAGGGGCAGAGGGAAACAAGAACCGAGTCATACACATCTCCAGGGAAAGCAGAGAGAGAAATAAATGAGAACAGATGGGTTGAGACACGGGAATTCAAAACTGGAGTCTTTGGGAGGATCACTTTGCTGGAGTTTGTCTCCTGCCTCCCAGCTTATGTCACAAAGTCCTGGGAGAGTCCCTCAGCAGATTGGTTTATTTCCTGGGTCTGGCTCCCCTGGAAAATTCAGGCACTGCTCCTTTGGCACTCCGGCTTGTTGAGGTCCTGGTGCTAGGGAGCAGCCTGGGCTTTGCCCCGTGCAGGGGTCCTGTGGGTCTGGGTGCTTTTGGGGACCCTTCCTGTCATTGTGCCTTTGTAGACCTGGGAAAAGGGCTGGCACGTGGGTCTGGCCTTTAACACACACCGTGTGGGCTGCCAAGGCTGTTAAACAAGGCTTTTCAAAACCAGACCCACACAGCCTTTTTTAACCGTGGGGTTTTTGGCCTTTCTTTCTTCTGGTGTGTTTTGCACAAACTGAAATGATGGCTTTTGGAAGGAGTCAGATTAAACGATTCAGCAAAGCACTTAAAAATGCATTTCTGAGGCACACAAGACCACACTTGAAAGCCTATGCTTGGATTTCCTTCTGTGCTGTAAGTGCTTTGTGCAGCTCAGCTGGCATTAACCTCTCAGACAAGGTTCCCAAGCGAGTGTCTCCAAGGAGAAGCCCTTCCTCAGAGCCCAGCCCTTGCAAATTCCCAGCTTTCACCCCCCAAACACAGCCGTGGTCTTGCTCCAGGAGGAGCTGGCTGGGGCTGCGAGGTGGGATGGGGAGCTCCTCAAGAGGGAGTTGAGCCCAGGTGGCCCCACACGTGGATTTGGGGTGCAGCCAAGAGGTGTTCAACCAGGTGTGCTGGTTTTCCTTTCTGCATTCTCTGGGGCTTATTGAAAGAGACATCAGCACTCAGGGTTTGCACGGGGGTTTTGATCCGGCCTTCTTGAGCAACCTGTCTCGTGGAAGGTGTCACTGCCCAGGGCATGGGGTTGGAATGAGCTGAGCTTTATGGCCCTTTCCAACCCAAATCATTCCAGGGTTCTATGAGCCAAGAAAAAAGCATAAATTGCTGTGCAGCTGAGTTTCTCTCCCTGCCAGATAGAGAGCAGACCCTTGAACAGCTTTCCCAAGCCATTCAAAAGCTGTTTATGAAAATCCATTGATGTTTCCCAGTGTTTAGACTGAGCCTAGACTCAACTGGACACCCCCAGGCTGTGGTTGGGTTCTCCTCATTCACATTGTGGTGCTTCAGCAGGGGGTAATAAATCCTGTGTGTGAGGCAGAAGATGAAAGCATTGACTTACCTGCTTTTACAGCAAGGTTTGTTTCCAGGTTGAGAACAAGAGCCCTGAGCTGTGGAACAGGTTGGTGTTAATTCACAGGGCTCATCTGCTGCGGGGCTGGAATTTGGGAGACGTGGATGTCCTTTTTTTGGATATGCTGGTGGCTTGATAAAGTATCACAGGGAGAAGGCAAGGGTTTGGCTGTCCAGGAAAAGGAGCAGGGCATGCTTTGGGGCATCCCCCATTTCCTATGGCTCCGAGATCCATGGATGCCTGCTGAGGGAAGCAGCAGCCTGCTCTGCAAGGGCATGCCAGGGAAACCAGCTCTCCCATCGTGGCTTCCACTTGATTTTCCTCTACATGGTTGAGTGAAGAGGAAGAAAAGGGCAGAAGCTGTCTGAAGCACCACCATCGTGGCCTGACATTTGAAAATCATTTTGAAACAATTCTCTAAAATAACCATATCGAGGAAGGTAAATGGGGAATTTAAAATAAGGAAAATGCAGGCCATGGGAATACGCTCTCACATTGCACAGAGCTCCACCAGAGACCCCCACCAGGATATCCTGTGTGCCCATGCGTGTGCAGGTGGCAATATATGATTCATCCAGGGCATATATATGCATATGACAGGCACAAGCACTATAAATATGATCTACATGGCAAGAAACTGTAAAGGGGAATTGACGGCACACGAGTATTCTCTCCCGAAAGTGCCAGCTGCCAGTCGGGCTGAATTAGATTTCACAGGGGTTTTTGCAATACATGGAATTCACCAGCAAATTACCCTTAAAGAGGGAAAATCAATCATTTGGAGCAGAGATAAGCTGAAGGCGAGGCAGCCTCGGATTGATCCCGTCTGTGCAGGCGTGTGTGGAATTCAGCAGATAACCTGGGGAGAGCAGGGAAGGAGAAAACTCCTCCAGGAGGGAGGGAGCAGGCAAGGGCTGACACTTAGGATGGACAAAAAGATGGGACAATAGGGCTGCTATTATGGGGAGGAAGATCAGAAGGGTTGGGGAGCATTTTGCTCCAGGCATCCTGCACTGCCCGCCAGCCCAGTGAGTTCCTTAGGGATGCAGGGGACAAGTGCCAGTGTCCAGTGAGCCCTAAAAAGGGTCACTGGCACCAGGTGGGAGAGGGGTTGGTGGGATCCCAAGCTGGCTGGGCAGCAGGGGAGAGGCAGGCAGCACCCAGAGAGGCTGTTCTGAGTTTGAAATGTTTCTGTTTCTGCTTTGAAATGGGTGCAGGGAATAACTCCCTTCATGCCTTGTGTTTTCAGAGTGTGATTAAGTACCATTTGTGTCTGTCTCACTAGAGCCAGGCCTAAGTTATCCAAGCCCTACAAAAAGGCACTAATTGCTTTCAAAAAAACCCCAACTTCTTTCCCCTTCCTTCCACTTCACCTCCACTCCTGAACTCTCCACTCTTTCCTTCCTTTGTAGATGTCCCAGAATGAAGAGTATTAAATCCTCTGTAGCTTGTTGTAGGTAATAGCCTAGGAAGTGACTGGGAGGAAAGCTGGAGTTGCACTGGATTTTGTGCTTCAGGGCTCTCCATTTTGGAAAAGCAAATTGCCCTGAGGGACCCAAAGGCAGATCTGTACTGAGGCAGCATGAAAAGGACAAAACCGAGGATTCCCAGGCTGCTCTTCCCAAGTCTAGTTCGCTTTGTGCTGAAAATGATTGCAGGAAATCAACCTATCCATGCACCTCAGGGAATGGTGTGGTTCAGAAAGTGTTGTCTGCTTGTCTAGGGATTTGGATTATTTTATTTTTTACTTTGTTTTCTTGTGTAGCCATTGGTAAGTGATGCTAAATATTTGCTGTGACTGCTGGAAGGGGGAATAATTCCTGAAGCATTTCTGGGTGTGCTGCCATGAGGAGGGGGCTGAGGAGGAGCATTAGTGATGAATGAAGCCAGCAGGTGATAGGGGGTGAAAAAGCAGGAATAAAAATGATGATCCATCCTCAATCCCAGCTGAAACAGCTGATGTGGCTGCCCCAGCCTCCGCCATGCTGAAGGGGTTTCTTGCTTTGTGGTGAACTCTGCCATGTGAGTGTGGATTGCAAGCTGGGAGAGCAGATTTTTGTCTGTGATTCACAGCAGGTGCATGAGCAGGTCCCACCTGAAGCTTCAGACCTCTGGGGTGACATCTGTACTCACCTGCTGGCATCTCACACCTGAGCTTCTGCCCTTGCCTGTCAGGGCCCTACCTGTGCCTGGGGTTATTCCCCTGGAATTTCAGAGGGGTATCAGGCTGGCAACCAGGCCTGTCACAAATTGTCAGAAAATGCTGTGTGACCAGCCAGTGGTGGCTTTTTTGGAAGCAGGGTTTGGGTGTGAGGTTGGTGTGGCAGCCCCGGGGCCACGCCGCGGCTCCGGTAACGCTCCGAGGGTACACGCACGGAGAACAAAGCCGTAATCACGCCCAGCTGCGGCTCCAATTGTCTTTGAGCTGAATCAACACGAACTTTCTGTCAGTTGTGGTACTGGCTGAGAGATTTCATTGCTGGGCAGAAGGCAGTGGGCAGCAGCCTTGAGCCACGGCAAGGGCAAGCCCCGAGTGCTGGCGCGGGATGAGAGGAGCTGGAAAACGTGTGGCTGCATCCCGGCGTTGGGCGATAGCAAACTTCCCTGCTTCCAAAACCTCTTTTTTATGGGTCAATTTGTTTCAGAGGGAGACAGGTTTATTATTGTAGGGTTGCTGAGCTTTGGCAGGCTGCTCCTTAATTTGTGGCCCTAAAGGAAGGCAAAGGACTCGGTTTGTTTGCAGCGGTGGGGAAAAGCTCAAGCCACGCAGGAGCTGGGAGGTCAGGGGATGGAGAGGGCAGTGAGCACGTAAAGCAGGTCACTGATAACATCCTCATCCTCATCCTTGGCTCTGCAAGATGATGGTGCTTGGCTGTGCTCGCTGCACACCAGGACCTTTGAGAGCCCGGGGATGCAGCGCTTGTTTTTCCCCTTCCCAGCCACATTTCAAATCCGTTGTTTGCTCTGGGTGGTGGGAGCAGGTAGGAAGGGGTGAGGGAAATGTAAGCAGCTCCCTGTGGCTTCCTCTGGATTGGGGGGTCCTTGCTGTGAGCCGGGCTTAGCCAGGCCCTTCTGCTGGGCAGCTGATAACAATTTGAATATTCAGATTTGCTTTCAGGCATCCGCAGGGGGCTCGCAAGCTCCGGGAACCAGGAGCAAGGAAAACAGCATGGGGGCCGAGGCAAAAAAATAAATAGCTGAATAAATATATAAATGGCAACTCGCAGCAGCCCTCCCCAGAGGCAGCTGTATCCCCCTTCTCCAGACCTCACATGGGGAGACTGAGGCACTCGAGGGGCTGCTAATTAGGGATAGTGGGTATCTGGAGCTGATCTCCTTCCCCAGCTAGA
This sequence comes from Chloropsis cyanopogon, assembly GCA_013400585.1. Lineage (NCBI taxonomy): Eukaryota > Metazoa > Chordata > Aves > Passeriformes > Irenidae > Chloropsis > Chloropsis cyanopogon. The sequence goes on from WEZZ01029446.1 coordinate 173,890, forward strand.
GGGGAATTAATCCACCTGGCTCTCTTCCTGCAAATACTTGGATTTCTTTTGATGTTTCAACCTTTATCTCATGCCTCCAACAAACTCACTCTTCTCTGGCTTCCAAGAAAATCCCTCGCATCTCGCTGCCACAAAAAGTGCTCTCGTGTACTGCAGGGAGGGTGCAGGCCCTGGGAGAGATCCTGAGGGCTCGTCAGCAGAGACGGGCAGAAATTCCTCAATGAAGTAGCTTTTTGTCACTGCTGGGAAATGGTCATTTGTTGTAAGCCAACATCCTGAGGGTAGGGCACAAAATAGCTTCGGAAGTAATGCTTCCTTCTGCCATTTTGCATATCCTCTGCTCCCTCTCTCCCTCCCTCCCAGGGGTGTGTCTGGATTGTCGGGAGCATCCCTCACTTCCTCATTCGGCACTAAAACAGCTCGTGGAAGGTGCCAGTCTACCCTGAGATGCTCCCACTGTCCACCAGCAGAGCACTGCTGGGCTCCTGAGGCACTGGGTGCCCTTGTGTGCTTCTGTGGGTGTCCTCGGGGCTTGTTCCTGCTGTGAGGCTCCACTGGGAGATGCTCGGTGTGCCCTCAGCTCCATGGATTGCATGGAGGTGTGCAAGGAGAAGGCCGAGGCAGAGATTCTGCTCATGTCACCCGCTCTCAGCGGTCACACTTAGGCAGCTTTTGCTATTAGTGCCCCTTCGTGCATTTAATTGGCCACTTTTTCTGATAGGAGGGAGGTCATTCAGGGAAAACTGGAAATTCATCTCTGGCAGTTTCTGAGCTTGCTTTTCATGTGCTCTGCTTGGCCGTGCTCTGGGAAGGGGGCCATGCTCAGGGCAAGGCTCCGAAAGCATCGGTACGTCGGCGGCCTTGCTGCTTTGCTGGCTGGCTCTTGGGAGAGGAGTTTTTCCAGTTCCCAGTTTGAGCTGCCTTACTGGGAAAAGACATCTGCATGGGAGAGGCACCCACGGTGTGCCCCCAGCCCGAGGCAGTGAAATCCCAGTGTGTGGTGTGTGAACCTTCAACCAGCAAAAGGGATTTTCCCTCTGTGTGCTGAGCGGGGTAATCCCGGGGATGTGTTCCCACTCCTCTCAGGTGCGCGTGGATTTTGTAAGTAAAACACTAACCTTGCTCTTTCCTTTCCCAGGGACCCAACAGCGTTTTTGAGGTTTACCTGGTGGGCAACAACTCCAACCACTTCATCATCTCTCCGACCTCCATCCAGGGGAAGGCGGACATCCGTGTCCGCGTGGCAGTGCCGCTGGACTTCGAGACCATTCCTCGCTATGAATTTTCGGTAAGGCTGCACCCCTGGGCTCTGTCAGCCACAGTTTTCAGCATGACCTAAGAGTGCCCATTAAACATCTTCCTGTCTCTTGAAGAGAGCCTTAGGAGAAAGATGGAACAAACTTTTCGGCGGGGCCTGTTGCAATAAGGACAAGGGGAGATGGCTTTTGATGGTTGATTTAAATTAGGTGTAAGGAAGGTTTTTTCCATGGGGGTGGTGAAACACTGGAACAGGATACCCGGAGAGGTAGATGTCCCATTGCTGGAAATTCAGGGTCAAGCTGGATGGGGCTCTGAGCAACCCGGTCTAGTGGAAGATGTTCCTGCCCATGGCAGGAGGTTGGACTAGGTGGCCTTTAAAGGTTCCTCCCATCTCAAACCATTCTATCATAATCCCCACTGTGAAACAGTGGAGCACTACAAAACAGCCAAAAAATCAGAAATTATAATAAAGAAGGAGGTGGGGAAGAGATTTGCTCTGCACTTTCTCTTTCCAACATCCAAAGGCTCAGCTGCAAGCGCTTAAGCAGAGCAGGACTATAAAAGCTTTATAGAGCATAAAACTTTGTTTTAAGAGCACCTATCTGGCACCAAAACCCTCCCCGTCCTCCTGATCCAGCTCTGTCAGTGGTTTGCCTTGAGCTGGCTCAGCTGGTGAGGGAGCTGAGGAGAACACTGTTTACTCCACTAAAGAAGGATGGGTAACTCTCCTAAGCTTCCCAGCGTCTCCAACCCCCTCCTTTGCCTTCCCATTTTGCCCAGCTCTTCGCAAACGAGAGCGTCCCGGACCATGTCGGCTTCGCACGGGTGAAAATCAACCTCATCAATGAGAACGACAACCGGCCCGTGTTCAGCAAGGTCCTCTACAACGTCAGCCTCCTGGAGAACACCACCGTGGGCACCACCGTCCTCCAGGTCCACGTGAGTAGGAGCAGCCCAGCTCCCTTTGCCGAGTCCTTGGCACAAGTGTTGGCTCTGTGGTGTCCCTCACCGAGGGCTGGGCTGGAAAGGGAGCATTAGGAGGTGCTGGTGGTGGGGTTTACCTGGTGGGCAGCCTGAAGTCCTCCTGAAAAGCTCCAATAACCAAAATCATTAAAGCCCAAACAAACCAAGAGTAACTTGTTTTTAACACAACAATGCATTTGATTTGCCTTGAAGTGTCTGGAGAAAAATGGTTCTCCAGGGAAGTGTGGAAAGTAATCCTAGCTCCATGATCCCTCCTCTCCGCTTTATTTGCCCTGGAAGTTGGAAGGTTGGTGGGGTGTAGACTTCTCATGGGCTTTTGGAGCAGCTGTCTTGACCTTTCCTCTGGAAGATGTGTGTGTGTTTCCTGCCACACCAGGAATTCAAAGGGAGTCCTGCACTGCATTTCATCTGCCAATATGATCCCAGTGGCCATGGTGCCCCTGGTGTGGCTTTTCTCACTGCACTCTTTGGAAGCATCATCTTCCTCAACCAAACAGAGGTCGGTCACGCCATTAAAAGGGCAAAGGAAGGAAAAGAAGGGGAGTGGCTATGTTTAACAGAGCGTGGTATTACATGGCTGGCAGCAGAACAGAGGCAGGCAGAGGTGTGGTGATAGCAAGGGGTGTTTCCATAAGGGATCGTTTCCTCTTCTGTGGGTTGGTTGGAATCCTCATGGAGAAGACACATTTCCTGGTGCATGAGAGTGATGTCAGTGCCAGTGTGGGGCACAGCAAGAACCACAACAAAACCCTGTGCTGAAATACTGTTGGAAAAGGCATCAAAGCTCCTCTGGGATAGGGAATATTACAGCAGGGAGCACCAAACCCCCTGCTACACAGTGTTACTGCCACTACCATGAGTTGTGAATGAGTTTGTTTGACTCCCTCTCCAATGAATTTGCTCCAGCTGCCCTTTTGCCCCTCCTTGTCCCCCTGCTCTCCCAAGGCACAGCCCCTGGTCTCCCATCCATGCAGGAAGGCCCACTCAGAGGATAAAAGCCCTGACAAAAGAGTTTGGGTGTATGTGCCTGTGTGTAAGTGTGTTTACTTTACAAACAGATGGTGTGAAACTGTACAGAGCCCCCGAGCTGTTCCCATCTGACAGTTATTAATATTTCAAGCAGATGTTTAGCTAGTCAGGCCGTCAGACACTAAACAATGAGATTGTTACTGCGTCTCCTCTTTCCCCAACTTCCAGCTATGCCAGCATTTCAGAGCGAACACAAAATGCCAGGAGTTGAATCTTCTGTGGTAAATCAGAATGCATGCAATTAGCACTGAAATCCAAATTGCCCTCCCAGCTGATCCCAAACTTTTAACAGCCCTCATAAAGTACCAGCTCCTCCTGCTGCAGCCGCTTGCCTTTGAGCTGCAGCCCTCTGGTCGCTGCCCGTCTGCGCCACTCTCTCCACCTGTCCCACGTGCTGCAGACAAAAAACCTGCTTTCCTCGCTAAAAAATTGCTCTTCTCCTTTTCTTCCCTCTTTTCCACTTGCTCGAGAATATTCCTGGATATTTACACATAGGGGTTAGAGATGGGGTTTTGGAGAAAGCCTGGCCAGCCACAGGGCATGCCCACTTCTTTGGTGGCTGCTGCATGACATCCTCATGAAAGGGGACTTCTGTTTGCTCCCTTCTTTTTGTGCTCCCTTGTGCATATAAGTGCAGGTTTGGAGAGACAGTGGGGTTCAGGATGCTAAGGATAAATCAGGTGGCTTGTGGGGTCAAGGAGATTAATGAACAGGGGAGTGTGTGGGCTGGGTGAGTGGTTGCTGAAGGGTGGCAGGAGGCTTTGTTCCAGCTGCTGCTGGAGATGGCCAGGCACAGCTGGCAGGACAGAGCAGTGCCTGCAGCACCTTCCAGGCAGGGAGACAAGCAGCTAAAACCACGGGAGCTGAGGCGAGGGGAGGTTGCTGATCTTCTGCCAAGCCCAGCATTCTGGGGAGGGAGGATAAGTTGCTCCCAGCAGCCCAAAAGCCCCTGGGCTGTTTGCCCATCTTCCAGCAAGTGCATCCTGGCTATCCCACCTTGGCTGTGGCTGATGGGCTGTGTGGAGGCAAGGGGAAAGGCTCTCCTCAATGCCACCCTCTCCAGGCTGCCCTCAGCACAGCCAGCTGAAAGGGAAAGGCAAAAGGAAAGAGCAAGTAGACTTCATTTGCAGTGACAAATGGCCATTTGTTCCTACAGCATTTCAGCTCCTAATGTCAGTGACAGCAGAGAAACATTGCCTGTTACACCTATAAATCAACTGTAAAACAGCCCCAGGTGCAGGCAGCCAGCAGGGACCCAGAGCTGCTGCCTGCTCTCTGCTCCCTGCCTCTTCCCCTTTGCCCAGGGATGAGTGGGCTCAGATCCCTGGATTCCTGGTCCTGCCTCAGCCACTTCCCTGGCACGGCGCAACCTTGTCCACCCTCTAAGATTTTGTTTCCTCTCTGTTTAGCATTCCCTCCATCTCCCTGTCCATCCATCCATCTGTTTGATTCTGTCCCTGAAAGGCATTTACTGTTTAGACTCAGGTGGTCATTTGCTTGCACAAGAACATCTGGAGAGTCCAGGCTCCATGGGAACAGCTCCTGCCCATGGAGCCCACAATGTGCCCAAAGGCAGCCTTCTCTCCTGCCTCCATGCTCTTGGAGCATGAGGACAAGCTGAGACAGCTGGGAAAGGGGCCCAGCCTGGAGAAAAGGAGGCTCAGGGGGGATCTTCTGGCTCTGCACAACTCCTGACAGGAGGGGACAGCCGGGGGGGTCAGGCTCTCTTCCCAGTTAAGCAGTGGCAGAACAAGGGGAAACAGCCTTAACTTTTGCCAGAGAAGGTTTACATTGGATATTAGGAGAAGTTTCTTCAGTGGAAAGGGTGATCAGGCATTGGAACAGGCTGCCCAGGGAAGTGGTGGAGTCACCATCCTTGGAAGTATTCAAAGAACACATAAATGTGGGTCGTGGGTTTGTGGTGAGCTTGGCAGTGCTGGGTTCATGGTTGGACTCGATGATCTCAGAGGCCATTTCCAGCCTTAAGGATTCCATGACTGTTTACACATGTGATAAGCCCCCTTTGGCCAGAGATTCCTGGTTTTGCAGTGTGAAGGGCTCCTTAATCCAGCCAAAGCTCCCAGGTCACATAAATCGTGGCTGTTTGGAGTTACATGTCCACTGCACATCTGTGACGACTGAAGGACAAGCAGCCTGCCCAGGGCTCTGCAGTTGTTAGAGGCCTCTCTCCATGCAAACTTCATTTTTTCCCTGCCCCAGACTCTGCTGTGCCAGGAAAAGGAAAGCTGGAAAGGCTTGGAGGTCCCACACAGCAGCAAACACCTTCTGTGAAGTGGGAGCAAAGCAGGGAGGTGAGCAGAGCTCATCCTGAAGAGATGGGCCAGTTCTGCCCCAGTACCAGCAGATATTGAAATACAATTTTTTTTCTGAAACAACTGGCCATGAAGCCTTTTAATAACATAACAGAAAAGGTCAGGGAAAGAATTTCACACTTCTTGAGCAAGCAGGCAGCCAGTATAACTTCATGCCTTCCAGGAACGAGGCAGAGAGAGCATACACTGCACCCTGAATTAACTGGGGCTCTGACACCCCCACCAGGTCCTGCCTGCCTGGTGGCCAGTGGCTTTTGATGGGTGCTGGCTTTCCTACTAGGAGCAGGCTGGAAGGATGGACCCTGGAGAGGTGTGGTGAGGTGTGGTGCCTGCCCTGGCTCGGGGCAGAGGATGTGGGGCTCTGGGATAGGGAGCTCTGGGGAAGGACCATGCTGCGGGGATGGATGGCTGTGTCCGGCTGGAGCCATGATCAGAGTGATGGAATGCTTTAGGTTTCTGCTAGCCTTGAAGCTCATCTAATTCCAACTCCACTGCTGTGGGCAGGGACACCTTCTGCTAGTCCTTAGGTCCTTGAGGCAGGAGAAGCCTGTTACTCTCCATCCTGCTCCAGGCTGCCTCATTGCCAGCAGCTGGGAGTGGTGCCACTGCTTCACAAGCCCTCCTTTGGCAGCTCAGCTGGGACAGGAGAAGAAAGGGAAGTCTGAGGGCTCCGTGCCCAGTGGCTGTGAAGGGGACTGATGCTGGTCTGGCATCAGACAGAGTTGCCCAGGTCTCTGCTCCTTCCACCCCCAGGTGTGGAGGGTTTGGAAGCAGTCCCCTGGGCTCCTTCTGCTGGGGCTCCTCTGAGGAGCTCTTCTGCACCCTGGCCAGGGGGAGAGCAGGAGGGAGCTTTCAGCTGGGAAGTTTTTTGGGTGGAAGAAGCCACATAAACATGGCCTTGCTTCTGAGATCACCAACACCCAGCCAGTGAGCTGGGTGAGCTCCCTCCAACAGAGAGAGGAGGGGGCAGTTCAGCCCAGCATCCCCTCCTGCCCCTGGAGTGGTGCTTGCTGGGAAGCTCAGGGAAGGTGTGAGCCTGTGTTCACGCCTGTCACACGGAGCCTGTGGCACCTCGGGGTCCTGCCTCACTGCAGAGCTGCAGGGTGTGACAGCAGAGAGCACAGTGCCCCTCCAAACCTGCCCTCGGACACTGCTGCTTTGCCAACAGCTGCCAGGGGCCTCCAAAAGTCGTGCTCCAGCTGCTGATGGATTTGCTAGACCTGGAGAATGGGGAAGGGGTCTAAGACGACCCAGCAGGAGGTGGGAATTAAGGGGCAGGAGATCTCCTTAAGCTCCTCGTACTCCACAGATCTGCACAGCAAAGTCCTCCTGAAAAGCTCCGATAACCAAAATCATTAAAGCCCAAACAAACCAAGAGTAACTTGTTTTTAACACAACAATGCATTTGATTTGCCTTGAAGTGTCTGGAGAAAAATGGTTCTCCAGGGAAGTGTGGAAAGTAATCCTAGCTCCATGATCCCTCCTCTCCGCTTTATTTGCCCCGGTCTGGCTTGGCTGCACAGGCTGGGATCAGTGGCTGTGGGCTCCATCAGCTGGCTGCCAAGCAGCCAGGGGGGTGCTGCTGACCCCCTTCCTGCTCTCCTGTTGGAAGCCTGGGTGCTGGGAATTTGAGACTTTCTGTGCTGAAAGGCACAGACCCTCAAGAGAGCACTGCGTTTGATCTGAGGCCGTGGAGGAGGCTCCCAAAATTGAATGATAGAACTGGGATTGTGGGTGTGGAGTTTGAATAGAAGTGTGGAATATCACATGGTGGGAAACTTAAGAGTTTAAGGATAGAGTAACATATATATAAAGCTAAGATGGAGGTTTTAGGGTGGTGGCTGGTCCTTCTTCTTCACCTTCTCCCCTATGGGTTTGGGTGGGATTGTGTAATTGGATAAAAAAATATGCACTGCTGGACAGGGAGGCATGGAGGGGCTTGCAGGGAATGAATTGCCCACTTGCCCTCCTTCAAGCCCCCCGCAAGCATCTCCCAGCAGGCATTAGCCCCTGCTGCTCCTGATCCTCTGCTGCCAGCTCTTCCTGGCTCCAGCCGGGTCAGGCATGGATCAGAGATGAGCCATGCTTTGCAAACCACATCAGCGCCCCTCTGGGATGGTTTGTGTAGCTATTTGTCCCAAATCCTTGCTGAGTTAATGACTTCCTTCTCTGTGGGATATCCTCCTCCCAAATCCCTGTCAGGTTATGTGCTCTGCCTTGCCTTGGTGTCCTCCTTGCCCTGAAACCCCTCTGGTCTCGGGTGGAGGCTAGGTTTCTCCTGAAGCACTCTCCACATCTAAAATGGATGTGGAGACTTTTCAGAGCTTTAAATACACACACAATACTTCTGGGCAAGCTGCTGGTGGGCTTTCCAGAGTTATCTTTTGGAGACCCTCAGAAACAGTGAGCATCTCCAGCAGACCTCAGATTATAAAGTGTGGTGTCCAATTCAACCAGGAAGCATCGATTTCAGCACGGGAATGATTCTCTGTATCTTGTGATATATGGCAAGGGAAGTAAAATAAGCACCGTGTTCCCTCGGGGCTTGATAACCTGAATCTCTAAGGCAGTTCTGTGTGTGAAAAACCCCACTACTTTCCCTGGTTTTTTAATGAAATCTGGATTAAAATTTTCAGGTTATTGGACAGAGGAGGTGAAGAGATGGTGTGCCTGTATTTTTGGCAAATGCATTGGCCTGTGTATTCTCATGTGTGTGTGTGCATTCAGTATATATATACACAAGTGGGTTCACATTCCTGAGCAGTCCCTTTCTCCTATCCTCCATGGCTTGTCCCCTCCCTGAACATCATCCCCAGCACATCCATTCACCTGGATTCTCATCTTCCCCCTCCCTGCCACTGCACTTCCTCGGGAGAAGCCTTGTTAGTAAGAACCTAATGAAGTAAATGTGCTAATTAACCTTCCATTACTCTCCTCATTAAATCAACCTTTAATTTGGTTGGCAAAGTTCCTCTCCTTTACCACCCAGCTGTCAGTTTTCTTCTGCTGCTTCGATCTCTCTTTGGCCTCGTGCTGGGGATGAGAAAATCAATCCCGGCCTGATTTTCTTTCCCCTTCTTTCCTGCCAGCTGTAAACGCCAGTCAACAAGAAAGTAATAATGTACTTTTCCCACCCTGGCAAGGAGAGTTGCAGACATCAATAAACAGATTTTTAGGATGCAAATCACTTTCCCAATCAGCCATCAGCCTTTGAGTTTGGCAGGGATGGTGCCATGGTCTGTGGGCTCCAGCATCCCCTCATGGCGCTCCCACATCCCATCATGCTGCTTTGCAGCCATCCCAGAGCAACTGTGGGATGCCTAGGGAGTTGCATCCCTCTGGGTTTGTCCCACTCCAAGTCCTGATGTATGTGGAATGAGGCTTTGCAAACCTTTGGGGGTTCTTCTGGGTCCCTTCAGGACTCCCCCAAGCCTGCACCCCTCCATCCCTTTGGCCAAGGGCACTCTCTATCCCCCAACATCTGTGGAGCTGCCACTGTCTGTTGTTTCTTGGTGATCTCCAAAGCTTTTCTTTCCCCTTTTTCTCAGAGAACAAAAGCATGCAGGGGGGCAGAAGCAGTTGGGGATCGAAGGCAGTAGTGGAGGCTGCAGCTCGGAGGTGCTGGTTGGTGAGGGACTCACCTTGCAAATCAATGGATGGATAAAAAGGCATCCAGGGATCTTCCATGGGGAATCCGTGTGGGATCAACCATCCCCTGTCCCTTCGGTGGCACCTGGGGTGCTCTCCCAGCATTAGGACCAGAGACTGGTGCAGCCCACCACCTCATGGAGGTCGGCAGGGGTGCCACCATGAGGACAGCCCAGGGCTTCTCAACCTTTTTCAACTGACTGACCCTCGTCATTTTGCTCAGGGGGTTGAGTTTGTGTCCTGCTCTGCAGGGAGGCGCCTGCCCCACCTACCTTAGGAGTATCTTGCACCTCCTCTACCTTCTCGCATGGGTTATGGAAGTACAGGATGTGGAAACATTGGGAGGGCTCCCAGGCCAGCCTCCTCCTTTCCTTCTGCTTTATGTGGATGGAAAATGTCTTGGAAAGTCCTTGCTGCAGAGGAGTAATGGACAGGGTGGTGGTAGCTGGGGACTGCCAGCCAAATGTCTGGGGCAAGCTGAATGTCGCAGAGGCTCAGACATGTGGAGAGGATCTAAGAAAGCAGGAGGGCATTCAGAGGGCACTGGTGGGAATAAGAAAGCATGGCTCAGCAGCAGCTCGTGGAGGCTGGAGAACTCTCAGCTGGACATTTCGGATGTCCTCCAAGCCTGGGCTTTGTCCTTTCTTCCAGCCCTTCTCCCCACCTGTGGCCCACACAGCTCTCCCTCCCTGTCAGCATCTTAATTGATCTTGTTGTTCTCAATCCCCCCCTCCCCAGTGCTCCATCTCCAGCTGTGCTTAAACAGAACAAAATCTCTTCCAATTTCCCTGCCGCTTAAAAGAAAATTGAATCCTTTATCTGCAAGAGGAGAGGAAAACTGCAAACACACGAAACAGTAAAGAGTTAAATAATCAAAGCAGATGATTCCAAATTGCCTGGAAAGTTAAACATGAATGGCTTGGCTTCTTCCTGCGTGCTCCTTGGGTTTTTACAAGTATAAAAATATGCTTGCACTCCTTGTTCCCATTAAATATTCTTATCAAGCCGGCTCTGTAAATAAAGGGAAGGGGAGGAGGGAGTTACCAGGCGTGATTGACAGATCTGAAGTCCTCGTCTTTCTGTCAGGGCCCAGTGCTCTTTGGCTGTGTTTATCTCTTTAATCTAAATATCAATCCGTGAGACCGAAATGGGGTGGAATAGGAATCATGACAGCCGGAGCACTGAGGAGAGAGAGAGAGAGAGTCACTTATTGCAGCTTGTGCAGCCTCTCCCTGTCCTGATGGAGCTGTCAGGAAAAATGCACAGCGAGAGCACCGAGGTGGGAAAACAAAACAAAATCACAGCCTGGCTCCTTCCCCCTGCCCAACCAAAAAAAAAGTCAAAAAACCCAACAATTCAGCCAGTGAAAGGGGGAAAGAAAATCAGGGAGCAAAAATCCAGCCCTGCTCCTGTCCAAATTGCATCCTGCAAAGCAGAAGCCTGGCAGCAGGATTCTCCCCCATGCCTCCCAGTGTTCCCAGTAGCAGATGGGGTTGGGTGGTTTTCTTTTGCTGCTGGCTTTGCCTGGTGATTTGGGATGTGGCTGGGAGTTCAAGGGAGGATTTTTCCCAAGGTGATGCTCTTTGCCATATGAACACCCTGGCCTCACACCTCCTTCTCAGCAGTCCCTTTAGGGCCATCACTTGTCTTCACCTTGATACATCCTCTCCCAGACTCCTCGTGCTTTTACAACCACAAAGTTCCTATAGAGCCAACACTCCTGGGATTTTAATCTGTTTGCAAAGGTGCCCTCAGCCCCTGCATCTCTCCCAAAGCATCCAAGGCTGTGTTTCCTCGAGCAAAAGGCTCCCATGGGAATCATCACCCAGGGAGTGCTGTTGGCTGAGTAAGGCTGTGACACGGGCAGTGTCACCCCTGGACAAATGACCTGGAGCTGCCCCTGATGCTGCTGACACGCAGTTGGGGTGTGAAGAGGAGGGAAATTTACTTGAACTGTGCATTTGGGAGCCATTAGATGTGCAAATCAGGGGTTTGGGTTCTGCCATTCCCTTTCTCCAGGCTGGGATGCAACATATTCATCTCGTGGCAAGAACCTGTTCAGTCTATCCCTCCTCTGTTTTTATCCCCACCTCTGCCTGCTGGGCCTCTCACCTGGGTGAGGTGCAGTTGCAGATGGTGAGTGGCGTGATCGGCTTCCCAGAGCTCTTGCAAACACTCTAGTGATCATTGAGAATTTATATTTCTCCCACCAGACTTTGACCTTAATTTCTTCCATTTTGCTGGGCTGTAAAATTCATTAGAGACCCAACAGCGAAGTGATTGAGATGTCAGGCCAGGCAATTTGGGGTTATTTTATCGCTGAGATGTGCCACTTGCCATTTAGGTGGACAACAGGAGAATATGAAATCAATGCGGTTCATTAGTGGAGGACTTGCACCCATCTCAGGTAAAACCCGTGGGCATTTAAATGGTCTTGGGAGTCACCAGTGAAGACCCATGCTGGAAAAGCCTGTTTATCTCCCTTTTGGGCCATCTTCTGTCACCTGGTGTTTTAAAGCCCGCCCTCCAGACATTCCAGCAGCCTGGCTCCTGTAAATCACTGCCCGCTAAATCACGGCTGCCCAGGCAAGTGTTAACCTTGCCTGTGTGGAGCTGATGTTGCAGGGGCTGCTGTTATAAAACACAATCAGGAAGGCTCTTGTTTTCCCTGGTGGCTGGCAGAAGAGGTGGGGAAAAGCTCTGCCATTCCCAGGGGGGTTGATTGGCTATTTTTCCCCCCTAGCCAGGTTCAGCACAGCCCTCTGGGGTCATTAGTGCCGATTGAGCTCGCTGGCCCTGGGCAGGGTTTGGAGCCCGGCGTTGCCTTGATTCCCCACTCCCTCTTTCCCAGCTAATCACTGGAGCCACTGGGCTCCAGAGGCAGCCAGGCACCAGCTCTGCTTGCACCTGATTGCCACCTCCCACCAGGCAGCCTCTCCTTAAAAGCCTGGGAGAGAACAGGGCCAGGCCAGGCAATACTGACAAAAGAGCTGTTTCCTGACTAAAGTCATCCCGTAATAACTCTAAGTAGATTTTCCGTCGGTTTTCCGTTCAGCTTTTGCAGCCCAGTGATTGCATCTCATGGAAGCCCTTGGCCCTTCACGTTTGTCTCCTCCAAATCACAAATCAAATCCCAATCCCAGTGGCTACCAGCAGTTAGCTGTTATTCCCCTGGGACATGAGGCTGCCTCGAGGAAGGGATGTTTGGATGGCTGCCTACTTAATACGTGCAGGTTTTGGTGGCTCCAAAAATCAGTAGGATGCCAGGGCGTGGCTTCCCACCCTGAAATTCCCGTACCACAGTCTGAGCAGCCTGTGGCTGCCCAGTCAGCCCCAAGCAGCAAATACATCTGCCTCACTTTCCTAGAAAACAAAAAAAACCCACCCTGTTTTTTATTTTTTTGGGAATCCTCCTTCTGTTTGCTTTCCCAAGCCACAGGCATCTTGCTGGAGCAAGGGGAGCAGGCAGGGACGAGGCTCTGCGCGGTCACTCCAGTAGCCTGACAGCTTTTTGACGTCCTGTAATTGCTTTCCTGCCACAACTCTTTTAAGCAGAGAGCTCCTGGCCAAAGCAATTTGTTCCCCATCAATTTTTATTTCCTGCTTTGTGCATGTGAGGGAGGGAAAACAAAGAGGGCGAAGGAGAACAAACAGAGCTGGGACCGGCTCCGGTGGGAGAGGTGGGAAGGGTTTGGCTCTTCAGCCGGGCAGGACACGGCAGCCCTGATCATCATTCCAAAGCGCTCTGCTCACCCCTGCAACCAACTTCCAGCTGCTCATCCCTGTCTGGTAGTTCTGGGAGGAGGGCTGCCGTCCCAGGGGCTCCGTGGGGAATCTGAGCCACCTCGATGCCGGCTTCTCGGTTCTTTAAGCCCTCGCCGACTCCTCCTGCCGTGCTCCCTGAAGCTGCTGTGAGCGGAGTTAATCTCCGGCAGTTTAAGGAGTCGCTGAGTGGGTCTGGCGGATGATGAATGTCTAAACCATTACCGGGTGAAGCTCCATGGAGCTGTTTAAAACTGAATTCTCCCATGTAAATTTCTGCTTCATCAATCCTGATGACATGTCAAACATTGCTATTGTTTCCTGAACAAATTGGACGACATGCCCTTTCCTGCAGATTTGCCCACGAAAGCAGAACCGCGCTCGCTCGCCAGCTCCTCGCTTTTGTCTCCTGCTCTGCCGGCCTGCGGGTGGATGTGGTGGCCCTCGGTGGGACAAAAGGAGACATCCCAAATATTTGTGCTTGGGGGATGCAGATGGACAGAGAGCCAGGCCGTGGGTATTTTTGTGTGATTTGTGTGCTGGATGCCCACACCATGCTGCAGCTCAGTAAATTAATCCTTTGGGTTATCCAGGCTTCCTCTTCTTGCCACTCTCCCAGAGTTTAGCTGCACAAATGTGGGATTTTTTTAGAAGTGGTCTGCGCTGGTGACAGCTCATAAAAGTACAGATGTGGACCCGCGTTTTCATCCTGCCCTTTTGCAGGCTCCAGTGGGCAAATCCCGCTTTAATATTCCGGGCAGGAGAGGAGAGCCGTAAAAGCCATTTGATTGCTCCTCCAGGTGGAACCCCGAGAAACTTCCAGCCAGATGCCTTTCCTCCCCGGGCTGTGGGAATGGATGCTTGCATGCTGGGGGGGAAAACGAGTCAGTGATTGGGAAAAGCCACAGGAAAACAGCTGGTACCCTGGGATTGCTGACAGCTCGGTGGGATTTGGGGTGTTCTGCAGGCGTGTGCTCTCTCGCAGCCCTTGGCATCGCTCTGCAAAGGGAGTGTGTGTTGCCTCCCCAGGGGCTTGAGCAGCTGAGCATCCTTTTTTACCCTTAGAGGGGAAAAAGCTTGGTAATGCAGAAACAGGTGAGGATCCCAAATTAAATATGCTGATCGTGCGTGGTTTGGCTTTTTTTTAGCATGTTCCCTGTCACGCTCAACTAACCTGCTCCATTGCCCAGCATTATCTCCATGATGTTCAGTTGCCAGGACAGCCATCCAGCCAGCCTCACCTTCCACCTCCCTGGTGTAAATCAGGGACATTAATTAGCCCAGTGAGGTGGTGGATGGAGCAGAGTCAGGCTGCCTGTCCTCCTGGCTCCCTGGGAGAGGGGCTTTTTGCCTCACTGGCACTTTTGATGTCATCACAGCTTGTGGTCCAGCCACCCTCCTGTCTCCCCTCTCCCCAGAGCTCCCATTCCCTCCTTGCTAACCTTATTTTAACCTTCCTCCTTCCCTATCTTTTTTTTTTCTTCCTCCTCAGAAGAAAATTACACTTTCCCAGTGTTGTCTGTCACTGCAATAAACACTTACAAGTGCAATTGTATGGGGCCAAATGAAGGGAATTCATTTTGCCCGTGCTTTCTGGTACTGTCAGACCCCCTGTAAATCATTATCTCATCACCAGCCCATCCAGGTGCATGGAAAATGCTTTCCTGGTCTCTGCTCTCTCACCAGCCACTTAGGGATGAATGGAACTGAGGGATTCACAGCAGTTGTGGGCACAAAAGTAATGGATAGGAAAAATCCTGGCTGGAGGTTGAGGGCTGGCAGTGCTGAGGGTGCTCAAAGCGCTCAAGGATTTTGGGCAGAGAGGACCCAAAAAAGGGGATAGTGGCAGGTGTTAGGATGGGGAGTTAACCCCAGAATGAGTTGGCTGAAGGATGCTGGTGTGGGCAAATGGTGAGTTGACCCCCCACACTCCAGGTGTTTCCATATGGAAGAGTTGCCAAGCTCTGCCTGGGATGGAGCACCTCCATGGGTGTCCTCTGAGGGGGAGGATGGACCCCAGAGGGACTTGTCCCCCTGGAGAGGGTGCTGCTCGCTCTCTGGGTGTCTCTCCAGGCAGATTTCCACAGATTTGTTGCATTTTACCCAGCACAATTCCAGTGCCCACGGAAGGGAAATCGCATCGTAGCGGTGGGGAGGAAAATCAGCAAAATCAGTAGGTCTGGAAGGCTGGATCCACCAGAGCACCCTTCAGATGGCATCAAGCAGCAGGAGTTCACTTCTCAGCCTGGGAAGAAAATGTTTGGGGAGAAAAATTTAAATAATCCTGTCTGGTTTTCATGCCTTTTGCTCTCTGTCACCCTGTGGTGTGGCAGGGGAGCAGCACATGGGGGTAAAGCTGTGCTCAAGCTCCTGCTCTGCTGTCAAGGGTAATCAAGGCCATCGATAAATCAGGAAGGTTTCAGGAACAGGCTGTGTTCCATGCCACTCCTAAAATACAGCCTTTTCCTGGTATCTGGACATAAAATGTGTCTTTGACCCCTGCTTCTTCACAGACCTGTTGGTCTCTAAGTAATCCAGACAGGACTCAATTTAGAAAATATACTGGGGGAGAAAAAGGATATTTTGGGGATTGAATTCCACTTTCCTCACCTAAAAATAAAATTTTCTGCCCTTTTCACTGCCGCCACTCATGCATATTTTATATATTCATTAGAGCAAAGACTTTGGAACACAAATAAATCTTGCTTTGCTCATCCAGAGCTGACACAGTGAGTTGTGAACACCTTCCCCAGAAGGTGCTGGTCATTTAGCCGTGACCAGCCTGCTCCAGCTGTGCCAGCTGCTGGTGGAGTAGGTGCATCCCGCAGCATCCCGAGCCACTCCATCCGTGGGAATGCAGCAGATTGCACCCCCAGAAGGGGGAAAAACAAGCCCTAAATCACTATTCCTTGCTTTTCCAGATCTGTATTTTAACCTGGGGGGCCATTCTGAAGTGTGATAGGTTTTTATTCTTCTATTCTTGTCATGGTTTGACACTGGCACCCATGAAAGCCACTCACTCACCCTCCCCTCCTACAGCTGGGCAGAGGAGAGAAAAAAAAAATTACCAAAGGGTTCATGAGCTGAGATAAGGACTGGGAGAAAACACTCCAAGGGCAGGTATAAAGTTAGTTTATTACTAACAAAATCAGAGGATAATGAGAAGTAAAATAAGCCCTTAAAAACACCTTTTCTTCCCCCCNTAGAGGAGAGAAAAGAAAATTAACAAAGGGTTCATGAGCTGAGATAAGGACTGGGAGAAAACACTCCAAGGGCAGGTACAAAGTTAGTTTATTACTAACAAAATCAGAGGATAATGAGAAGTAAAATAAGCCCTTAAAAACACCTTTTCTTCCCCCCTCAACCCCTCCCTCCTTCCCAGTGACAGCGCAGGGGACAGAGTGTGGGGGTTTTGGTTAGTTCATCATCTGAGGTTTTCTCCTGCTTGGCTCAGGGAGAGGAGTCCTTCNCCCTCTTTGCTCAGGGAGAGGAGTCCTTCCCTGGTGAGACCGTGGGGTCCCTCCCACAGTTCTCTGTCAACTTCTCCAGCATGAGTCCAAATCTCATGAGCAGCAATCCTCTCAAACCTGCTGCAACCTGAGTCCCTCCCACGGGCACACAGCCCTCCCAAAACTGCTGCAGCGTGGGTCTCTCTTCCCACCGGGTCCAGTCCTCCAAGGACAGGCTGCTCCAGCCTGGGAGCAGGGCCCTTCTCTCCACCGGGTCTCCCACTGGATCACAGCCTCCTCCAGCTGCTTTTCTTCTTAAATCTGTCATCACAGAGGCATTACCATCATTTCTGATTGTCCCAGCCTTGGCCAGCAGCATGTCCATCTTCAGAGCAATCAGGGATTGGCTCTGCCAGACATGATGGAAGGTTGCAAAAGCTTCTCCAGAAGCCCACCCCTGTGGCACTCTTGCTACCAAAATCCAGGCCCTGCAAACCCAACACAGCTCTATAATGCACAGGGAAGGATAGGAGCTGTGGCTGCAGGGTCCCAGCTGTCTGCCTTCACAGGGATGGGAAGGGTGGCCCTCAGGAGTGATCCATGGAGACTTTTATTTCAGGTGTGCTTCCCAGGTTAGCTTAGTGTGTCAGGGAAAGTCAGTAGGTGTAATGTTTCCCACTACCAAAGGTTTTGGGAGAGATGCTGAGGAATGTTGATGGAGGGCTGTTAGCTAGAGCAGGCTGGGCGTCAGGCATGAGCAGGGGAGTGCAAACAGCCCCTGCCCTGCGGCTCTTGAGGGATAAATGGCAGCACACCAGGTCTGCAGTGGTGTGTTCAATGCAATATTTCCATAAATACCTTCGTTTATTAATTAAATTTTACATTTTCCAGGCAACTGACAATGATGTGGGCACATATGGGAAAGTCAGTTATTTCTTCAGCGATGACCCTGACCGGTAAGTGTGACTGACTGGCAGGAGTTTGATCCTCCAAAATCCTCTTCTAGCCTCACTAGGCAGTCACAGGGTGATTAAAGGTATTGGTTATGTCCTACCTGTGAGATGCCCTATGATTCCCTGTCTGTGCTGTCTCCCAGAGGTGTGAGTCCAGCACATGCCTGATGCTCAGCATGTTAGTTGCTTTCCTAAGTTGGGACCTGCAGGCACCAGCTTTGCTTGAGACCAGTAAATGGTTTTGCAGTGAGTAGTTGGCCCTGGAGCAACACCTGTGGTGCAAAGGTGGGGAACATACATGGGCTGCCCAGCAGAACAGATCTGGGGGCTTCTGCACCCATTTTCTCTGCCTGTTGGAGCAGCACTGAGGGCTGCTCACTGCTCAGCTGTGTGGAGCTCTTGAAGGTGTGTGGGAAATGGGAAAAATGTCTCTTAGTTGCCCCATCTCTAAGTCAAAAAATAGATTTGGTCCAACAAAGGTGTTCTGGAACCTAAATGGCTGCTGTCTCTCCATCTCCAGTGTGTGGTCACCAAGGCTTTTCCCCCTTCCTTTGCTGTCCCCTCAGCTTCTCCCTGGACAAGGACATGGGTGTGATCATCCTGACAGCTCGGCTGGACTTTGAGACCACGCAGCGCTACACCCTGACCGTCATCGCCCGCGACGGCGGCGGGGAGGAGACGACGGGGCGCGTCAGGATCAATGTGCTCGATGTCAATGACAATGTCCCCACCTTCCAGAAGGAGGCCTACCTGGGGGCCCTGCGGGAGAACGAGCCCTCCGTCACCCAGGTGGTCCGGCTCCGGGTGAGGGACTGCAGAGGCTCCTCCTCTTGGGATGTGCAGAAGGGAGACAGGAGTGGTTAGGAATCACAGAATGGTTTGGGTTGCAAAGGGACCTTAGAGTTCAGACAGTTCCAATCCCCTGCCATGGCCAGGAACATTTTCCACAAGACGGGTTGCTCCAAGCCCCATTCAGCCTGGCCTTGGACACTTCCGGGGATGGGGCAGCTACAGCTTCTCTGGGCAACCTGTGCCAAGGCCTCACCACCCTCATAGGGGAGAATTTCTACACAGTATTTAATCTAAACCTCCCTCTGTCAGTTTAAAATGATCAGTGTCTGTGGTGGGTTTAACAGACCTCTTCCAAAGCAGGTCCCAACAACCAGTTTCCTTCTTGCAAGAGAGAAGCAGGCAAGAGGAGGCTGGTTTACAGATTCCCTCAGGGCCCCTGGTCGGCACAGCCCCCTCCATCACTTTTCCAGACCCCTTGGGCCCAGCCTGCACCTCCCATCCCCTCAGCTCTCCCTGGCACAGCTCCCATGCCCATATATTCCCTCTGCTCACACCCTAGGCATCTGATGAGGACTCCCCTCCAAACAACCAGATCACCTACAGCATCGTGCAGGCGTCTGCCTTCCGCGACTACTTCGACATCACGGTGTCGGAAGGGTACGGAGGTAGGTGCTGGTCCTGGCACCACAGGGCCCCCCTGAGCATGCCACATCCTGCTCCCCTGAGCCCCCCACTGTGCATCCTTCCAGTGATCAGCGTGAACCACCCCCTGGACTACGAGCAGGTGCCCAACGGGGTCATCTACCTGACAGTGATGGCCAAGGACGCCGGCAACCCACCGCTCAACAGCACCGTGCCCGTCACCATCGAGGTGTTTGTAAGTACAGTGCCTGGCATCCCTCCTGTGCTTTCCCTGCAATTGCTCCATAGCACTGCTATTAATTCATCAATAACCCAACAAGGCTGTCCCACCCCATGGATGTGTAGGAGTGGATTCCTATTACACGTGTCTCCTAGATGTGTCATACGTGTCTCGTGCCACAGGTAACCACGGGGTGAGGAGCAGAGCAGGAGCAGTGTGGAAATCCCTCTGGAGGAGGGGTTTCTGCTGGGAGACGCAAGGCATCACAGCGTTCCTCAGGAAGATCAGATCAGCGTGTCACTTTGAGGCACATTGTGGTTTGAGGATGTCTGCAGGGAGGTGTCAGTGATGGAGATAGTTTGGTTGATAACGTGTCAGTCTCACAGCTGTGGGATCTCTGCCAGGCTGGTGGCAGCGTCAGTCTGGGAAGGTGAAGGAGATAAAGCCAACGATGCTGTAAGATGGGAATGAAGTCCCATGAGCATGTCTCTCCTTCAGATCCCTCACGGTGCTCGAGAGAGGGGGAACGAGGCAGCGCCCAGGGAGTTAGTGGTGGTGAAATTCATCCTTCCCACACTGGGCTTTTGACAGCATAAACACCTCTTTTTCAAGACCACACTTCAGTGGGTCATCTCCCCAGGCTGGGTCTGTACACTGGCAGGGTTTAAGTAGCTGTCACTTTTCCCATCTCAACCAAAGGGAATTTCTCTCAGCTGGAAAAAGAAAAGAAAGAAAAGCCAAAAACTAGGAAGAAAATGAGGGGGAAGTGTTTTGTAACGGCACTTGAGGAACAAGAGCTGTGAGAAGGCAGAACCAGAGCGAGTGTGGAGGGAGGTAATTTTTTTTCATCCTTTGGTTGTTGGTTTTTAATAAAGAAGTCAAACTCGCCTTGTAGATTTCCCATTAGGGGACAATACGCTTTTGTAGAGGGAGCCGGCGAGTCAGAACTAATAGTGCGCGCCGCGCCAGGATCCCAGGAAACAGCACTGCTAATAAGTTTCTGCCTCACTCCCTGCCACCGACACCCTGCTCAGGGCGATGAGCCGGCGACTCGCGGCGTGCCTGTGCCTGGAGGAGAGGGGTTGTGTGCTTGGCGTGAGTGTCTGCTACTCTCAGCACCCTTGGAGATGGCCTGAAGTGATAGGACAAGGGGGATCAGCTTCAAACTGGAGGAGAGGGGAGGTTTAGGTTGGATATCAGGAAGAAATTGTTCCCTGTGAGAGTGGTGAAGCCCTGGCACAGGTTGCTGAGAGAAGCTGTGGCTGCCCCATCTCTGGGTGTGTTCAAGGCAGGTTGGGTGGGGCTGGGAGCAGCCTGGGATGGTGGACGGTGTTCCTGCCCTTGGCAAGGGGTGGGAACTGTCTGAGCTTTAACATCCCTTCCAACCCAATCCATTCTCGGGTTCTATGGTACAATGGCTGTCTGAGGGTGAAGTTGTAGGGAGGAAGGCTGAGAGTCAGGAGAACATGGGAAGCTGGGTCTTTTTGGTTGGGTGGGTAATGTCTTCTGTGGGAGTGGAAGAGTGCCAGGTTCTGTCTGGTGTCGCTGCAGGTGCATTGGGGAGCTTTGGAGCTCCTGTGGCTGAAGTGGGAAATGTCCTTCTCGAGTAGAAGGCAGGTGCAGGCCAGCTCTGGCCAGATGGAGAGCCAGCCAGAAGCAAACCCTGCCTCCTTGGGACTAGGCTTGCCGGGCCGTGGCCTTGCTGAGCACGGCCTGATGATCTCAGGAACATTAATGACACCGCACAGCATCTGCTCTGGCTCGTGTCCACCCAGCTGGAGCCCCAGCTCAGCCACATCCAGCTGCACGTGGATGCACGCTCAGCCTCTCCATTGCCTTTAACCTGCCCAGGCCTCCTGGGTTTGCCCTTTGATGAGCCCCACTGATCCCTGGGAGGGAGAGGAGGAGGAGGAGGGATGGTGAGGACATCACCAGGACAGGCAACAAGTTCCCCATTACCCTCAGAGGAGGCGCCAGGAAAGCCGAGTGGCTCAAAGGCTAATTAAAGACCACCTGCTTACAGAAACTAAAGCAGAGGCTGGCAATTCAATTGCAGCATCATTGGCACGTGAAATTGCTTCAGATCTCAAGTTCAGTGGCAGCAGGAGCAGCTGAGCCTGCAGGTCCATCAGTGGTCTCCAGGTAGAACACGTCTCCAGAGCAGCCCCAGGGAAATGGAGAGGTCCATAACAGTGTTTTAACGCCCTGGCAGCTCTGTCCTTCCCTCCATAGGCAGTTGGGTTTGGTTCATTTAAGGCAGATTCTTCACAATGTTTAAACAGCTTTTAAAGCCCCCTGGGGGAGCTTTAAACCAGTCCAAAATCTGTTTTGAGGGATGTTGCAAGCAACTGCTCCTGCCTGGTTTCTCCAGGACGGCCATAGTCACTGGCAAAGACAGGCTTGGAGGGAGCACATTGGGATGCAAACCAGCTTTCCCCCCAAAAAACTGCTATGGCTGCCCTCTGTGCCAGCACCCACAACATTCCTCCTCTGGAAAGAAGGCATCCAAAGCTCAGCAGCTCCCCTGGCCAGTCCAGTTTGCCTCGTGACCTTGTGCCCAGGATGACCTGGAGCACTAAGCCAACCCTGTAGTGCTCAGGGAGGGAGGATCAGGTCTGTGCACAATGCTGTGGTGCTTTATGTGGTGCCTGAGGCTCCGCAGGCTTGTGGTAGAGTCAGGAGCAGCTCAGAAGATGGTCCTCTGTCAGTGGTGGTGGTTCCTCAGCCCTGTGCTGGGTGATGAATGAGGTGGTGGGGTAGTTGGTACCATCCCCACCGCAGGGCTCAGCAGAGTCACTGGCAGTCATCTCACCTCAGCCTCAGCTGCCTCCACAGTGAAACCCTGTGCTCAGCTGGCATCCTAAACTGGTCACACCTTGAGATGCAGTCACCCAGGAGCATCCCCGTGCCAGACTCCTGCAGATACTTGACCATTTTGCCTTTTTCCCAACCAGCCTCTCGACCTTCTCTTTGCTTCAGGATGAAAACGACAATCCCCCCACGTTCAGCAAGCCCTCCTACGTGATAACTGTCATGGAGGACATTATGGCAGGTACAGGGCACACCCCTGCTCCTCCTCTGGGCTCCCAGGAGGGCCCTGGGTATTTTACAGCCACAGTGGGGTGGGCGATCCCTTTTGGGGAGGAAAAGTCTCATAGCTGTGGGGCCTGGGGGTTTGGCCACTTTGCGCATGCACAGGAGAAGGGACCCCTTGTCTGGGTGACCTGCAGGAGCAGTGTGGGGGCACAGGGCAGTTCTGGCTCACCCCAGTCCTCATTTCTGCCTCCCCCAAGGAGCCACAGTGCTGTTTCTCAATGCCACGGACAGGGACCGGTCCAGGGAGTACGGGCAGGAGTCAATCATCTACTCCCTGGAAGGCTCCTCGCATTTTCGGATCAATGCTCGCTCAGGTGAGCCTCTGGACATGCTCTGCCCTTTTCCCTTCAGTTCCCTCCTTCACTCCCCCCTTCCCTCCTGCCTCCTCCCTTGTGCTTAGGAGTCCCACAGTTTAAGGGATTGTGGATGCCTTGTGAAGGCTGACCTGGAACAGAGAACTAGACAGACTTAAAGGATAAAGCAGGGATTTATTAAAAGGATCTCCTCAATGGATCCACCTTGGGCAGCACAAGAGCCCAGCCAGGGCTGCACCCCAGGTGTACCCAAAATGGGCACAAAATGGATGACTGGTCATGGGGTCTGTCACTTTTATAAGTCCTGGTTCATTTGCATATTGGAGTTAATTGTCCAATTCCAGCTTTAGATTATGCAGTCCCATCCCTCTTGTTTTTCTCTCTTCAGCCCACGTTGTTGTGCTCTTGGGCCTGAGATTTGGATCATTTGTCCTTGGTCCCCAGCTAGAGAAGGAATAGTTTTGTCTCCCTGCTCTGTGAAGAGAGCTCACCATCACCTAATATGAAGCCCAGACCCACACACTAAAGCAGTACAGAATCTGAAAAATGTAAAAGCTAAAACCTGAGGCATCACACCAGATTTCAGGCACCACCACTTGCTCAGTCACCCTGAGCTTCAGCAGAGGCATCCATGGAAACTCAGCTCCTCAGCCTAAGAAACCTTGAAGGTTCCTGTTAGTTCAGGAGCTGCCAAGGTCCATCTGTTTGGATCCAAAAAAGGGGGCCCATTTGTGGACTGTCCTGACCTTGGTTTTAACTGTTTCTTTTTTAACCTTGTCATCTCCTGTGGCTGCAGGAGAAATCACCACAACATCTTTGCTGGACCGGGAGGCCAAATCTGAGTACATCCTCATTGTCCGGGCAGTGGATGGAGGTGTGGGGCACCATCAGAAAACAGGCATTGCTATGGTGAGTGTGGGAAGAATTCCCATCTCCCTGAGCCACTGGTGCCCACCTGGGACTGTGGAGAGCTGCAGTGTTTCATTTTTGCTGTGTGAAGAGCACACAATGGTTCCGGCCCTCCACACCACCCCTGCTGCGGCTCCTAAAATGACTGTCCAGGAGGTGTAGACCTTGAAATCAGCTTTCTTTCCTGGAAAACCATTCACACAGGAGCCACTTGACTTTCCAGAGCCTGTGGCTGTGGTAATGAGTCCTATTTCACCTGCAGAACGCTCCCTTTGTTCGGCTCCCTTTGTTCCTCTTGAGAAGGGCTTTCTGGGAGAGCCTGCAGGTACGCGTGCAGGTACACGTGTTTACTCCTTAGTCTGTTCACATGCTGCCTGGGCCAGGGGTTTCCAGCCAGTCTGGAGTGCCTGTGCTCCTGGGAAGGTTCTGGTGGGGCTGCACGTTGAAGCCTTGCGCTTTGCCTTGCCCTTTTCAGGCCTCAGGGAACCCCATTGTTGGAAAAGCCAACAGGAGATGTCTGGAGATCAAAAGCCAAGGATCCGTCCTTGATGGACTTGATGATCTTAAAGGTCTTTTCCAACCTTAACCATTCCATGATTCATTCTCTCACTGCTCATGGCATCACATTTCCCTGGACATTTCATTCATTTGGTTGCTCCTGCTCCTGGGATGCTCAGTTGGGTTGCAGGGGAAATGTGCCACACAACACAGGGAGATGCAGAAAAATTTATGCTTGTGCTGAGGAATAGCCCTAAAATAATTGTCCCTCCTGCCAAAGGCCACCAGGAGGTCTGTGGCAGCAGACTGGAAGGTCCCTATGGAACCTCCCAGAGACATGTGATGGCCTTGGCTGGGCACCAGCAAAGGTGGGGAATGCTGAGATCTCCTTTGGGGCTCCAGACAGGATTGTGTTCTCCTAATAGCCTTGTTAAAAGGCAAAACAAGGCGGGGAAAAGCTGCCTCCTGATCCCTAAAAAGTTAATGAATATTAGAACTCAGTGAGACTAGGGCAGCTGAGTAATTTTGGCACTCATAATCATTTTTGATCGGGAATAAAGGTCCATTCAGGGGTCTTGCAAGGTCCCCAGGGCACGTAAAGCACATGAGCTGCTCGGAGTGGGGGTGGGCCAGCAATCTTCCCAAGGGACCACCGTGGTGCCTTGGCTTGTCCCCGAGACTGTGGTGTCCAGAGTGGCCTCTTCTGCCACGGGGTGGCACCAGCAGCTCAGCCTGGTGTGACAGCCGGACACAGGAGTGGGAGCAGAGGAGATCCCAGGAAAAGCTCCATTAGGAGCTGCTGAGGGATGGTGGCTCCCCTGGAGCTGCAGCCCTTTCCCCCAGACACCTGTAGAGCCCCACAGGCTGGGAGAAATGGGTGCTGTGGGGAGGTGAGAGACTCCCAGGCAGCAAGATGCATCCCACAGGCTCACTGCTGTCACTGCAGTGCCGTTTGTCACACGGAAAATGAAGACAGGGAACACTTCAGGGCACCATCCTCGCCCCTGCTCTTGTCTTCACACCTCCCACCCCCTGTGTACCATACTCTCTCCTGATTTCTCATTTATTCTTGTTTTTTTTCTGTTGCTTTTTACCAGTCACTCAGATTTTTCTTCCTTTCCTGCCACATTCCCACTGCATCCTCTCCCCCACTGATTTTCATCCCCCTTCCAGTGAAGGAGCTGTTTGAAGACTCACTTTGTGCCCTGTGGTTGTTCTTAACCGTGATAAATACAGCAACAAAACCCAGTTCAGCTATGCCAAGGAGCCTTGGCTGCAAAGTTGCAGGATGCTGATTTTTTTTGCAGGTTTTCCCTCCAGAGGGTGAACACAGAATCACAAAACCATAGAATAATTCAGGTTGGAAAAGGTCTCTAAGAGGATCAGGTCCAGCCATTCCCTCAGCGCTGCCAAGCCCAGCACTCACCCATGTCCCCAAGTGCCACAACTGCACATCTTTTCAATCCTCTGAGGGATGGTGACTCTGCCACTGCCTGAAACACATGTTGGGTACATCCAGGGGACATTCCACACCTCAGGAACCTGTACCTCCTGCAGCAGCTTTGCTTCCTTGCTGTCTCACAGGTGAACATCACGCTGCTGGACATCAATGACAACTACCCCACCTGGAAGGACGAGCCATACTTCATTAACCTGGTGGAAATGACCCCCCCCAACTCAGATGTCACCACGGTACGTGTGAGGCAGGATGATGGGTGTACTAAAGGGTTGGCTGGAGCAGGGGGTCACCTCCAAACAGGTGCCACCAGTGTCACCTTCAGCCCAGCACCATCTTGCAGAATTCCATTTAAAAGCTTACTCCCAAGTCCCCCCGCTGCTGACCATCCCCCGTGTTTCTTCTCCCTGCTGGGATATTTTTTTTTTTCCTCTCCAAATTGTGTGGATTTTGGCCAAATCCTCGTTTTCTTAGCCTTGCCTGCGACCTCCTTCAAGGACCTCTCCGAAAGACTTTGATTTACAGCCTTTCAAGTCCCTCTGGTGAAATAAAAGAGAAGAAGAGAGGGAAGCTTCTATTCCATCATGCCGAGAGAAAAATGACGGGAGCAAAATGGAAAATAAATGAGGGAAAAGTGAAGAGAATCCACAAAATCATATAAGGAGGAAGGCTGCAAAAAAAAAAAGGAAAAAAAAGGGGATTTTTTTTGAAGGGGTAGAAGGGTCTGGCAGTGCTGCCGGAGCCAGAGCACAGTGGTTTTCTCTTCTTCAGCCCTGCTGCTCAGTGCCAGCTTGAAGTCATCTTGCCTTTGACAACCCAATTAGTTGCTGGGAAAATAATTATTTTGTCACCGATCCGATGTAAATTCAGCTGCGGGACAAGCAGCAGGAGCTGGGGAAGTTATGAGGGCAATGAAATTGGGGTGTTTTTTAATGTAAATGTCCCCTGTAATTAAAAATGTCACAGAGAGAACAATAAAGCACAAAATATCTGGCGTAGAGGAGAACTCCACCAAGGAATTATTCCCAGCATTCCTGATGTGGCAGCACAAGTTCCTCAGCATGCCTCTTTGTCCCATGTACTTTATTTTTCCAAAGGGTCCTTGCTTTTTGGCTGGTTTTATTCAAAAGGAGGAAAATCCAGTCTGATTGCTGCGCATTTGTGTCTTGTCATGCCATTACCTCCTGTGCTCACAGGCCTATTTTGGGGAGATTTAACACCACAGCAGAGGTCTGGAGGGTGCAAAATCCCTGCAAACATCATGAAAATACAGAGCTGGGTGGCGGAAGGACTTCTTGCTGCTGGTGGTGCAGGGAGGCCAAGCTCAACACGGGCAAATCTCCACAGGGGCTCCCCACGAGAGTGAATTCCCAGCACTCTGCTGTAATTCTGTGCTGTTCCCCCACGGCAGGTGGTGGCTGTCGACCCGGACCTGGGGGAGAACGGCACGGTGGTGTACAGCATCCGGCCTCCCAACAAGTTCTACAGCCTCAACAGCACCACGGGCAAGATCCGCACGTCGGGCGTGCTGCTGGACCGGGAGAACCCCAACGCTCAGGAGGCGCAGCTGATGCGCAGGATCGTGGTGTCCGTCACCGACTGTAAGCTTCCATCCCACGCTGGTTGTTTTCACTGCTGAGCTGAACCTTCCCCAGCCTGATTTTGCCTTCACGACAAAGTCTCTTCTGTTTTCTTCTCTCCTGTTTAGAGCAGGAGTGTTTCTGAGGTGAAAAAAAATGGGAGTAGCTTTAAACCTGCTGCTAAAACAAACTAGAAACCTCTCAAAATGTGAGCGCAGTCATTCATGTAGCAGCCCTGAGAATGAGCCTGAGAGGCACGAACTCTCCCTCCCTCTCAGCCTTGCTCCATTGGCATCCCAGAAAATCAATTGAGCAGGTGAGGGAAACAGAGCTGATGGGTTTTTCCTCTGGAAATATTGCCGTAGGGAAATTTTTCGTAGGAAAAAAGGTAGATATAGAGAGATAATTCTTTCTTTTCAGGACAAAGGGGAACGGTTTTAAACCAAGAGAGATTAGATGTTGGGAGGAAATTTTTTACTAAGAAGGTGGTGAAACAGGTTGCCCAGAGAAGCTGTGTCTGCTCTAACCCTGAAAGTGTCCCAGGCCAGGTTGGACAGGGCTTGGAGCAACCCAGTGTAGTGGAAGGTGTCCCTGCCCACGGCAGAGGGGTTGAATTAGATTATCTGTAAGGTCCTTTCCATCCCAAACCATCCTGGGATTCTGTCTAATTGTTCATTCGTGGCAGATCACCCATGACAAATCAGGGACATCACCCCATCCTGCACTGCTGTCTGCATGGTGGGTGAGGGCTCCTTTTTAGGAGAAAGGGGTGGAAACAGCTCAAGTGTTAACCTTGAGACCCCATTCCTGGCCTCCGCAGGTGGGAGGCCACCCCTGAGAGCCACCAGCAGTGCCACAGTTTTTGTCAACCTGCTGGACCTGAACGACAATGACCCCACTTTCCAAAACCTGCCCTTTGTTGCTGAGATCGCCGAGGGCCTCCCCGCGGGCTCCTCTGTCTTCCAGGTGAGCGTGTCCCCCTGCTGCCATTCCTCACGCTGGGAGCTGCTGCTGTCACTGCCACGGCTTCTGCAAAGCGGGCTAGCAACCCATCCCCTCCCTTCTCTTCATCTTCTCCATCTCCATCCTCTCCATCTCCTCTCTGCCATCCTCTAGCAGTGGAACAGGGGGATGCAGGAGGGGTTGTGCATCTTTACTCCACGGGCTCACTCCCGCTAGGGAGGATCCTCCAAGGCCATTTCATCCCTGCATCCCTGGGGCCAAAGACACTCGGGATTCCTGTACCATGGCTTCCATGGCCAGGAGGTGATCAGGGTGCTCTCCCCACCAGGTTGTGGCCATCGACCTGGACGAGGGCCCCAACGGGCAGGTGTCGTACCGCATGCAGGTGGGGATGCCCCGCATGGATTTCCTCATCAACAGCACCAGCGGGCTGGTCACCTCCACGGCCGTGCTGGACAGGGAGAGGATCCCCGAGTACTTCCTGCGGGTGGTGGCCAGCGACGCCGGTGCGCCTGCCAAGAGCTCCACCAGCACCCTCACTGTCAAAGGTGTGTGCACCAAGAGCCCACGGTGACAGGGACACCTCAGTGGAGGAAATGCAGTTTGCTTTCCTATAGAAAGGAGTGTCTCTCCTTTCCAGAGGAGGCACGCTGAGGCCTGAAAACAGGATCAGGTCTGGCTTTGTGTACAGCAGGACATAGGGATGGCTCCTGTCCCCACAGGCTCTGTGTCTGCTATCAACACACTGCAGAGATGGGGAAAACGTGGTGTTTCTGGAAGGGGCCCCAAAATTCTCTAGTTTTTTTCTCCATTTCCCCATCCCCAGTGTTGCTTTTTCTTTTGCCTCAGCATGTGATTCCCATCAGCTGCGTGCCTGGACAGCCCACGCAATCCCAGTTCAGAGCTGGAGCCTTATTGCCAGGCCTGTCTTTAATTTAATGCCTTGCTATTTACTGGCTTCATGCAAGTCTAGTGCTGAAAAAGGATAAGCTTCATCTGGAAATAAACTGACCCTGGATTGTCCTCAGGCCTGAGTTTGGAAAGGAAGTTCCTGGTCCTGTACCTCCAGAGCTTTCTGCCATGCCCCAGGAAATACTGAGCTTATATTTAAGCCCCAGATTTTCCTTTGAATGGAGATTAAAACAGGCTTGGTGAAAATAGCAACTTGCATTTCAGTGATGGTTTTTTGGCTGTGAGGAGGGTGATCTATGTGTATCAGAGACAGCCAAATAGAGCTTACAGCCACTCTGCAGGCACCCCCACTGCACAAGTGGCAGGGAGAGTCAGGCAGAGCATGCTGAGGGCAGCAGGCAGTAGGTTTGGGGGCCCAGCAGAATCAGCCTGGCATCTGCAGGAGGGGCAGCCCCGGCTGCAGACTCAGCTCTGCTCTCCCTTTACAGTTCTGGACGTGAACGACGAGAGCCCCACCTTCTTCCCCGCCGTCTACAACGTGTCCCTGCCCGAGAACGTGGCCCGGGATTTCAAAGTGGTCCGGCTCAACTGCACGGATGCCGACGTCGGGCTGAACGCTGAGCTCAGCTACTTCATCACAGGTGTGAGCCCCATGCCAGAACGGGAACTTCGGTGTCAGGAAGGCCCAGGCTGCCCCAGACCTCGGCCAGGGTGTTCTGCACTTCAGCGCTGCCTTTCCCAGCCCCTCCAAACCTTGGCCGGCATCGCCCTCTGCTGAACGGCCCTGCTTGGCTCCCAGC
The DNA here is from genome assembly GCA_013400585.1 of Chloropsis cyanopogon. Taxonomy (NCBI): domain Eukaryota; kingdom Metazoa; phylum Chordata; class Aves; order Passeriformes; family Irenidae; genus Chloropsis; species Chloropsis cyanopogon. The sequence continues at coordinate 203,490 of WEZZ01029446.1, forward strand.
CACGCTGACCACTCTGCTGACCCTAGAACAGCATGAGGATGGGCAGAACACGGCTAGGGAGCGAGGGCTGGGGTGGCTTTCATCAGTGTTTATGATTGGAAGGCATAAATGAAAATTTTTGGGCATTTTTGTAGCCCCGTGGGCAGGTGGGGTTAGGTGGGCAGCAGTGCCACCCAGGCAGTGCCCGACTCACTCCGCAGCTGCAGCACCTGCAGCAGGAGGCTGGGGAATCCCCTGGCCATGGTTTGACTTGCAAACTGCACACTGGAACCCTCAGGAAGAGGTTAAAAAGAGAAGTGTCACCAGAGAGTCATTTTTCCCACAATAGCAGCCTGCTGTTGCACGTCACGGCCCCTCTGGCCTCTCCGCAGGTGAAACGGAGTGTGTTGTCCCACAGGTACCACAGCTCACGTGCAAAGTTACCCCAGTTTGCCCCCAAAGCATTCAGGAAATGATCCAGCTTTTCCTATGGCCACTGGATTTTTCCTGTGCTGTGTGGCAGAGGGAAGGTGCTCTGCTGGGGACAAGATACAAAACCATCCTTGCACAGCTGGGCTGACTTGTGCCCAGGCCACAGAATGCAAGGAAATGGCCTCAAGCTGCACCAGGGAAGGTTCAGATTAGGTAGTGGGAGAAATTTTTTCACTGAAAGGGTAGCCAGGCATTGGAACAGGATGTCCAGGGAAGTAGTGGATGCTTCATCCCTGGAGGTGTTAAAGGTCAGGTTACACAGGCCTTGGAGCAGCCTGGACTAGCAGGTGTCCCTGCCCATGGCGAGGTGCTGGAACAAGATGACCTTTAAAGTCCCTCCCAACCCAACCCAAACCATTCCAAGTTTCTGTTCTACTTGTCCTTTGCTGCAGGTGGGAACCAGGATGGCAAATTCAGCGTCGGCTTCAGGGACGGGGTGGTCAGGACAGTCGTGAGTCTGGACAGGGAGACAGTGGCATCCTACACACTGATCCTGGAGGCTATTGGTAAGGATTTCCCAGGGATCCCAGTGCCACACAGCCACCTGTGGTGGCCATGCACCTGTCAAGCTCCCTTGCAGGCGTGTCAGAGGGGCAGCAACCTCGGAGGCGCTCTACAAACCAGAGCCTGTGCCTGGTGTTAACATTACACAGCCCACGTGAATTAATATTTCCTGGTTCCATCATGACTTTTGCAGAGGGTATATTCTCCTCTCAGGTTTGCCCAGCCCCAGGGCTCTCCCTTTCACCCAGGGAAGGCAGGCTCCCTGTTCCTGAGAGGCTCCACACTGTCCAGGGCAGCCTTCTACCCAAAAATGCCAACGCCACAGCATCGCTCCCCTCCTGCCATGCCAGCCCTTGGCTCTGTGGCTGCTGATTAACCCTGAGCCACCTGGCACAGGCAGAGGGTCTGTGTGCCAAACTCAGCTTGGCTGTCATCCCCAGAGCTTTATAATGATGTGCCTGTTCACAGATGACTTGGATGTCCCTTTGAAAGGAGAAATAAGTGGCCTGGACAGAAATGTGGGGGGCACAGCATTGCAGGTGCCAGGGGGGTGCAGCAGGGATGCTGCACTGCTGGGCACACGGGACTGGATCCCAAGGGGCAAAGGGTGTGTTGTGCCCCTCCCATGGGGATCTCACTGCCTGTGTTTTCTCAGGCTCCCAGCAGGGTGGGTTTAGTGCTCCCTGCAAATCAGGCATGTTGAAAAATCCAACCCCAATCCATGCTTCCCAGTGCCTCATTCTTCCTGGCCAATCCAAGAGCTGTCCTGCCATGTCCTTGTCTACTGAACATCAACCCATCCTGGTGTTCTTTGACTGTGAGCTAAGCTGCAGCTATGGAAAATTCATCAGGCTGTCTTCATCTCCCAAATCCCTGGCCTCCAGGGGTCCCTTCACTTGGTGTATGGAGTTGCAAATCCTCTCTAATGATCAGTTGCATTTCTGTTCTCACTGGGATCCATGGCAGAGCTTGGGGGTGGTTTGGCTTTTCCTTTTTCTTTCAAAACAGGAAGGGAAAGAAAAAAACCTAAAAACCCATGGTTCAGTGTGGGATTTGAAAGCTGCAAAAAAATGAAATGTTTTAGTTTAGAAATCTTGATCCTGTTATTTCAGCAGCCATGGGCTGAGCACCGCCTGTGCAAAGAGGAAGGGACTGAACCTCCCTCCCTCACCTTTCTCTCCCTACAGACAATGGCCCCAGCGGGAACCGGCGCACTGGGACTGCCACCGTGTACGTGACTGTCCTGGATGTCAACGACAACAGACCCATCTTCCTGCAGAGCAGCTATGAAGTCAGTGTCCCCGAGGACATCCCAGCTGCCAGCAGCATAGTGCAGGCATGTGGCTCTTCCCCTGGGACCCTGGGGTGGGAGGTGGGAGTCCCCCACTAACTGTGCCCTGACCATGAGCTGCTGGAAGCCCAGGGCAGAGATTTTCTGTCTGTTTCCTCGGGCAGGACGAGATGTGTTCTGGCTCATCCACTCCTCTGCTTGTCCAGGCTGTGAGTGCCAGGGAGAAGGCAGCAAAGAACAAGGGAAAATTAGGAAACTCACCTCATTTGGGCAGGGGGTGAGAGGAGAAGAGCCAAGCCCTGTGCTGGCGAGGCCGCTTTGGCTACACCCCTGCTTTCTCCCTCCTCCCGAACAGAGATCTCCATGGGGAGGGAGAAAAGTGCCTGCAAAGAGGTGCTCAGAGAGGGAGGAAAACCCTCGGAGGGGGAGAAAAGCATTTGGACTTTGCTTTCATTTTGGGCCTCTTTGAGGGAGCGATGGGCCGAGCTGAATGGCTCAGTGAGCAGCGAATGAATGTGGGCATTCACACAGGCTCCGGGCCCTTCCAGCATCCCTTCAAACACAGGGCTCTGCTGGAGCAGGCACCAAAGGCTCTTTGCAGAGGGCCCTGGGAAGGCTCCTCCTGCCTTCAATACCTCTGCCTGCACCAGGAAAGGGACAGCTTTGTCCCTGGCTGTGGCGGGCAGGATGAGTCAGGGGCAGAGAAGAAAGGAGCCTTTTGCCTCCTGCAACAAAGGTTTGCTGGGAGCCCTGTGTCTGCTCCTGCCCGCCAGTCCCCAAGGAATCCTGTGCTCCCTCATCACCTGCTGTGCCATGGCACGGTGTACCTGATCTCTCTGGGATCAGGCATCAGTCTGCAATCCCAGGGTGGAGGTGTGTCCCTGCACAGGACTCCGAAAATGGAGCCGGTTTGGCAAACTGGAGGAACGGAGGGAACTCGAGTCTGACTGGCAACAAAGTGCCTTCTCTTAGAACCCGCTTCCCAAAAGAGGGGGATGCCCTTGGAAGTCCATGGCAAAAGAGAGGAAGTGATTGGGGGAAGCTGTTCTTCCACAGAATAACATGGAGGAGAAACAGAAATGAGCTATCACCCAGCCTTAGTTTAATTTACACCTTCAGCATGGACCATTTGTACCCGAGGTCTCTCCCTTCAAATGCAGCCCCACATCCCCAGGGCAGCAGGAGAGTTTCTGAGTGTTTCCCTATCCCTTTCTCCCAAAACCAGGAAGACCAGGGCCAGAGAGCAGGAATGGGAATGCATTGACCACAGCAACCCACAGCTCACTGCATGGAGAGGGGTGACAGGGACCAGGCAGCACGTGGGGGCACGAACCTCCTTCCACCTGCTCCAGAGCACAGCTCGAGGGGAAATCTTCACTGAGGATTGCTTTCCATGGAGCAGGTTTGCCCTGGGCTGCCTCTCTCCAGGTAGCCAGGTTGCTCCCACTCTCTTCCAGGCTGTTTGTTCAACTTGCACAATGTTTTCCAAAATAAATGAAGCAGCAGGATTTTTTTTGGACTGCCCGGTGGTAGCTGCGCGTGGGTGTAGTTTGGATGCCTCCACCTTCCCTGGCAGAAAGCAGTAACCTGGAAAGCATTTGGGAACCTGACACTGCAAAATCTCCTGTCACCCCACAGAGCCACTGCCTGGAAATGAGTTGCTCAAAGGGTCTCTACTCAGATGCTTGAGAAGGGAGGAAAAGCTTGGGAAGGGGTAGCGGGGCAAGATCACATTTTGGTGGACTCCATGATGTCCCAGTCCTGGCTGGTGGAGAAGCTTCTGGGACAGGCCAGTGGGCTCTGAGACACCAGCTGGCTCCTCCTGAAGCTGCTGATGGAGCACCTCAGGGAGCCCAAACGCTTCCAGAGCCTCAGCTGGGGCTCGCTGGCATCCACGGGGTGGTGGGGCAGGAACTCCTGGGGGCCGGAGAGGGACCGGCCCAGCGCCGCTGCCTTGCAGAGGGTGACAAAGGTGAGGAGGGTGGCCAGGACCAGGAAGATGCAGACAAGCCCGACGATGATGGGCAGCCAGTCTGTCACCTCAGGGGGCGTGGCACTGGGTGGCACCGGCTCCAGAAGCCCAAGGAGAGGCGGGGTGGGAGAGGTCCCGTTGGCAGAGTCCTCTGTGCCCATCTTCCCTGGAAGGTGATGCAGAGAAGTGGCACAGGTGATTACCATGTGAAAGCTGGACAGACAGCCACCCTCTGGTTAAACCGATGGATTCTTGTCATGCCTTGATGCCCAAGATTCTCCCAGCCATGTTTTCAGTGGCAGAGGGGGACAGGAAGTGTCCATCTGCACAGAGGTGGGCTTTACACTTGCAAAGCATCACCTTGAACTGAAGTGCAAAACCACCTGGCAAAGAAACCTACCACTATTTACCATAGTCTCTGGGAGGTCACTTTTAGGGACCACACACATATTGCATGAAGATTTTCCGGAAGAGATAAATATCCATGTGCTACAGAACGTTCAAAAGCCTCCCCCCAAGCTGCTGAGGTTTGGTTCTCCTCTGTTCCCCAGAAATGCAGGTTTGTTGAATTGGCTGTCATTTGGGGTTTTTGTGATTATTCTCCCAAAGAAATTGGGTCGAGCCTGTGCCCTGATAAGCCCCCATCAAGCTGTGGTACTGTACTAGCACTGTCTTTATTATTTTGCAAGGGTGAAGAGTAACACCCTCACCCTACTTATGCCAAAAATCCTCATGCCAGGCATTTTGCTGACCTGCTTTCGGGCTCAGACATGTCCCAGGTGATTCAAACCAGCTTCCCAAAGTGTTGGCAGTGACAGCTCTTACCTAACACCTGGTGGAGACTGTCCCCTCCTTTCCCCAACGGGTCAGATCCTCCCAAGAGCATCTTGCACCCACTTTTTTGCTCACGTGCACACCCCCAGCCCCAGACAGGCTGTGCATTTCTCCAGATGGAGATGAGGAGATGAGGGCTGGGGGAATCCTCTTTGTGCCAACCCTCTGCAATGCCCATGGTGCTCCAGCCTGTGTGCTGGGTGTAAAGCTTTATTGTGCTGACTTTCCTGTGGAGATGTGGGAGAGCTGTCTAACTGGTCTGTGGCTGGGCAGTCTCCTGGCAAACTTGGATTTGGATTGAGCCAATTTAAAAGCAAGATCTTAGGAGGGGAAAGGCAAGGGCTGCAGGGCTGCAGGGGTCTCTGGGTCTGCTCTTGTAGCCATCATCCCAGTCACACAGGTGTGTGTCAGGCAGCAGCCAGATATTCACCATAAAACCTTCCAAAAAGTGGAGAGAAGACATCAGTGACACGGTTTTAATCACTAAGGGTGTATCAGCCTGCTCAGAGCTTGGGGGTCTCTGGGGAGATGGTGCCGTTTCCATGGGTCAGAGCCAGGTCTGTGCCTGGAAAATGGGAAATGCAAAACCGAATGGGTTAGCGTTGGAGAGGGTAAAACCCTGTGTGCATTGCAGGCCCCAGGGACTGGAGCTCTGGTCACCTCCTCCACAGTGATGTTTTCACCTCTCTTCACCCCAGATGTCTTTTTTTAATCCTTAACTAGCTCTGTCCCTTCCCCTCAGCTTTGGGAACAGAGCAGCAATGCCAAGGACCCCCTGCTCCATGGACAGGCTCCTCTGTGCTGCCCAGGCAGGCAGGGCTGCAGCGTGTCCCACACCACAGGCAGCCTGAATCAAGGTTTCCAGGGCTACCTGAATGCTGGCATTTACCACTGCATGTGGTGACCTTGCATTGTTCCTTAAGAGCCAGCTGGAGGCGTGGACAATTCCTTCAGGCTCTTTAATTCCTTCAGGCTGTTTTTGCTCCCTTGCTCGTGGCTGCAGAGTTTGTCTTTTAAATTCCCTTGAAAGTGTTCCATAGAAACCCATCAGGAGGGATCACACCGATGTTTTCCCAGGCTTTTTCGGCCATGCCCTGGTTCTCCTCTTGCTTCCCATCCAGCCTCTCCTCACACCCAGCTCAGCTGGCAGAGCTTTCAGAGCATTGCCCCTTCCCAGCATCCCTGTCCCACCCAGGCTCCATATTCTTCACCCTGGTGGGTTAAAAGAGATTTTCCTGTCCCAGAAATCCTCTCCAGAGGTTCATCCCTGCCTGATCAGCTCCAGCTGTGACACATCCCCATGAGCACTCTGGCCATGAGGCAGATGAGGATCAGAGGGAAAAATGAGAAATTGCAAAAGGTAAAATGCCCCTGAGAGAGGTGGAAAGGTAGAAGAAAAGAATGATTCTCCTGCATGAGCAGCAGAGAGGGTTATTCTGCCCAGGCACTGCTCCCTGGCCTGGCCCAGCTGCCTAGTTTGGCAGTTTTTTCCATATGCTTTCCCCCCTTTTCCTCAAACTCCTGCAAAGAAAAGGCTGTTTTCAGGCACTGCCTGTGACACAGCTCCCATGAAAAGCAGCTCTCATTCCCCTCCCCAGCTCGCTTGGCAACACTTTTCCTGGAGCTCTCCGACTTTTCCCGATGCACTAAATCTTTCCAGGGGCTTGCAGGAGGAGGCGATGCTGGGCAGTACCAAACACGCGGCTGCCTGAGCCGGCAGCTTGGCTTCCCAGAGCTGGGAGTGATGCTGCTCCCCATCAGCCTCGCTGTTAAACGGCAGAGCTGCCTCCGCAGGACTTTCCCATCCCTCTCCCATCACCGGGAGAGACCGAGCAACTCGCCTGGGAAGGGAGGAGGGATGCCTGACCTCATGCCCACCCCAAACTTTGCATCGCCACCCGTTTTCAGCCCTTTTTCCAGGATGAGGGCAGCAGCTCTGCAGCCGGGGGTCTGTCTCGCCCCCGGGGGTCTGTCCCAGGGGCCGGCAGTGGCTTTGCCGCGGGGGTTTGGGCTCCCTACCTCTCAGCAGCCGGCCGAGCCCGGGCTCTGCCTCCCGCACTCCCGCCTCGCCGCCTCTCCCACCGCGCTCTGCCGGCTGCCAGCCCCCTCCTCCTTTTGGGGAGGGTGAGCAGAGGTGGCAGCCGGGTGGGAACAGCCTCAGTGAGCAAAGCCAAGGGGCCCTGAGCCCCTTCCCGGGCTTTGCCAGTGCTGTAGTGCCCCGGAGCTGTGTCCTGCTGGAGCTGTGTCCCTCGCTGGGGTCGAGCCCCCTGGGATGCCTTTCCTCAGGATTTGTCCCTGTAGGATGAGTGAGTGGTTCGGTCGTGGGCTGAGCCCCCTGTGGTGGGAGGGCTGGCACCTGCCCTCCACATGCCTGCTCCCCATTTTCCCAGAAAATCGACTTTTTTTCCCATTCCTTTATTGCCCCTCTTGTCCTTTTCTGGCACCTTTCCTGTAGCTGGGGCGGGGGGGTTGAGAGGGGGCTGTGCCAGGCTGGCTGTGCCTGCAGCCCACCCTGTAACAGAGGGATAAAATAGGCTGGAGCTCAGCTTGGCTGCACCCGGTGCTTTCCACCTGCAGCAGAAAGAGCTTTTCTCCCACTGCTTCCCTGCAGTGCCATTGTTTTCCTGAGTGTGGGACAGTTTGTCAAAGTACCACCTTTCCTTTGGGACCTCAGCAGGGCAAACCAGCAGCAGCCAAGCTTTTCTCAGGCTGCAGGCTGGCAGGAGGACACCTTGCTTTAGTGCAAACTACTGATTTTTAATAAAAAACCAATGCCTGGGCTGACCCATGTCACCTAGTTTATGTACCAGAGCTTCAGGCTTGGGGTGGGCTGGGAAGAGGATGGCCCAAGGGCTGTTTGCAAGGTGCAGTTGGCTCAGCCTGAATTGCACTCTCATGGGCACAGTGGGGCAAGGAATGGCACAGAAAGCTGAAAAGATTTGCCTCCCATCCCTTCATTTTTCCTGCTTTGGCAACGTGATAGCTTTTCCCTGTGCCATGCTGGGGCAGCTGCTCTGCCTGGCATCGCCTGCCTGCTGCTGCAGGGCCCATCCATCCCACGGGAGAGGAGACAGCCCAGCTCTGCCTCGGGGAGCCCAGCAGGTGAAAGAGCTGGTTTGGGAGGGAAAACTCCCCCTGTGAAAGGAAATTCTTAGTGGAATGCGGAAGCAAGGTGTGAACTGGTCTGGGACAGAGGAAAACAGCATGTGTGGGCACAGGGATGAGAAATCCAGATAGAGGTCAGTATGTTCCAGGTTTTCTGCTGGTGCAGGGGGGCTTGGTGGAAGGGAGCAAGAGCGGTTCAAGGTACCTCAAAACCACATTTCGGAGGAGCATCTCTGACTCCTGCGAGTGTTGTGTGGGGCTGGGGGTGAAAACCCTCACAGTTCCCACTGCACATGCATCCTTTGCAGCAGCCTTTCCTCTTCCCTGCATAAATCTGGGTGCAAACCTTCCCAGGAAAAAGAAGCTGCTGGGTAGTATTGTGGGAAGAGGCAGAAGGTGCCTTGCAGAGGGAAGCAGGGAGGGAATAAAGGCTCAGGCATTCCCTGCATCCTCGCCCTGGTGATTTGGGAGCAGCCACACTGCGCTCGAGCTTTGGGTGCTTTGTGGGGAGTGGGTTTTGCTGAGAGAAGATGCAGGGGCTCGGTGCCAGCTGGACTGGAAGCACTGGCCCTGCTGGTGACCACCAGGTCCCGCTTGGCAGCTGCTGGCTGGGGCTTTAGGGAAAGCACTGCAGTCTTGTGCAGTGACACCAGAGGGGACCCGTGCCTTGGTTTTCCCAGGGCAGATGCTGGAACTGTGCAGTGCATCAGAGCCCAGGGGTGCTCCCAGCCCTGCTCAGGGGCTCACAGGGACGCTCTAGGCTGGTTGCATTCACATTTCCTTTGGCAGTTTTTCCGTGTGCTGCTGCTTGGCTGACTCACGCCATGGGCTGTGTGCCCACCAGGCACGGGAGCAGCTCCCCCTGCCCAGCTCAAATCATCCCAGCAGGGCTCCATCCCTGGTGGCATTGACACTGGGACGAGCATTGGAATGCAGGGTAGGATTGATGAAGGGATCTCCTCCAGCACACAGACCCGTGGGATTTGGGGTGTGGTCCTGAGGCCCAGCTCCCACCTCAATCCAGCAGCTGAGCTGGCGGCCAAGGGCTCCTGAGCCCACTGTCCGTGCTGTCCATGAGGGCAGGGTAACTTACTTTGCTTTGTATTTGGTAAGCTCCCCAGCTCAGGTGGAGGAGAAGGATGTCCAGCTTTGGCAGGGTAGGAGGACTCGTCCTGGTCTGGAATTCTCTGCCCCTGACCTCTACTCCTCTGCTTTTCTCATGAAGGTGAAAGCCACCGATGCGGACGAAGGCATTAACGGGAGAGTGTGGTACAGGATTGTCAAGGGTAAGTCCAGGTGCCTCTTCGTGCATCAGGGAGTTTGTCCTAGGCTCTACCCAGCCTCGGGAGGTTGAGCTTGCCATCCTTTTGCATTTTGGAGCCCACAGAACCATTTCTTCCAGCCCTAAGCAAAATTCAGCTTTAGGGCTCATTGCTGGGGAATGATTTGTCACAGATGGACAGCTAGATGGAATCCTAAAATCACAGAATGGTTTGGGTTGGAAGGGACTTTAAAGTTCACCTCATTGCAATCCCCTGGGTGGGGACACCTTCCACTGCCCCAGCATGCTCCATCGCCTTGGACACTTCCAGGCATGGAGCAGCCACGACTCCTCTGGGCAGCCTGTGCCAGGGCCTCACCACCCTCACAGGGAAGAATTCCTTTCCAATATCCCATCTATCCCTGCCCTCTTTCAGTCTGAAGCCATTTTCCCTTGTCCTGTCACTCCAGGCCCTTGTCCCAGGTCCCTCTCCAGCCCTCTTGGAGCCCCTTTAGGCCCTGGAAGGGGCTCTAAGGTCTCCCCAAAGAGCCTTCTCTCTTCCCCAGGCTAAATACTCCCAGCTCTCCCAGCCCTGATCCAGAGTAGAGTTGCTCCAGCCCTCAGAGCATCTTTGTGGCCTCGTACAGACTCACTCCAACACATCCACATTTTTCTTATTTTATGAGATTCTGTAGCTCCCACTGGCCTGACCCAGTGCCAAACACTAATGCAGCTGAATCTGATGTAGCCAGGGGTGATGGAGCTGAAGTTTTGCTCAACAATCACCCTCCAAAAGAGCCCCCCCAGGGAGGGCTCAGTGTGTCACCAGGATGGGTGTTGAGGTAGTGATCAACATCCCTCTCGTTTTTTCCCCATTTCCAGGAAACGAGCACAACCACTTCCGCATCAATCCCAGCACGGGGCTGGTGATGCGAGGTGTGCGGCACCTGGACAGGGAGCAGAACTCCTCCCACGTGCTGGAGGTGGAGGCCTACAACACGGAGCAGGGGCCCATGAGGAGCTCTGTGCGGGTAAGGACCTCGCGGCCCCGCGGGCTGCACGGCAGAGCCGTTCGCGCAAAACCCTCGGGGTGCTCGGTCCTTCCCAGCGCTTGCGGTTGTACAGGAAATTAGAAAGATCTGGCGTGAAGATGCTGATGGAAAGTCTCTGGGGGCTGCTCATGGGTAGAGAAGAGCTTGTTGGCAGGGGGGTTTGTTTAATTTTTCTTTTTTCCGGTGATGTTTTGGTGCCATTAGGCTGCTGAGTGGCGCAGCAGTCACTCAGAGGGAGTCCTGCTCGCTTGGTGAGGCGCGGTTCTGCTGTTGGGAAGAAAAGCTGAGCCTCAGCCTGTTGAAAACCATGTGTCCTGGCCAGGCACTATTTAAATAATCCAGGAGCCAGTGGTGACAGTCTTCAGCTGCGGCACACCAGCTTCCCACGGTTCCCACAAACCCAGCCCTCCAGTTGCATCTATTCTTAGACCCAGTGGTGGGCTCTGGCTGAGTGTGAAGTGCCCCCAGCACCAAGCAGACAACCAGGAGAAGGAAATGTGTTCCCTGGGGAAACAGCACTGAACTTGGAGCAAAAATTTCCCACCGAATCACCAGCGTTTCTGTGTTGCAAGGTCTCCAAGGCTTTGATCAGGGGGTCCCAGAGGATGGAGGAATTAATGTACCCAATGTACCTCCCCCCCAGCAGGGAAAGACTGACTCACTCCAACCCACAGGACTTACTTAAATCTGTGATGTTAAACCGTTTGTGTTCACTCTCCGTCACGTGGTGTTTGAAGAAGAGGTTATCACAGGATCATGGAATGGGTTGAGTTGGAAGAGACCTTAAATCTCCCCTATTTCCACCCCCCTGCCATTGTCAGGGACACCTCCACTAGCCCGGGTTGCTCCGAGCCCTGTCCAGCCTGGCTTTGAACACGCTGAAATGTTTCTCCATGAACACCATGAAGGGTTTGTTTCCCAAGCTCACCCGGTTCATGGTGGTTTCTCCGGGGCTTCCCAGGTGATCGTGTACGTGGAAGACGTCAACGACGAGGTGCCGGTGTTCACCCAGCGCCAGTACAACCGCCTGGGGCTGCGGGAGACGGCGGGAATCGGCACCTCGGTGGCCGTGGTCCGGGCCACCGACCGCGACACAGGTGGGAAGGGCGGGGTGGGAAACAACCAGTGTGGGGGACAGCGGTGAGATCAGATCCTGGCTTGGCCGGGCTGAAATCCCGTGGGATGGGCTCTGCTGGCGGTAGGCATCGGTGATGCCTGCCTCTTCTGGGTGCTTGGTCCAGCCAGCACCACGGTTCCTGCTCCCTCCCCAGGGAACGGGGGTCTGGTGAGCTACAGAATCGTGTCAGGCGCGGAAGGGAAGTTCGAGATCGACGAGAGCACGGGCCTCATCACGACCATAGAGTACCTGGACTACGAGACCAAAACCAGCTACCTGATGAATGTCTCTGCCACGGACCAAGCGCCCCCCAACAACCAGGGCTTCTGCAGCGTGTACGTCAGCCTGCTGAACGAGCTGGATGAGGCTGTGCAATTCTCCAACAGCAGCTACGAGGCTGTGATCATGGAGAACATCCCCCTGGGCTCCGAGGTGCTCCGCGTCCAGGCTCGCTCCATCGACAACCTCAACCAGATCACCTACAAGTTCGACCCCAACACCAACCCCCAAGCGCTCTCCCTCTTCAAAATCAATGGGATCACGGTAAGCAGCCACAGCGTGGTCCCACCTGGCTTGTTTGGGCACTGTGAGCTGTGGTTTTGGTGGCCAATGCTGCTGTTGCTCATGCTTGGCAGGGTGTGATCACAGTGAAAGGCCAGGTGGACCGAGAAAAAGGGGATTTCTACACCTTGACAGTGGTGGCTGATGACGGAGGACCAAAGATTGATTCCACAGTGGTGAGTAGCTTCTCCCAGCTTCCCCACCATCCCCTATCAACCTCAGACCCCCTCCCTCTCCCAGGACAACCTGTCCTAGCTGAGCTTTCTGCTCCAGCTTCCAGGGCCCGGAAACTGTTGTGGGGTAAAACCTGCTAAAACAGTTTTGAAGGAGGTAAATTTAGGGGCCTTGAAATACTCCACAGTGGTTTGTGTTTCAGAGGGTTATATTTAGCAGTTTCACAGGCAGCTGGGCAGGGGGTGATTTGCATTTCTCTGCCAAGGTGCAGGGCCAGCCCATGGGTGCCGACGGCTCTGCTCTCCACACAGCCCCTGCTCTTGTCTGAACCTCTCCCAGGGTGAGGGGCAGATATGCCAACCTTAGCTATGAAAAAACAAAGGGATGCCCCAACACAGGAGCCTCCAAATCACTGCAGAGGGGTACCCATGACCCCTGGCACTGCTGTGGTAGGATGCAGGGTTAACCCACACTTCCTCATCCCTCACTAACTCCTCATTGTTTGTGTTCTCTGTTTCTCGCTCTGCTTTCCTCCAACAGAAGGTGAGCATGTCCGTCGTGCTGGGGACCAGAATCCCTCCCAAGGTCCACACTGAGCTGCAGGGAGGGACTGGGGTGGATGTCTCCAGGGTGTCTCACCAGCCTCCCCGCCACCCCAGGACATGTGGCAGCCCCGTGAGCCGCCCTGCTGCTGCCGAGCAGAATCCCGGCTCCCTGGTGCGGCACTCAGGACAGCAGCTGCCGGATCTACCACAGTGGCTGAATGAGCTCTCCCCGGCCCTGGCTCTCTGTTTTGAATTCAGCAGCAACAATAACTGAATCACCCCAGGGCGCACAGCTCGCTCCCCAGCTTCCTCCCGGGATGTTGTCGCATTCAGGCTGGCCACACCTGGGAGCTTGGGGCACCCATAAATAAATCCCCGGGAACAGAAAGGCTCTTCCTCTCTCATTTCTGTGTTGCCCTGCAGCACTTTGATTACAAACTCGATGAGAGCATTTCCTCTGCCTAATTGTGGCCAGGGTAGCCAGGTCCCATTTGAGCATCTCGTGCTCATGTGCCTTTTTCCAGGAGGGAGCTCAGGTCTCCTCCACAGCCAGCATGCCCTGATTGAGTTAAACACACTCAGCTCTGCCTTCTTTGTGCCCGTTGAGCTTTAGAGCAAATCCTGCCTGACCCTGCTGCTGTGAGCATGGATGAAATCACTGCTAGTGAAAAGTTTAGCGGGAAAGGGTCACCCTGCAGAAGCCCAAGGTGCTCCATGTCTGGCTATTCAGAGGATAAAAACCAGAGGATGTTCCACAAAAAAATACACTGCTTGAGAGATGCAGCAGCCTTGTGCTGTTTTTGCAGCCTCCAAGCATCCCTCCTCTTCCTCCTCCTCCTCCTCCTTTGCAGGCAGGGATGTAGCTTCAGCTCCTGGGCTCAAACAGCTGCACCACTCCCACGGGGGATGGATGACGCTGCTGGCACCTCAGAGGGGTGTGGTGTGTTGGTGGGGTGTCCAGGTGGCTGTCGATGCCAGGTGGGCAGGGGTCTGCTCCTGTCCATGCCCTGAGCCCCGTGCCCCTCACAGGTGGCCATCACAGTCCTGGACGAGAACGACAACAGCCCCCAGTTCGACATCACCTCTGACTCCTCTGTCAGCGTGGCTGAGGACAGCGCCGTGGGCAGGAGGGTGGCCCTAGTCCTGGCCCGAGATCCGGATGCAGGCAGGAACGGCCAGGTAGGGATGGAGACATTTGGATGATGCTCTCAGGCATGTGGTGTGATTCCTGGGGTTTTCCTGTGCAGGGCCAGGAGTTGGACTCGATGATCTGTGTGGGTCCCTTCCAACTTCTGTGAGGCTGTGTGTAGTGTTTCACTGACACAGAAATCCCCCTGCCAGCATCCTCCCAACCCCTTCCCTCTGTGTCCCTGTAAGAGCAAACTCTGGTCATTAATACCAGTGGTTTTGGGGGGTTTGTGTGGTGAGTACCAACAGTCCTCAGGCAAGGCAGCAAGAGAGGTAAAGGATCGTCCTTGGGCTGTCTGGGACAAGGAGCCCTGTGGGACAAGTGTCAAACTCTGAATCCCTGCAATCTGAAAACCAGCTGTGGCCTCTCCCGCCATGGGGGCCAGCAGCAAAGTCCTTGGCAGGCTGAGCAGGAAGCTGTCTGACATTTGTTATTTTCATTACCCTGCAAACGAGCATTAATGAGGTCCCATTACCCTTAATAACAAAAATTGCAGGCAGCACAGGAGCTGCCACGGGGGTTGGCCCTGCTTTGGGGTGGCTGCCATAAGCCAGCACACCTGTGGATCCCACTACCTTGGACCTTTTCAAAAGCTGAGACATGTTGGGGGGTGCTGGATTTATTTTTGTAGGGTCTCCTTTCTCTTCTTCCTCCTCAGCATCACTCTGCCTGCCCTGGTTTTCTTTCCCTGTGATGTTTCCAGGTGACTTTCTCACTGACATCGGGGAATATCGGCCGGGCTTTTGAGATCCGTACCACCAACAACACCTACGGCGAGGTGTTTGTGGCGCGGCCGCTAGACCGGGAGCTGCTGGATCACTACACCTTACGGGTCAGCACCAAACCACCCCCCTCACCCCTTGGGCTTCTGGTTTGAGCACCAAGAGCTGTTTGCTTGGAGCTGTGAGCTTCAGAATAGCACTTTTTTCCTTGAAAATCCACCCCCAACCGCAGATCCAAGCGTCAGATGGCGGCGTTCCTCCCCGGAGGAAGGAGCACGTTCTACGAGTGAACATCCTGGATGTCAACGACAACCCCCCTGTCATCGACAGCCCCTTCGGCTACAACGTCAGTGTGAGCGAGGTGAGCACCAGCTCCTCTCCTTCCATCCTCCCAGGGTCAGGTCTGGCCACAAGGCAGGTGGGGACACCAGAGAGTCCCTTGCAAACGTCACCTCCGGTCATTTAAGCGTTAGCGACCCCGTGCAGACCTCATCTTTGGTCATTTGATGGTTGGCGTCCCCCTTGCAAACCTCATCTTGGGTCATTTAAGGATCGGTGACCCCCTTGCCATCCTCACCTTGGGTGATGAAAGGCTTGGTGACCCCTTGAAAGCCCTCACTGGTGATGCACTCCCCGTTTTGGGCTAGGAAAAAGCTCTACAAACAACGCCCATGAAGCTGCAGGGACCAGCCGGAAGGAGAAGTGGCTACACACCCATGGAAATGCCACCAAAGTGACACAAGAGACGGTGCAGTGCAGAATAAGAATGGCTTTCAGGAAGCAGCTCAGCAAGGGCTAGATAATTAAGCAATAAAACACAATCAGGCATGAGAAAAGACAACTTATTTCCTGACAGTTTAATTCCTGGACTGAGGCAGGGGGCGATTCTCAATTTGGTGATGAAAAATGAAATATGAGTAATAGCCAGCGCCACTTAGCTGTGAGGAACTGCTGCTCATGATTTATAGCTTAGCATTAAGGATATTGCCCTGTTAAGGTTTTCTTATCTATTTAATACATGTTCACAGCAAGTTGAAGAGCAGAATTTCTGTTTTGATTTTCCCCATAATGGGACTATCCAAAAATAATTAGCCAAGCTCTGGGTCCATTACACGGCCTTCACCTTTGCACACACTGCGGGTTTTATGCTCTTCCAGGCTGTGCCAGACTAGATAAGACCTAATGTGCAGCTTTCTGCTGAGCTGCTGGGTGTTGGGGCAGCGAGTTTGGAGCCTCAAACACACCAGTGCCCTCTCTGTATTAGAATTACATTATCAATTAGGTATTTTATCTGTGATGAGGCTCATGGGATTTACATCACGTATCTCCACTGCTCGCCCCTCAGAACGTCGGCGGTGGCACGGCGGTGGCCCAGGTCCGCGCCACCGACCGGGACATCGGCCTCAACAGCGTCCTCTCCTACTACATCACCCGTGGGAATGAGGACCTGACCTTCCGCATGGACCGCGTCACCGGCGAGATCGCCACCCGGCCCTCCCCGCCGGACCGCGAGCGCCAGAGCTTCTACAGCCTGGTGGTCACCGTGGAGGATGAGGGCAACCCCTCCCTGTCGGTGAGCCGCCAAAACGGGCCTTTGTGGGGCAGGGTGGGGCTGGGCAGCGCTGTGGGAGCCAGATTGGCATCGAGTGTGGAATGCGAGAGGGAGATAAGATGTTTCGGAGAGGGTGTGATGTTTCAGTGACTCGGGGTCCCAACATGCTGTGCACAGATTTGGTTGAGTCTCTTTCGTTACCTGGTCCTGCAGGACCCTCCCTCACAGTCGTTCAGCAGGCCTTATCCCCCATCTCCAAATGCAAAAAATGTGAGCATTCCTATGGGGAAGTGTGCTGGCTGCTGCTGCCCTGCTCACAGCCTCTCCGGGTGCTGGGTCTGGAAGGGCTCCAGACATTGCCCACCCATCTCAGCACTGGGAGTGGCTGGAGGAGCAGCTCAGCCACAGTTCCATTCACCCCTGACATGCATGTCTGCTGTGGTCCTTGTAAATGAGAAGAGCTCTGGTGATTTTGGAGTGCCAGGACAAGGGGGAATGGCTTCAAACAGAAAGGGGGTTGATATGAGACCCCATACATCATCCCACGGTCTGGGGAAGTGACTGTCTTGCTTGGGTCGTTGTTTGTGCCTCTGAGGATGACTCTGGCATGGGAGAGTCAAAAGAGCAAAGAGCATGTGGGGCATTTTCCAGCTCTGAGTCCCTTCTAACCCCACGTCTCTGTAGAGAGGTGAGTGAACACCCACGTGCACAAACAGTGAGATGAGCTGACGCCTTGTGTGACACTCTGCCATCCTTCCTATCCCCCACCTCCACCTGCTATCTCTCACCATCTCTCTGCTCTGCCTACAGAGCTCTGCCTGCAAAGCCCTGCTCTACATTTTGATGAAACAGGTCGCAGCCAGCAGTGCAAACTGTGGCTGTGATTCTCACTTCAGGCTTTGCACTCTCAGCTCCTCCCTCCCGGCTGGTTCACACTCCAGCTTCTGCATCGCCGTCTTTTCCATCAGTTGTATTGTCACTGAGGCTTAAACCTAGCTCAGTCTCTTCCCCCAGAATGAGAGAAGGCAGCTTCGTGTGACTGCAGCACATGATGCCACCAGCTCCTCCTTGTCCCCATGTGGGAACATCGCTGGTCCTGGTGTGCCGAGGAATGCCATGTGCTGAGCTGGCAAATCCCGTTGCCGTGGCAATGGCCGCTTCCCCTCCCGGTGCCAGCAGGGACGAGTGGCACAAGTGGCACAGCCTATCGCTCCACGCTGCCCAGGCAGTGTCCCAGCAGCCCTGCCTGTCCCCAGAGGCTCTGCTGTGTGCCCACCATGTCACGAGCACACATTATGCCAGCAGCAGCAATGCAAATCCCAGCGGCACAAAGTGCCCAGTGACCCAATTCCTGAGTGGAGAGAAGAGTTTGGGCCCTTTTCAGAGCCTGGGGACTCTCAGCTCTTGTGAAAGGCTGCCGGGCGTGCTGCTGGGTGCCCGCTGGCCTCACGCCTGGGTGGGGAAATGATGTCTGTCAGGGCCTTGCTGCCTGCCAGGAACTCTGCTTTCACAAGGAGCCCCAGGCTGATGCAACAGTGCACAAAGGGGGGTGATTGTCTGTAATTTGTACATCCATCCATGGGTTTCAAGGTTTGGCCTTCTCCGTGTGGGAGAGGCAGAGGAGACGGAGATGAAAGAGGACTGGGAAGTCCTCATTTGGAAGTGGTGATCTGGGATGCCCAGGACGGCAAGGGAGCAGGGAAGGCTGGCCAAGAGGAATCTCTTGGAAGCTGGAAATGCGGGAACGAAAAGAACAAAATGCTGCTGATAAAATAAAAATATTTTCATTAAAAAAGCATTGCAGGAGAAGAAAACATTCACAAGCTGGTGAGCTGAAACTGGAAGGTGTGTGGGAATTGCAGGAGTCACCAGGGCACTGTCTGAGCCTGGGGCAAGCCAGCAGCTGCAGCTCCCCAAGGGCTGGCCCTGCCCCAGAGTGGTCAGGATGCTTCCTGCAGGAAGGTCACTGCCCAGGGAAGTTGCAGCACCCCTGTGCACTGGGACAGGGATCCTGCTGGCACCACAGCACTGGTGGCTCCAGCAAGGCAGGGTGGATCCTCACCGCCCAGATGTTGGTCTTGCAGCTGGCTCACCTTCATCACGAGCATCTGTGTCATCTTCTCCATGGTACTGGGGGCCGAGGTGGGGGGCCAGCATCCCTGTGCCAGGACTCTTGCTCCAGAATGCGTGGAAGCCTGGGAAGCCATTTCTTCTCTCTCCTCGAAGTCTTTAGTTTTCCTTCTGGAGGGAAAACTGATGCCACTCAGTGCTCCAACGTGCCACACCAGAGCCTCTGGCAGAGAGCTTAGCTCTGCCTGCAGCACCAGGTATCCCGAAAAATGGAAACAGAGCAAAGCCTGTTTCCAACAAAGCTTCCTTCTGTCATCAAGCAGTGCATTCGTTAGGGAAAGCAGTGCATTGGAGAGGGTTTCAAAGCTGTTAAGACCTGCAGGCAGGCAAAACCCCGGCGTGCCTTTCCAGCGGGAGCTGCTGAGACAGGGAGAAGGAAGTGCTGGAGGCACCAGATGCTGGATTCCCCAGCAAAGCCGGGAAGGGGCTGAGCCATGGGTGGCAATAAAACACAAGGCCCGTGCTCAGGAAATTCCATCCTTGGTACATGGGGTTGTGGGTGCTGGCTTCTTCTTCATCCCTGAAGCACCTTGAGGGTGCTCCTGCCAAAGCCAGTGCTGGATTAATCCAATCCTGCAGCTCCCCAGGCCGTTCCAGAGGCAAACACTGTTTCTTCCAGCCATGTAGTGTGGAAAGTTGTGTGCTGCCAGGGATGCTCTGCCTGGCCACACTGCCTGGTGCAGCTGTTGCTCAGGTCTGACTCTGTTTTGCTATGACTAATGTTTATGTTTGTCTTGTGGCCGTTTTTTTACCCACCTTACAACAAAAAGAGAAACAAGGGAAAAAAGAAACAAAACCAAAAACAAACACACTCTGAGTAACAATGTCTGCCACAAGGTTTGATATCATCACCGGGGCTGAGTCACGCTGGAGCCGTAGTTTCTTTTGGATAAACAATGCCAGATGCTGTTGTTCAGATGCTGCACGAGCACCCACATCCCCCAGGGCATCACAGAGTCCTCTCACAGTGGCCCCAGCACTGGCTGCTCTGGCTGTGCTGGCCCCAGGAGGGCAAGGGGAAGCCATCCATACCATTTCCCACTGTGCCCCCCATGCCTCCACCTCTCCACAGGGGCTCTCGGCAACCTCACGGGAACATCCTCCAACACCCTCCAGATGAACTTCCTAATTGACAGGCATTAAAAAAAAAAAAAATTAAACCAAGTTAAAACCATAAACATCCTTTTTTTCTTTTAATCAGCACTGATAATGAAACAAACCGAAAGATAAATGGCCTTGATCCCAAGCCAAGGATAAAACTGCAGCAGAAATAAGGCTTCTTCCAACATGTGTTCTGCTGAAAGGCAGCAGCATCACAAGTCCATGGCCATTTCAAAAGGCTGGTAAGGAAAGAGGGCTCTGGTGGCAGCAGGGAGCCTCTCCCCTTCCTGTTTTGCAAAGAAAAAGGTAGTACAAGGTTGGCTGGTGATCCTGTTTTGTTCCATGCTGAATGAAGTATTTTACCATCCACTCCCAGAGAGGATGTTCAGTCAAGGATCCAGAAACGTGTTGATGTTGCAGAGCTCAGACCCTGGCAATAAGTTAGTCCTCAGGGAACTCTGCAGGTGCAGGACATCCTTCCATCCCCACATCCTCAATTTTCAGCTAGTCTGTAAAATGTGAGCAGACAGAGCCATGCACTTCTCCATGGAAACAGGTAGTTAAAAATCGAAATCCGAGCAAGAGAGGTTCACTTCCAGTCCCAGAGCCGTGGCAGGATGTGAGACAAGGGCAGGGATCCTGCACACAGCTTCATTTCTTAAGGCATTGCTAGCCCTGGCCCTGCCACCCTCCCGGGGCTGTTGTCTCGGTGAGCATGGCATGGTCTGCAGGATGTGGTTTCCTCTGGGGTCTTCAGGCTTTCAAGGAATTTGGTGAGTCGGGAACAGGATCTGGAAAAGGGCAGACCAGGGATATTAGTCCAGCTTACAGCTGAAGGGATATTATTCCAGGAAGTGACCAAACTCTGCTTCTGCGTGGAAAACAGAGGGTTTAGGTCCTTCCCATCTTTTAACCCATGGGACTTGGCCCACACAACACCAGGTCTGCCGCTGGTATTTAACTCCCCACTTTCCCCTTTCCCTCCCACCTCTCCCTCCGTCTCCAGAGGGGCTCAGCATTGCCAGTCACTCACCCAGGGTCGGGAAGAAGCAGTCCCCAGGCCCAGGGGGGGACAGGGGGGTGTTGGGCTCCGAGAGCAGATGCCGGCCGGACTCGGAGGGCAGCCTGCTGGCCACGTAGGACAGCTGGGGCCGGGGCCGGGGCTCCGCGCTGGCCGGCGGCACCGCCTCGAACACGGGGTTTTCAATGCCCTGGGCGCTGCTGTGGGACAGGAGAGGCGTTGGCATTTTTATTTCAGGAGCCTTTTTTTATCCCCAGGGGTTTGGCTGAGCGTTGGGAACAGGCAGGCAGGGCAGGGAGCAGGTTCAGGCCGTGGCACCTCAGCTGAGAGCAAATGGGAGTCTAGTGGAGGGGGGAAAGTTCAGCCAAAGTGGTTTCAGGATTGTCCTGGGGTGCAAGGAGATGTAGGCCATCAAAAAACAGAAGGAGGCACTTTCCATGTGGAAAGAGGGAAGAGAAACAGCCATTTCCCAGAAAGGGAAAGGACTCAGGGCATGGGTGACACCAGTACCCCTTTCACTCTGCGAGGCTGAGGATATGTGCTGGCTTCAGCAGGAAGGAGGAAAGGACAGGACCTCTGCAGGCTCTGGGATGCTGCAAGGGCATGTGAGGAGCTGGGAGCTCATGGGTTTCCTTACCTGTCCATCCTGACAAGCTCGTGGGCACCTGCCAAAGACAAAATGTTTGGGGTGAGTGCTGGCAGCACAAGGCCCAGCATCAGGCCCAGACCCACTGCCAAGGTTGTGTTCTGGTGTCTTATCCACCTCCCATTCCTCCCTCCCTCACCCGCTTCTTTAGCCCTCTGCTTTGCTCCCAAACCTCCTTCTCCACATCCCTGCCCTCTCCCACCTTGTTCACCACCCAGCCCAGCTTCCTCCCAGATGAGGACCACAGGCTCCAAAGAAGGGGAAGAGACGCTTCTGCAGGCATGGGGTGAAGTGAGGTGCAGCTGCAGTCTGGCCCCACTCGTGCCCAGATGCACCCACCACCCACCTGTGGCACCGTGCTGGGGCTCTGCAAACACCACCTGGCACTTGGCTGCCCTGTTTGGCTGGGCAGCACCAGGCATTCCCTCACCTCCAGATCCCACAGCCCCTGTTACTGGGCTCTGCTGGAAGCCTGCCTGGCGGTCACCCTGAGCTGAGATGCTCGAGTTTTGGCCCAAACTGTGCCAAAGAAAGGTGCTGGGTGGAAATAACCTTGTTCATGATACCTGAGAGGCAGACCCCCTGGATTTTGACTGCCCTCTGGGGTGAAGTAGCATCCAGGTGATGCTTTGCAGATGGAGGTGGGAGCTGCAGCCCAGCCACTGCTAAAGGGGTGCCTGGAGGGGATGGCTGTCGAAAGCACAGTTCCCATTCTGGTGGCTGGCACTGTGCCCGCTGCTGCTGCAAGAACCACTTCTCCAAAGGGCTCCTCAGAGCCACAGAGCCGCCCACCGAGCTGGGAGAGGAAAACCACAGGGCCCCCGCTTGCCCAAGGGCTGCTGAAATGGCTCTGCCAGTTAAGGTGGTGCCCCTTTCCGCTTAATTACGGAAATTCTGGGAGCCAAGCACGGGCAGGAGCTGGCAGCCGGCTATGCCTCAGCACAGCCTGGGATTCCAGGGCTGGGGCAGCAGAGGGGAGACCTGGCTTGCTGCAGTCCTATGGCCACAGACTTGTCAGGGGTCTTTTTAAAGAGGAGGGTGAGAAAAAGTGCAAGTAATGCTTTTCAGCCACTTAGAAGGCAAAGCCTCTATTTCGGGTGTGCAGTGGGAAAGGGATGAGGAAATGAGATGGCTCTCACAGTGGATGTGGAGGAAAGGGCTCAGCAGGGAGCATCCTCACAGTCTCAGTGCCTCCAGCACGCTGCTGGTGTGCCTTCCCATCCCACACTGCTCACCAGCAGCCTGCAGGCATGCCTGCTCCTTCCCAGGACAGCTCTGCAGGAGGCACCTGGCAGGGACCTGTCTTTGGGCCACCCTACAGCACGCCCATGGGACTTGGGGCAGCTGAATCAATGATCCCAGTGGGGCACATCCCACCCAGCCTTGCCAGGCTGGTGCAGCCCGGGAGGTGAGGTGGGTGTGCTGGTACATACGTCTGCTGCTGGCAGCTTGTCTCTGCTTGTAAATGAGGAGCAGGATGAGGGGCAGGCAGAGGATGCCCACGATGCAGGCGCCCGTGGCCAGCGCGGCGGCCGTGATATCTGCAACAGAAGAGTGCCGAGATGAGCCCTCCCATTCACCTCCCCTCGCCTTGGCTTCCCCAAGCCAAAATCACAGGATTGTGTAGGATGGAAGAGACCTGAAAGATCATTAATTCCAGCACAGGGCAGCCCCGTGTTGCCTCAGAGCTGATGCGGTGTGGCTCCCACACACACAGGATTCGCACCGGGATGCGCTGCCAGCTGTGGAGATAAGCTCTGAGGCATCCTGTGAGAACCCCAGCCAAAGGCCTTCATTGCTGCAGGATGTCCCAAGGATTTTGGTCTTCTAGATATGAGGAGAGAAGCCCTGATAGAGGTTCCCAGCAACTTTGGAGCGCTGACTCTGACACATCACCAGCCTCAAAGTGCTTGGGCATCAAAGGGCTTGTTAACCACAGCCTCTGCTAATTAGTGTGCCCCTGGAGAATGTCACCCACAGAGGCTCCCACAAAGGTGGCAGCCTGCAGGCACATCTGTGGCCATCAAGGTCATTGTGGGATGGCTCATGGTGAGGCTGAGGGCTGCTTAAATCAAGGGCAGGTTCAGCTTCTTTCCCTGTGTGTCTGTGTTTCAGGAGGGGACATCTTTCTCTTTTTTCCTGACAAGGCAGGGTTTCCCAGCACTTGAGACTGAAGGTTAGGGACAAGAAAGCACAGCTCATGGGGACCAGGAGCTACTTCCCTTGTCTGGGCATGCTGCAAAATAATTTTAGCCAAATCTGCCCATTTAGGAGCCAGCAAAGGGGGACAGACAGACCCAGCGAGAAACCAGCTGCACAGTGAAGTGTGGGCATCTCCCATGTCTAGACACAGCTCTGGGGAGCCCCACTTTGTCTGAGTGCTCAAGCAAGATCTGAGTTTCCCCTGCTCCAGGCAGAGGTGGCCCAGACTAAAGGTGTAGGAAGAGGTTACTGCAACTCTTTACCTTTCTGTCCCTCCCCGTTTGCTCGTGGCACCAGCCACTAAATCCCTGTTGTGGGAGGGGGCTCAGGTGCTTTAGAACAGCAGGGTGAATTATTTCCATGGGCTTCAGGACAGCCATGTCCAGGTGATGGGCTGGAGAAGGCTCTCCTTAGCCTCGGGGTGTGCCTGTCAAGCACACCCTGCTGGAACAGCCCAAGAAACCACCCTCCCAACACCAGGCTGTGAGGCTGCGTGGGGGCACTGGTGTGTTGGCAGTGACCCCTAGGGAATGCATGGGCCAGGATGGTGAGCAGCACATTGGAAAGAGAGGTTTTTCCCTTTACCTTTCCCGGTGGCAGTGTGAAATGTGCAGTTTTGAAGCCCTCCTTTGCCTGCAGAAGAGAACAGAAAAGCTCAGGATTCACTCAGCTCCCACAGGACTCCTGACCTGCTGGCTGTCCTTGCCTTTTCTCCCTGGTATTGAGAACATCATCCCAGAGCATCCCAAAGCAGGAGTTTAATCCTGGGAAGTGTTCACTGAGATCCCCACTGCAAGACCTGCTTTGTCCATGGCAGCAGGGCCCATCCCTGACCGTGCAGCCTCTTTTCTTTTTAGTCTAAAAGAAAAGCTATCTAATGCTGCAAATCAAGGCCAGGAGATGCCTTCCCCTCCCTCATGCCTCTCCCACTGGGCTGCTGTCCCAAGGTTATCTGTGAGCCCTCACCCAGGCTTGCACCACCAGCCAGCTCCTTTTAAGTTGAGGCTTGTTTTGCTCTCCGCCAGAAGGAGGTTGAAGAAGATCAGCGAAACTATGTACCATGGATTTTATTGCATTCCAGCCTCTCGAGTTATTAAGATTTTTTCTTTTTTTTTTTTTTTTTTTTTTTAATGTTTCATTGCTCTCTAGCTCTAATTCAAACCTTCAACATCTGCTGCTCTTTGACTTCAGGAACACACCCTGCACTTCCAGCCTCAGCACACGCTGCCTTCCCAGCCCCAGTGCTGCATCCCCCACCACCCCTTCCCTGGCACTGTGCCCTGGCATGGCTGCAGGGCTGGCAGGGGCTCCCTTTCCCCCCTCACCTCGCTGGATCTGCAGCTCCACGAAGCCGTGAGCCACCTGCATGGTGTGGGGCTTGCCGTGACCTTCCCGCCTGACCTCCACGGCGTAGCAGCAGTAATTCCCGCTGTCCTGCAGCGTCAGGTTCATCACCACGATGTGGAAGGCACCGTGGTGGTCAAGGACAAACTCCACGCCATGGTGGCCGCTTTGCCGCCCAAGGGGGGAATTTTGGGAGGTGTTGCCCGGCAGGTCGCGGTGCCTGCCGAGGTCGTGGCGCAGCTCCTTGTCGGTGACGTTGCGGATGTGCCTCTTGTCGGAGCAGCTCTGGTCGCCGGTGCTGCTGAAGTACCAGGTTTTGTAGAGCAGGTCGTGGCGCTCGGCCAGCGGGCCGCTGATCCGGCAGCTCAGGGTGACGTTCTGGCCCTCGGGGCAGACGCACAGCGAGTAGGGGGTGGTGATCAGGAAAGCTGCTGCCCCTCCTGCCAGGGAGAAGGCACCAAGTCAGAGCCTGAGTTTGTAGCAAAACTGCCCAAACAAGCACCGGGAACCCCACACCGATGTTGGCAAAGGGTGGGGAGGCCCTGGCACAGGGTGCCCCATCCCTGGAAGTGTCCAAGGCCGGGTTGGATGATGCTCTGAACAACCTGGGATAGTGGAAGGTGTCGAAACTCCATGACCTTTAACTCCCTTCTAACCCAGATCATTCCAGGATTTTGTAGTGGGGCTGGGAGCACAACTTCATCCTAGAAATCAACTCTGCAGGAGAGAAATGCTTTAAATATAGTTAAGCAGCAGCAGCAAGGAGGCAGAAGCTTCTCTGGGGCCAGCAGAGGTGTGGGGCAGGGAGGTAAAGGAGGATGAGAGGAGAAGCAAGGCAGCAGGCTCATGAAGGAGGAAACACAAGCACAGCTGGGCCAGCTGCAAAAAATAAAAGGAGCAAAAACAAACAGAAAAGTTCTAGGAGGAGCTAGAACTTGGTGGCTAAAAGTGCCCCCCTCTTCTCCCCCAGATGAGGCAGGGAGCAGGTCCCACCCTCCTTGTTTTTCAGCCCCCAGGGAGGAGAAGGGGGAACTGGCTGATGCTGACAGTGAGGAGCTGCTGGAAAATGAAAACAATTTTCAGAAAGAAATGCTGGAATGTGGGCAGGAGGCGTGGCAGAAGCGGGAGCGAGGGGCACACTGTGGCATTGCTGGTCTTTTCCCCAGCACACGGGTGGGAGTACTGCTGGATAAGGGCAGCTGTGCATGAGGGGAGGTAAAAGTGCAAAGACAGGAGAGGTTTTGGTGCTCTGCCACTCCTTCATGTTTGCAGAAGTGCTAATGTCACTTTGCAAGCAGGAGAAAAAGCAGATTCGGGGCTTATTTACTTTAAATGACTGTGGAATAGAGGTTTCTGGGACTGGTTTGCAGCAGAGAAGATGTTACAAGGATGAGATGTTTTTTATTTTGGTAACATCCTGTTGTGCCATTTCGCTTTGAGGTTTCTCGCTTGCTGTACCGAGAGGGCGTCAGTCACAGGCAGGGTGTGATGTGCCTGCCTGCAAGCACCCAGCCAGGCCAGGGGCTCCCCACTCTGGGCCACCCAGAGCATCCTCCTCCTGGGACTAGAGTCCCTGTGTCACCTGCCCGGAGAGAGTGAAACCAAAAACGTGCCTCCCACCCCTTGTGGTTATCTCTGACTCTTATGTGATGGCGCCAGAGCAGCGGAGAAGCCCCTGAGTCCCTGCCCAAGGGTGCTCTGCAGGGAGAGGGAGGCTTTGGGAAGGAGATCTGCCCCGTTGCACTCCCTGCTCCTTGGAGTCCACAGCGCCAAGGAGTCCCCAGGGCCAGGGATGTTGTGACCTTTGCCTGACCACGCTGGCTAATTGCTTCCTGCTCCCCGCAGCACGTGCAGCAGCACGTCCCCGGAGCTGCTCTGGGGCAGCTGCCTCCTTCAGGCTCGTTTTCAAGCCCTGACTTCTCCTTATCCCGGGGTGCTGCTGGGGCCAGGATGCACAGCCAGGCTGGATGGGTTCTGGCAGGCAGCAGAGCGGGTCCCCCACCTCCTTGCCAAAGCACTGAGCACAAAAGGCACCTCAGATGTGTTTCTCGATACCTGCTGCAAGGGGAAGTGCCCCATTCACATCAGGGGTCTCCTGGGAGCCAGAGGAAGGGAAGCCAGGGCTCTATTGGAGGAAGCCACACTTCCAACACCTTCCAAAAGTATCTGCAGGAGTCCTTTGTTTTCCACACACCCCCCTCAAATGAAGCAGGGCTCATCCCCACACGGTTTGCAAAGCTCTGCCTTGCTAAACCATCCAGCCTCCACCTCTGGAGCTTGATGGGAACCGTCTGGGTGGAAACTCAGCACAGCCCACGCTTTTGGGGAGGGGCGGAGGTTACCATGTGTGCAACCTTCGGCAGTACAGGCTTCCCTTCCTTCTCTGCAGCGGGGGAAGGCTCTCAAAAGCCTCCGAGTGGAGGAGAAAGCAGCTGGCAAGGCACGGTGCAGCCCAGAGCAGTGCCAGGGCAGTTGGTGTTCCCTCCCCAAGATGTACTGAGGCTTCAAACACACGCTGGATGCCAGATGGAGCCCAGAGGAGACATCTTCTTTATACTAAAGCCCATGGATCTTTAATCTCCAGGGCTTCTTCTATGCCCAGAGCCCAGGCTTGGCTCCTTCCACACCCCAGTCAAACTGTTCCCTTTGAAGTCAGAGCAGCTGGCAAATGCCAAAATAAAGCCAGATGCCCATCGCTGCGCATCTCCAGCTGGTTGGACCAGTTGAGAGCTGAGCTGAGAGCTGTTGTCTTGTCACCATCTGGTAAAGGCAGAGGAGGTCTCAGGCAGGTGCCAGACGTGCCTCTTTTTCTCTTTGGCACCTCAGTAACTTCATCTCCAAGCAGTGGTGTTGCATCGGTGCAGCGCAGAGCCCAGTGCAGTGTTGGAACATCCCAGTGCTGGCTGGCATCACTCTCTTGGCACCTGGGAACTCTGCTTTCAGCCAAAACAGAAGCACAAAAAAGTGCAGACACCTGTGCTGCTTGGCCAACCAACAGCTTAAATAAAGCAGGATTTCACACCAAGTTCTGGGTCAGTGACCAAAAGCCTCTCCGGGCTGCTTCTCCTATGTTTGGTCCCTGGCCCTGGCAAGCAGGTGTTTGATCTGCACTCCTGTGCTTGACAGAAATGATTTCCACATCAGGCTGCCTCTTTGCACTCTGAGGAAATCTGCAGGGATCAGGGGATGGAGCCTTTGGAGGGGCTCACCTGCTGCAGAGGAGGGGCTGCTGGAGACAGGGGCGGAGCAAGGAGCTCTGCTTGCTTCCTCTTCTGGGAGTTCTTGTAACAGGCTCACATCAAAGTGCCCTGAGCCCCATCATCACTGGGCTGTGATTATGCTTCAGAGTTATCAGCCAGGTGAGATGTGCAGGGCCATCCGTAGCTCTGCAGAAGTACCTCGAGCACGAAAGAAAGAGGAGAGTAAAAACTTGCTGAAGATGCCCGAGACCTGTTAACAGCCCTCATCTCCTGCACCCCAGGGGCCAAATGGCTTTCCAGCAGTGGGGGTGTCCATCATCCAAGCAGTGGAGGGAGCAGCCTCGGGGGTTCCTGCCTTCCTCCTCTTCCAGCACAGCCATGGCTCGGGGATAGCACTTGGGATGCGATTTTGGAAAGCCCAGCTCAGCTGCCATGCTTTAGGGGAAGAGGAGCCACTTCTCCATCCACCTTGCTGCCAATGTCTCCAAGCTGGAGATGTCTGGATGTCTCCAAGGGCTACTTCTCCATCAATCCCTGCTAAAATTAGCCAGGGGCTCAGAAAGTTTTGGCAGGAGCGGGGGTTGCGCAAAGCTCAGTTCCTCTGGCACCAGCCTCACGCTGAACATCAGCATCCAAGCCTGTTGCATTGCAGAAGGCCTGAAGTTCAGTCCCAGCACCCCCGATGCATAAATGAACTCATCCAAATCCCTGTGGAGATACTGGGAATTGCTCTCTGATGCCGAGGCTCAGATGAGAAGCAAAACGTGGTTCAATCCACTGCAGCCTTGCTGTCCCAGAGGAGAGGAGAAGGGACCTCTGGCCCCATTGCAGTGGGGCATCTTTGGGCATCTTTTCTTCCTGGAGGTGCGCTAGCAGAAATCGCGGAGGCGGTCACTTTGTCCCGGGAGAGAGGGCGAAGCCAAGCCCGATGCTCATCCGCCGCCTGCGCAGGGCAGGAGGGATCATGGTCCTTCCCAGCTTCCTTCTCTGAGTCGTCGTCCAGGGTGGAACCGCGGTTTTAATGCCACCGCCCCCGCTCCGCTGCCTGGCCCCGGACCCCCGAACGGAAACGCCGCCTGCCAGGGCTGGTGCGGAGTCAGGCATGGAGCAGCCCCCTCCCAAAGCATCCCCCTGATAAGCAGTCAGCGAGCTTCCAGCACCGGGAAGCGCTCACTCCGGGGAGGGGGAACTCGGCAGCCGCTCACGGTGGCCCTGGCCGCGGCTGGTTGCCCACCCGGAGGAGCTGCCCGGCACATCCCGGCGGAGCGCAGCATCCTTAGAGAGGGCATCCCAGCCCCGCTCGCACAAATCCCCTCCCTCCGCTCCCCCAGGGCTGTTGGAAGCGTCTCCTCGCCGTGGCACGGCCGGGGACCTCCACCGTGCCAGGGAAAAGTGCCGTGCGGGAACGGGGCAGCTTTTCCAGCCCGGGGTGTCCAGCGGGAGGCTGGTGGGACAAGGGGCTGCTTTCCTTCCACGCATGTTAGATCAAAGCAGAGGAAGAAAGGAAAAAACAGTCTCCGAGTTTTAGAACCAGCGGCCCCTTTACCCCAGCACACCCAGCACACCCAGCACCGTGTGAAACACTGGCTTGATCCCCCACTAACACCAAAATCACGGGGGAAGAGAGCGCATAACGCCCCGAACACCAGACTCCTTGTGCCGAAGCACAGCCCCGGGCAGGCGAGCACGGTGCCCCAGTGAGGAGAGTTGAGTTTCTCCGGGCAGGGAGGAGAGCAAAGCGAGCTGGAGCTTACCGTGGGAAGCGAGCAGGCAGAGCGCAGCCAGGAGCAGCCCGGTGCGGGGGCACGCTGTCCCCATGGCGGCGGGGTGGCCGGGGAGAGGTGGCCTCTGCGGAGCCACCGCACGCTCTGAGCAGCCCCGCAGCGACAGCCGGGCTTGCACTCACAGGAAATTTCATCGCGATTCGCCAGCGCTGGAGAGAACGGCGAGCACCCCCCGGAGGTGAGAGGCTGCAGGGAGCCGCGGGCAGCAGCACCCGCGGGTGCGGATCGCTTCGGACCCCACCTCTTCGCGCAGTGGGTGCCTCTGCTGGGTTTCTTCCCTTACAGCATCACTTAGAGGCAGCTGCTGCCCCTGCGCGCACTTTTGGGGTGCTAAGGAGGATGCTTGCCGCGCCAAGGGACTTGCGGGTGCTGGCCTCCATCCCTTTCCCAGCAGGAGCTGATTCCTTGGGCCGGCTTGTGACTTTGCTCGCAATTACTGGGTTTCTCCTGTTTGTGAGGATTAAGGAGGCAGAACCTCTCCTGGGATGAACGGGCGGCAGGTACAGGGAAGGGTTACTCAGAGCAATGCCGACGTGGAAAAGGAAACGGAGCTTTCCCCAAAAAATCAGAGCA
The DNA here is from genome assembly GCA_013400585.1 of Chloropsis cyanopogon. Taxonomy (NCBI): domain Eukaryota; kingdom Metazoa; phylum Chordata; class Aves; order Passeriformes; family Irenidae; genus Chloropsis; species Chloropsis cyanopogon. The sequence goes on from WEZZ01029446.1 coordinate 233,841, forward strand.
AAGCCCCATTTTGCCCCTCCTACAGCCTATTTACGCTCTGCCCTGAAACAGCAAAGCAGTCTGTGGTCTGACACCTAATTCCTACTGGAGCTTCTCTTCAAATTCTAAAGGCATCAACAAAATCTCTGGCTGCAGCTGAGAGCTGCCTCATTGCCAGTTAGCCTTCCCTGGACAGTGGAGCCCAGGGAAAGTGGAGTTTTGCAAACCACAGGAAACTTTGCTGCTTGCCTACCCTGAATCCGGAGTGTGCAGGGAAATAGAAAAGTACCTAATTACCGTGTGGCATTGTGGTTTTTACAGCAAACACGGCTGTGATGCTCCTGCCAAAAATGTAACCCTTGGCTGGCTGGCAGAAATTTGTTGCTGGGGGAAGGTGTAGGCATGAAGCCCAGACACCGCAAGGAAATGGTTTATTGTTCCAAGCCCCCACCTCTGTGCTGAGCCCTGAGGCAGAGTGGTGTGCCATTGTCACCTCCCTGTCCCCAGGTGGGGTGACACCCCCATAAGACAGCCAGGACATCCAGGTGCCCATGCAGGGCCAGGGACCACAGGAAGAGGGTCCGATCCAGCTGAGCCTGACCAGCAGTGACGTTGTGGTCAGCAGGGAGGTGGTGGGACCGTGGGAGGTCAGTCCAGTTGTCCAAGATGCTCAGTTTTGTTCCTCCCCTGAGTCGTGGCAGCATCATCTCCAGGTATTTTCCATCCATATCGCCACACTTGTTAGTGACAATCAAGTTGTCCCCAATGGCAAGGCAAGGCCTCACACACGCCTCCTCCAAAGGCAGGGAGGCACACTGGGGTTCAGTGTCTGGTTTTCCCTGTGCCAGGGGCTGCTCCCTGGTGTTGCCAGCAATGGTAAAGTGTGAAAAGAGGAGGGATCCCACAGAGACAGGCTTTGCTTGGGAGCAAGGGTGTGATTTAATCTCAGTGCATTTATCTCTGTACCCAGCCGTCACCTGGAAGTGCATCTGGAGCCACGGCTCATTTCATTTGCACCCTGCACTCTGTTTGTGTCTCTTGACAGTGTTGAGCCATCGTTGGCCACTGTCCTTAACAGATCCAGCCTTTCCCAGCCATCTCCAGGGATTGCCCAGCAAATGCCTCCACAGCACGTAACGCACTGTCCCGTGTCCCACAGGCCACCACCACGGTGTACGTCACCGTCCTGGATGAGAACGACAACGCTCCCGCCTTCCGGCAGCAGCTGTACGAGGTGACCCTCGACGAAGGTCCCTCCACACTCAACGCCACGCTGGTCACCGTGCAGGCCCTGGATCAGGATGAGGGACCCAACGGCACGGTGGCCTACGCCATCGCCGAAGGAAACATCTTGGGTACCTTCCACATCGACAACGCCACGGTCAGTACGGACGCCGGCCCTGCTCCGGCCGTGCCCCTGCCCCGCTCCCTTCACTCCCCACTGCTCTCCCCTGTCCTTGCAGGGGGAGATCCGCACAGTGAAGGAGCTGGACTACGAGATCAGCCACGGGCGCTACACCCTGATCGTCACCGCCACCGACCAGTGCCCCATCGTCTCGCGCCGGCTGACCTCGACCGCCACGGTAAGGAGCTGACGGGGGGTTGCGACAGCGTGGTCTCTCTGGGGGCAAAGAGTTCCCACTTTGTGAGCAGTTTCACATCTCCTTCCCAGTGGTCACCAGTTGCTTTTCCCAGCTGTGGCCGGTTTGCCCAGTTGCTGTCACCTTGCTCCGTCAAGGCTGTTTCAAAACAGGGTCACGCATAAGAGATACTTCTGGGTTAATTAGCCCAGTTATTTGGTCCTGCAAAAACATAGGGAAATTCTGGAACTCCTTTGAAGTTGAGTTATGCTTTCTTGAGATGTCCTCTTGGTCCTTCCTGCTTGAAGGGACAGCAGGTAGTAAAGCATTGATAGCATTAATTTCAGCTTCATCTTCATCTTTTCTTGCTATTTATGTGCTTTTAAAATTCCCTTTTCCCTTGTAAGGAGGTTATTTAAAGCCTCTAGTCATTTTTATGTTGCCTTTCTCTGTAACTCTTTCTATTTTCTCTGGGCCGTGGTGACCTGAACTTACTGCACCGTTCAAAGACTGGGGAGGGCAGGCAAGCAGCTCCAAAGCAAATATTTTGCTGGAATTGAGTACACGGATTATTTTTGTGACCAAAACCAAAATTTGACAAGTTGTACAGCACACCCAGATTGATTTAGGGGTCTCCAGGTGCCAGGGATGGGTTAAATCTTCTGTCTTGATTGCCATGGACCATTGTACCTCACCCTGATTTCAAGCCACAGGTTTTGTAATCCCCCAAAAGGAAATAAGTTCTTGTGTGTGAAGGGGAAAAAAAGAAAAACTGAAGGGGAGCTACCAGTGTGGGAAATTTCTGTGGATAAAATGCATCCACACAAGCCTGGCAGTGGAACTCCATGCTTGGACAAAGGGAGAGCCTTCAGATTTGGGCATCTGATAGTGTTGGGGATGACCTCCTGGCCCAGGACAGAGCCAGAGTTTAACTGCAGAGAGCAAAGGCAGCAGCTGCCATGTGCTGCAGGCGAGGGCAGAGCTTCCCCTGCACTTGGCTCAAGCAGAGACATGAACTTGGAAACCCCTTCAGCAGCAAGCACCGAAGCCAGGAAAGATGGAAACACCCTCCTTCCACTGCTCAAGGAGTTTGTGCCAGCAGTGTATGAAAACACAGCTTTTAGGAGGAGGTTTAGGGATTATTTGAGATCCCCAGTGACGGGAAGTCCATCACCCTGATAAGGCATGCCAGTGTTTGTTTTCTCCACTGCTAGGAGACGGAGCAGAAACTTGGATATACTCTCTGTAAAGATTAGATTTAACCAGCAACAAATGCCCATCTGGTGGATTTCACTGTTCTTCAACCCAGGAGGTCAGAAAACTCCTCATTTCCAGTGTCTTTCTCATAACCACCTGTGCCACCAGTGGTGGTGGTGGTTTTGTTGGAACAAGGATGCAACCTGTCAATTTTTTAAAGTTTTCTGAGCATTAGGAATTAAGTATTTGTTGGAGGAAAAGGAGTGAGCCAGTGTGCAGCTGGCTGCAGAGATCGTGTGTCTCCAAACTCATGTCTGTGGTTTTGTCTGTCCTGCTTGGGCGTGGATGTGGAGGACGCTGGACTTTTGCTTTGAGTTCCCCACCGTGGTGTGTGGCCCAGAGGTTTAGCAGTGTGCAGCTGGAGTCCTGTAGTGTGGCTGTAGGACAGGCACGATCAGGAATAACCAAGTTTGAATCTCTGAGCTGTGAGCTGGATGTCTGGTGAACCCAGAAAAGCCAGAAATACAGGAGATATTTTGCCACGTCACCCATCCACAGCTTCCCATGCTCATGGCCAGGGGGGTGGTCTTCCCTTCCCCTTCCATCCCTCTCCTCTCACGACCCTCATGCCTCTCACCGTGACCGCAGGTGCTGGTGAACCTCAATGACATCAACGACAACTGTCCCACCTTCCCACGGCCCTACGAGGGTCCCTTCGATGTCACCGAGGGCCAGCCCGGCCCTCGTGTCTGGACTTTCCTGGCCCATGACGGGGACTCGGGACCCAGTGGACAAGTGGAATACAGCATCATTGCTGGGGACCCCCTGGGTGAGTGGGGACACGGGGACACGGGGCGTCACCTCTCCCGCTGGCTGCTCCATGGAAGAGCCTGGCTTGCGGGAGCGTGGGGCGGAAGCTCTTCAGAAAAGCCATCCTCCCACCCAGCTCAGCCTGTCGACACCAGGAAATCCTGTTTTGAGCAACAGGAAACTTAACCTGTTCGTGCCTGGACAGGGGGTGGCTGGGGCTTGTGGAGGGAAGGGGGAAAACTGCTTAACGATAAAGGCAAAAAGAAGTCAAAAAGGTGAAAAAACAAAGCGCAGAAAGAGAAACTGAGCCTCGTCCCCGAGTCCCTGTGTGGTTTGCAGGGCGTTGGGGAACCAAGTTACTCTCCAGCACTCACAGCTGCAGAAGCACCATGATGCTGATGGCAGAGGAGCTGGGGACATTCCTAACCATGGGGACATCTGGATGTCCCTCAGTGAAGGGAGTGGTGACTTCAGTCCAGGGAATCTGGAAGGCGGAGCCCAGTCCCGTCTCCCAGATGACTCTGCTGTAAGGCTTTCCCAGAACAAGCAGGATGAGGCCCTTTGGCTTGTGAGGGGTCAGTGCTGTGTAGCCAGCCCTGCTCCGGCCATCCCACGGCATGGAGGGGCTGTTGGCATCTTAAACAGGGGGAAGCATCTCTTATTTGGCCATTCACCCCATCCCCTGCTCCTGCTGCTGCCTGAGAGTGCATCCAGCACAGTCCCCAGCTGTCACAATCCTCCTATATCTGCAGTGAGGGGGCATGGGTTTGTCCCCAGACCTGCCCCAGTGCCCCAGCTCCCAAACGAGCCACTGCCTTGGGGAGCCAAAGCACGGTGAGAGCCAGGGCCCTGCTGTCTCTGACAGGGGAATTTGTCATCTCCCCGGTGGAAGGAGAGCTGCGGGTGCGGAAGGACGCCGAGCTGGACCGCGAGAACATCCCCTTCTATAACCTCACCATCGCCGCCCGGGACCGGGGGGTGCCTCCCCTCAGCTCCACTGTGAGTCCCCCTGGCTGGCAGGGGGGGCTCTAAGCTGTCCCCCATGCTTAGTTCCTTCCTTTTTGGTCTCTGGCTTCATTCTCCTCCCCGCCACCTCCTTCTCCTTGCCCCTAGGCCTTTCCATACTGGGCTGACTTGTGGAAGCCCATCTCTTGCCTGGGGAGTGCAAGAAAAGGATGGGAGGCCTGGAAGTACGTGCCACATGCCTGCCTGCTTCTCTCCCTGGCAGATCCTGGTGGGTGTCCGTGTGCTGGACATCAACGACAACGACCCCGTGCTCCTGAACCTCCCCATGAACCTCACCCTGAGCGAGAACGCCGCCGTCTCCAGCTTCGTCACCCGCGTCTTCGCCCGGGACGCGGACCAGGGCCCCAACGCCCTGCTGACCTTCGATATAACAGCAGGGAACACAGAGAATGCCTTCTACATCAACAGCACCGTACGTGGGATGCTGGGATAAGGAGGGTGGGAACCCAGCTGTGCTGTCTGGCATCCTTGTCCTGGCAGGGAATGCCCTGGGGGAACATTCCTCACATGGCATGTGGTGCTCTGTCCCTTGTTTCTCCCGGCAGAGTGGCATTGTGTACGTGAACCGCCCGCTGGACAGGGAGCGGGTGGCCGAGTACAGGCTGACCGTCACGGTGAAGGACAACCCCGAGAACGTGCGCAATGCCAGGCGGGTAATTACGGACACTGCCAGGCACAGATGGAAGGGAGGGAGGGGAAAATGGCCAAAAACAAGCAGTGCCTTCACCCACAGTGTTTCTGACAGCAACCCCATCCCCAGAAAGCACCTGGGGATCACAATGGGAGGGCTACAGCCCCATCCCCAGCAGAGAACAGGACCGGTAGGATTTAGGGCAAGTCCGAAGTCATTTGTTGACTCCGTGCAACAGCAGTAGATGTCATGGAAGGTGGGACAATGTTGGGCTGGAGAGTTGGACAACCACTCCAGTGATAGTGGAGCATCCTTTGACTGCCCCAAAGGGAGGGCCCCTGCACACCATCGAGGGTAGTCCAGGGAATGCAACTTTGACTAGAGGTGGGAGAGGGGGAAGGTGAGCTCAAGGCAAAGACATTATGGTCATCGCCCTCTTGTCCCAATTTTCCTTTAGGATTTTGACCTGCTGGTCATTTCCATAGCAGATGAGAATGATAACCGCCCCCTCTTCACCCAGAGCTCCTACCAGGCTGAGGTGATGGAGAACTCTTCCCCTGGTAGGTCTCTCTTCACTCCCTTATGCGGCTCCTGGAGACTCCCTTCAGGCCTGGATGAGGGGAGGTGTCTCCTGGCCGTGTGGAGGAGACAGGACATTGAGCAGGGCGGGGCTGCAGCTCACTGGGACAGGGATGCTGAGTTTGAGGAGCTTGTGCCTTGATGAGCCTTGAGGAAACCGTAGGTTTGGTCCATGCTGCTTGTGGAAACCCTTCCTGTCACAGGTCAAAAATTGGCACCATTTGGGATTTGCTCAGCTGCAACAGGTGCCCTGAGCAGAGCCCTGGGGCAGCCTTGAGGGCACCCATCTGCCCAATGCCCTGAAGAGGATGGGCTGCCATCTCTCCATCACCTGGAACTGCCTTGCTCCAGGAGTTAGAGATTTTTAAAAGAGTCCAGCCTGCCCAGGTAGACATTTCCCAGACAAAGAGCTAGAAACACTATTCTTATTATTTTGTTTTGCCTTCCTGCCCTTTAAATAGCTCCCAGCTCCAAGAGCTCAGGTATCCTGTCCTGCCATTGAGCAACATCTCAGGCAAAGGGTTTGGGTGCCTCCAGGTGGCACCCTCGGTGGCAGGGTGCTGGTGCCACCCCTCTGATGGATGTGTCTGTCTGTTTGCTTTTAGCTGGATGTCCCACCACCTCTCCTGGGCCTCACAAGTCGGTCTGCAAGGCTGCAGCAGCCACCCCCCAGTGCCTCATGCCCCATGAGGCCTGGCTCTGTCACCTCCTCCATCCATTCATTGCTGTCCCTCATGTGTCACTGGCATGGGAGGGGGACGGGGGGCCCTGCAGGGGACTGCCACCCTCCCTAATGCTTTTGTCATCTCATCCAGGGACTCCGGTCACAATGCTCAATGGACCCATCCTAGCTCTGGATGCTGACCATGGCAGCAATGCCGTGGTGACCTACAAGCTCCTGAAGGCATCCCCAGACCTCTTTGTTATCAACAACAAGACAGGTGGGGCGGCTCAGCTGCTCTGTCCCTAGCCCAGGGCCACCAGTTCCCCATGTGGTCTGCCACCAGGCTTTTCCCCTTCTCCAGGTATGGTTTCGGTGAAGCCTGGTGGTGTGATAGACCGAGAGGCTGTGCTGGACCCTCACCTGGAATTCACACTGGTGGCTCATGATGTGGGGGGGCTGAACAGCACTGCCAGCCTGGCAGTGACAATCCTGGATGACAATGACAACCACCCTGTGTTCCAGCCGGCATCCATCACAGCGCGGCTTTTGGAGAACAGCCCTCCAGGTCAGGACTGGATGTGAGGGTGGGAAGTGGGGTGACCTGGGTGTCCCCTTGGGACTGGGAAGATCCAGCTCCCAATGACACAGTTGACCAGGATGGGGTCAAAGAAAAATCTGGGAATTGAGGCTGCCCATGTTGCTTGATGTTGTTTGCCTTGGGACCAAGGGCTTGTTACTGCCGCCCTCCAACCCTCACTTGAGAGGGCTGTGTCCCACCTTTCCAGGCTTCTCCGTCCTCCAGGTGACAGCCACGGACGCTGACAGTGGCCTCAACCAACAGCTGGACTACCGTATCGAGGGTGGTGGCCAGGACAGGTTCCTGATTGATGCCACCACGGGGGTGATCCGCGTGGCCAACATCACCATTGACCGGGAGGAGCGTGACGCCTACCGGCTGACGGTGGTGGCCGTGGACCAGGGCACGCCGGCGCTCTCGGGCACCGCCACCGTCAGCATCCTCATCGACGACGTCAACGACTGCCGGCCCGAGTTCATCAACCCCATCCAGACCGTCAGCATCCCCGAGTCAGCTCCCCCCGGCACCGTGGTGGCCGAGGTGACCGCCATCGACAGGGACCTCCACCCTCGCCTGGAGTACTACTTGCTGGGGATCGTGGCCCGGGATGACACGGACGCGCTAGTGCCCGAGCAGCAGGGAGCGTTCTCAGTGGATTTTAGGACAGGTAGGGGAACAGGAAGGGTGGAGTGGGCAGTGTGGACCCCTCTCCTCGTTTCTGCTTCTACTTCTTCCTCTCTGCCTGGAGGTAGGTATCCGAGGTACAGGGTGGTGGTGCTCCTCTCCTGCCTCCCCACTGTCCTCCAGCTGCCCTGTCTCACCCTGCCCTGTTTTCTCTTTCTGTCTAACTGACTTAACTTTGCTTTCTTTTCCGGCTCTCAGCCTGCCAGGTTTGTCTCTGTGTCTGTGCTCATTTCTGTCTCCGTGCCATCCATGGCTCCCTCCATCTCACCCATCCCCATTGGCAGAGATGGCCTCTGTTGCGGGCCGGGGTCTGCTCAGCCTTGGCAGACTGGGCCCAAGCACCCTCACATGGGGAGCCAGGGGGCACCCCAGGGCAGGTGGTGGTCTCCTTTGGGGAAGGAGGGCCAGGAGCTCCCCGCGTCTCTTTAGGAAGCACAGAGCTGATCCAGGACAGAAAAATGCCCTTGTTGGAAAAGACACAGGACAAGGTTGCTAAAGATGCTGAGCTCAGGTGGATGGGGTTGTGCAGGGGAGCAGCAACAGCTGCTCCCAAACTCCTTTTGATTGTGCAACCAGAACCACCTGAGGCCATGTGGAGCAGGTGGGTAGGAAGGACATGGAGAGCAGGGGGAGAGCAGTTGTCTCTTCCTGTAGCTCTCAAGTGTTTTCCTCATTCACTCTTTGGAGAGGCAGGAGAGCAAGCATGGTACAGGATGCAGCAGTCAGCTGGTACACACCTCCCTGCCCAGGCAGGGGCACAGGCATAACCTGTGACATCCATCTTTTCGGGGTTCCCAGGAGCTGTGAAGATCAAAACTCCCCTCAACCGTGAGCTAGTGGCCACCTACGAGGTCACCATCTCTGTCCATGACAACGCCAGCGAAGTCATCGACCGCTCGGTCAGCGTGCCCAATGGTAAGGGTGGGCTGTGCCCAGGCACTGTGGGGACAGGGACTGGCACAGCCCTTCCCAGGCACCAGTGCAGCTCCTGGGGGTAATCAGCAGCTCTCCCACCTTCTTCTCCATCCTGACCAGCAACATTTCCAGTGGGACCAGTCCTCTGGACAAGCTCCCATCAAGTTCAGGTTCTGCCCTGAGGACTCCTTTAGAGAATGTCCCAGACATCCCAGGGCTGACATGGCTATGGAAAGGACTGTGTGCCCATAACCTTACCACAGGAGACACTAATTTCCTCATTACCTTTCCTATCATATCTTGCCACCCCACTATGGGTAAATTCAGGCTCATGTGTGAGAAGACACACAAAGATCAGGAGCAGGTGTCCCACTGCAGCATAGGGACACCCATAGCATGCTCAGGGCACAGTGGCTTTGGGGCATATTGCAGTTTTTCTTGATGAACCAGCACCTGCTGGCTCTCCTGGACTTTCTCACTTGTGGCTTTACAACCCTCCTTCCTCCCAGTCTTCTTTCCTTTCTCTTTCTCACTTGTTCTTCTTCTCCTCTCTCCCCCTGTGGTATCCACCATGGCCACAGCCAAGCTGACAGTCAACGTCTTGGACGTCAATGACAACACACCCCGCTTCCGCCCCTTCGGAGTCACGTATTTCACTGAGAGGATCCTGGAGGGAGCCACGCAGGGCACCACACTCATCTCCATCTCAGCAGTGGACCCAGACAAAGGCGCCAATGGACAGATCACCTACGAGCTGCTGAACCTCTCTCCGGAAGGTTACGCCTGCTTGGAAGACCACTCGGCAGGTTGGTGGTCTGAGGAGGTGGGAACATGGGGCAGGTCGGTGACCTGGGTCAGGTTTCTCATTTCAGGGTCTGCCATCCTCCAGGGAAGGTTGTGGCCAACAGGACAGTGGACTATGAGGAGGTGCAGTGGCTGAACTTCACCGTCCGCGCCTCCGACAACGGCTCTCCCCGCAGATCCGCTGAGATCCCCGTGTACCTCCAGATCGTGGACATCAACGACAACAACCCCGTTTTCAGCCAACCATCCTACCAGGTGAGCACCCCTGGTCAGCTGTGTGTGGGGCTGGGCCCTGCCTGCCTGGTGAGGACAGGCACAGAGCTGGGGGTTCTCCAGGGACACCTTCTCTTCCCTCTGCCTGTGCTGGAGCCATTTGGAGAAGAGGGTCAACCCTGGCACACGCTTTGTGCCAGCACCTTGTTGGGAGTCTGGCTGTGCCCAGTCCTGGGTGCCACCTGTGCCCTTGGTTACTGTCCCCTGAAACAGCAGGGGCTGAGCCAGTCCTGCCTGCTCCCTCTCTTGCAGAAAGCTGTCTTTGAGGACGTGCCGTTGGGTACGGTCATCCTGAGCGTCACGGCCACCGATGCAGATTCCGGGCAGTTTGCTCTCATCCAGTACAGCCTGGGCGATGGAGAGGGCAAGTTTGGGATTAATCCCAACACGGTAAGGAGCCAACCGAGGCTGGAACAGAGCAGGGAAAGGGAGGGGAGGCTGAAATGGTCCCAGCTTGTGCCTTGCTCCCACACCTCACCTTCTGCCCCTTCTTGAGTACCAGCTCTGCCAGACGAGGTCCACCTGAAGGTCTCTGTGTGCTGCAGGGTGACATCTACATCCTGTCAGCCCTGGACCGGGAAAAGAAGGATCACTACACACTGACAGCTGTGGCCAGGGACAACCCTGGGGATGTCTCCAGTAACCGGCGGGAGAACTCTGTGCAGGTAGGGCTCTCCTCCTCCCATCACCCCGTGGGTGCTGGTCACCAGCAAGAAGGTGTAAAAGCTCCACCTTTCCTCCCCAGTGGCTGGGCTGGGGGGAATTAGGCAGAAGGAAGAGCGGATGACGCCAGGAGCTGTGGGGTGGATGGTGCAGGGCACTTTGTGCCGCGGGGACAGCACGTCGGCAAGAGGGGCAGGGGAGGGTGACACTATTGTCTACAACTGCTGTGGCATGAATGGGTGCCCCAGCCACGGCAGCTCCCATTGTTGGAGGCAGGAATTCAGCTGGTGGAGTTAAACAAATAGCAGGAAGGGCACCTCTCTCCAGCAGCAGAGCTGCAGGTCACAGCAGGGGTATGGCCCCAGGGGCTGCCCAGCCTTCCCCAGCCTCACATCAGCCAGCTGGCTGTGCTTTGTCAAAGGTGCAGATCACAGTCCTGGACATCAACGATGTCAGGCCCCAGTTCAGCAAGAGCCAGTTCAGCACCAGCGTCTACGAGAATGAGCCGGCGGGGACGTCAGTGATCACCATGAGTGCCACCGACCTGGACGAAGGGGACAACGGCGTGGTGACCTACACCATCGAGGGTCCTGGAGCAGGTAGGTGCTGGGGGCAAGGGGCTCGTCCCCACAGAGGAGGGTTGTGAGGAGGTCATAGGCACCAAGCCTACACCCCATCTCCTGTGGCTGGTTTGGACTCCTGGGAGCAATACTGAAAGCGTGGAGCTTTCTCGCTTTCTCTGCGATTTCCAGTTCCTCATGGTGTGGGATGTTAGGACTTGGACTGCCTTCATCCTGCAGCCCAGCCTTGGCTTATGCTCTTGTCTTCCTCACCTCAGCAGGACTTCCTGTGTACACCCAGTGTGTCTTGGAGCAAACTCACTGCCTGCTTTAGGTGAAGGCTTTGAAGGGCAAAGAGGTGTGGGTGGATAGTGATAGTGCCTGAAATCCAGTATATCTGCACACTGAGAAATTACAGAAATCAGGCAAAAGCTTCACTGTTCCAGCCTGGGCAGAAGTGAAACACAGACAGGGCTGACCGGGGAGTAGGTCCCAGAGACAAGGATGTGGCAATGGGCTGGGCTGCTCTGAAGGCCCTGAGACCACCCACACCCCTGGCCTGCTGTGGGCCAGCTGGTATACTCATTTCTAGTCATAATTTATCTGGTGCAAAGTCCTGAGCCAGAGATGTGGGTCTTTACTCTGTCCCCAGAGGCTTTCAAGATCAATAAAGACTCCGGGCTTGTCACATCCCGGCGGCGCCTGCAGTCCTACGAGAGGTTCAACCTGACGGTGGTGGCCACGGACAAGGGGCACCCCCCTCTCTGGGGGACCACCATGCTGCACATCGAGGTCATCGACATCAATGACAACCGCCCCGTCTTCGTCCGCCCGCCCAATGGCACCATCCTGCACATCAAGGAGGTAAATCCCCTGGCAGGGAGCAGGGTCGTGGCATGTTGAGAGTGTGTTCGGGAGCACTCCTGCCTAGCACAGGAAAATCCAAACTCTGTCTCCACTGGGGACGCAACAAGACCTCGATTTAGCATGTGGCGGGAAGGTTTGGGTCATGGGGGTGGACGTTCAAAAGCAGCCTCTCTCCATAGATGCGAGCAGGGTGATGGGGCAGATTTGGGGAACAGAAACCCCAGCAGAGTCAGAATTAGTAAACAGTCAGTGCGTGCAGAGCGTGTTTATAAACACGGGCTGAAAATGCTGACATTTAGGATGTTTCTCCTTTCTGGGAAGCCAGGCTTGACTCAACCAGTCCCCAGTGCATGCCTCAGCCAGTCCCCAGCCCCGCAGACACTGTCTCAGCCAGTCCCCAGCCACCAGGCCAGAGGGAATCATAGCTCCATCTTGCCAGCCCCCTGTTGGGTTTCAGGCAGTGGGAGCTTGCTGACCTCCAAATCCAAGGGATTTTGGACCAAGGGGGCCTGGAGGGGCAGGGGGAGCAGGGGGTTTGCATGCAGTACCGAGGCTGAAGGGCTGTGTGTGTGCAAGCAGGAGATCCCCCTGCGCTCCAACGTCTACGAGGTCTATGCCACGGACAAAGACGAGGGTCTGAACGGAGTGGTGCTCTACAACCTGCTGAAAACCGGGGCAGGGAACAAGGACTGGGAGTACTTCAGCATCGACTCGGTCAGCGGGCTGATCCAGACGGCCATGCGGCTGGACCGGGAGAAGCAGGCAGTGTACAACGTGAGCCAGGCAGGGGCCGGGCCGGGCCTTGGGGCTGTGGGATGCAAGGGATGGGGTGGGGATGGCATCAGCTGACTCAGTTGTGGAGATATCACACCTTAGCAGGAGCTGGGTGGTTATCAAGTGTCTTAGGGGGGTTGCATCCTGGTGGGCCAGCGCCCAATTCCCTGTTAAATACCCTCAAAATTCTCCAGCATCCAGCTATCCTCTCTGTCCCTGCCTCAGTGATGTCTCCCAGCCCGTGTGGTTTTGGCCAGGACAGCCCTTTTGCCTCTCTCCCCAGCTGATCATCGTGGCCTGCGACCAGGGCCAGCCACCCTATGAGACCATGCAGCCCCTCCAGGTAGCGCTCGACGACATCGATGACAATGAACCCATCTTCCTCAGGCCACCTGTAAGGCACCAGGATGGAGGGGGTGGGATGCAGGGGGTGCAGGGATGGGGATGCCAGCGAGCATGTGTGATGGAGTGTGCACACCTGGGCGTCACCATGGTGCGGAGCACCGTGGGATTTGTCCACCTTTATTTAAAGCAGCCCCAGTGCTCATAATGTTCCTTTCCCTGGGGTCTCTGGCAGAGGGATGGTCCCCAGTACCAGGCACTCTCTGTCCCCGAGCACTCGCGGCCAGGCACCGTGGTGGGGAACGTCACCGGCGCCGTGGACGCAGATGAGGGCTCCAATGCCATCGTCTACTACTTCATAGCAGGTGGGTGTGGAGATGGCAGCTCTGTGTCCCCCACACACCTCTCACCCAGGATTTCCGTCCTCTCCTTGCTGCCTCTCTGTCCTGCTCAACGGGCATTTTGGATGTGCCAAGCCCAAAGAGGACTAACTGGGGATGCATTTCTGCACCCAGCTGGGAACCAGGAGAGCAACTTCCAGCTGAGCCGAGAAGGGAAGCTGAAGGTCTTGCGAGACCTGGACCGGGAGAAGGACCCATACCACTCCATCATCGTCAAAGCATCCAGCCAGAGGAACTGGGCTCCTCCCCGGGGCCAGAGGGCAGGAAGAGCCCAGTTCTGGGACCTCAGCGAGGACCTGACCCTTCAGGAGGTGCGGATCTTCCTGGACGACATCAATGACCAGTCCCCCCAGTTCACCAAGTCAGAGTACACAGCGGGTAAGAGGTGCCAGGGGCTGGGGGGGGCACCTGGAGCCAGAGATACTTCCAGGAAAATCCAGCAGGATGATGGGGCAGCAAGAGCCAGCCTGGCCCCATGTCCCTTTCCCATCTCTCCCTCAAAGGGGTTGCCACCGATGCCAAGGTGGGGTCGGAGCTGATCAGAGTGCTCGCGGTGGATGCCGACGTGGGCAATAACAGCCTGGTCCTGTACAACATCCTGGGCATTCGCTACATCAAGCAGCACTCCAATGACTCCGAGGAGGTGGCCAACATCTTCAGCATCGGTGGGTGCCCAGCCTGCTGCAGAAGCGTGGGGCCTTGGGGAGAGACATCCCTGTGGCCAAAGATGTCCCCACGGCTGGGGTCACTGGTCGCAGGCTGGTCACCATCCATTCCACAGGAACCCTTGACGGCATCCTGCGAACCTTTGACCTCTTCACGGCCTATAACCCCGGCTACTTTGTGGTGGACATTATGGCCTCTGACCTGGTGGGCCACAATGACACGGCCATTGTGGGGATTTACATCCTGCGGGATGACCAGCGGGTGAAAATCATCATCAATGAGATCCCTGACAAGGTCAGGCAGTTCGAGGAGGAGTTCATCAGCCTGCTCTCCAACATCACGGGCGCCATCGTCAACACGGATGACGTGCAGGTAACCATCCGCCTTGGAGGTTGCTTTGATGGGTAGATAACCTTCCACATGCTGTTTGGGAGGTCTCCTTCGAGGGAGTCCTGCCTGGATAACCATGGACACCACAGGGCTCTGAAGGTGATGGATACACCCCAGGTTGGGGTGTACTGATACACCCCAGGTTGGTCCACACTGATGCTTGAGGGTCTCTTGCCACACGAGCACACCTCGAGGCATGCTCAGGAGGAGACTCCTCTCCCACACTGCAGACCTTGCTGTCTCTCCCCAGTTCCACGTTGACAAGAAAGGCCGGGTGAACTTTGCCCAGACAGAGCTGCTGATCCACGTGGTGAACAGGGAGACCAACCGCATCCTGGACGTGGAGCGGTACGTCCCCTGGCCCCCCACCCAGCCTGCCTCCTTGGGGACCCTTCTTAATGTCAAGGTGCCCAAGCAACCCTTCTCTTCCCAGGGTTATTCAGATGATAGACGAGAACAAGGAGCAGCTGAGGAATCTCTTCAGGAACTACAACGTGCTGGACGTGCAGCCGGCCATTACTGCTCGGGCACTGGACGACCTCTCGGCTCTGCAGGTGAGGGTCCCGCTGGGGTTGGAGGTGCTGCTCGCAGAGGGGTGGTGTCCCTTCCCACAGGGACTGGTCAGTGCCTGGAGAGTTGTTCCACCCCTATAACGTGGCCACCAGCGGGTGCTGGCTGCATGCCAGAGGTTTCCCCCACGCCTCTGTCTCTCCTAGATGGCAATCATCGTGCTGGCCGTCCTGCTCTTCCTGGCTGCCATGCTCTTCATCCTCATGAACTGGTACTACCGGACAGTGTGAGTAACTCCTGGGCTCTGCCCAGCCCCTGCAGCATCCCCTTAGACCAGGGGGACCAGCATGGCTTCTCCTGGCCCTGGAAATGCCAGCAAGCAAAGGAGAGCATCAGCTGCCCAGCACCTCTTCCTCCAAAACGCACGGGTTTAATACTGGTGGTACCTCTCCCCTGCAAGCTCCCTGGCCTTATTTAATACTTACTATTTAATGCATGCCCTGTATGAAGGGGTTTTGCCAATCTGTGTGTTCTTCTCCTTTCCAGCATCTTCCTTATTTTCTTCCCCAACTGGTTGTGTTTCTTTTGCAGGCACAAAAGGAAATTGAAAGCCATTGTGGCTGGCTCCACTGGTGAGCAGAGTTTGGGGTGTGGGAGAGTGGGATGCATGGAGAGCACAGAGTGGGGGTCACAGGCAGACATGGGGTATATCGTGGGCTGTATATCAGAAGTGATCATGCCAGTGAGGTGTGATGGTGGAAGGCTTTTCTCAGCATCAGGCTCTGCGTTACCTGCGTCACCCCACCGTGCTTCTCACTGCCTTTTTGGTTGCTCTTTATCCCTCCCTGATAGAGAAGTGTCACCCCATGGTTTGCTACTAAGCCCACCAACGTGCTGTAACTCTCATCCCTGCCTTTTGCAGGGAACAGAGGCTTCATGGACATCATGGACATGCCAAACACCAACAAGTACTCCTTTGATGGGTGAGTGCCACCACTTGGGGTTGGAGGCTGCCCCCAAGAGAGGGATTTTGGAGGGTGTTTTGGAGCCAGGAGGTAGGGGCATGATGTCTCTCTGCTTTGCTCTGCATGGAGCATTACTGATCCTGGGACACGTACTTGCTCTGAGAGTTTTCTAAGCTAAAAAATATTATTCTTTCTCCTGTGACTTCATCTCTGCCAATCCTGGCCAGGTTTGGGGTAAGCAGAGATAACGGGCAGGGTTTCACACACATCCGCATCCAGAGCAGCCAAATTCATACCTGCACAGGGCAGGAGGAGGCAGTGCAGCCTCAGCATCCAGGCCCTGGGCAGGGTTAGGGATAACGCCGCTCTTCGCCTTTCCCCTGCTCTGACGGCTGTTCCTCCCCGCGGGCAGGGCCAACCCGGTGTGGCTGGACCCCTTCTGCAGGAACATGGAGCTGGCAGCGCAGGCAGAGCACGAGGACGACCTGCCGGAGAACCTGAGCGAGATCACCGACCTCTGGAACAGCCCCGCCCGCACCCACGTGAGACACGGCCCCGCCGGAACACCGTGTCCCCGCGGCTGCCACCCGCGGCAGCAGCTCCTGAGCCCCTCTCTCCTCCCGCAGGGCACCTTTGGGAGAGAGCCCTCCGCCGCCAAGCCCGAGGATGACCGCTACCTGCGGGCAGCCATCCAGGAGTACGACAACATCGCCAAGCTGGGGCAGATCATGCGGGAGGGACCCATCAAGGTGAGTGCTGAGGGCCCGTCCTGCACCGAGGAGTCTTCTCCTACAGCTGCGCCTGCCAGGCTCACAGCGCCGGACGGTGATGTCGCTCCAAAACCTGCTGGGATGAGGCCGGCCTCCCTCTGATCAAGCCATCTGCCCTGGATAACCCCCAGTCTCTCCCCCTCCACCCAGGGCACTCTCCTGAAGGTGGTCCTGGATGATTACATGCGCCTGAAAAAGCTCTTTGCCCAGCGGATGGTGCATAAGGCCACCGCCAGTCAGGGGGACCGATCCTCGGTCTCGGAGGTAGAGGGGTGTGCTGGCTCTGGGAGGTGCTTGCCGTGCCCTCTGGGATGCAGTGTGTCTTCCTGGCCCCACAGGCTGTGTGCTCACTCCCTGTGGCCCTGGTGCCTGTCACCCAGTGGTCCCCCCACTCTCTGCTTGGTTAAAACAAGTCAGATATTGGTTTTCCAGTGGTTCCCACTGCTGTTTTTTCACTGGTTTTCCAGGCTGCTCATTCCCCACAGCGATTCCCCGTGTTTCCTCTGATCAGCACGCAGCACCTTCTCCCTTTCTGACCCCAGGGGAGGACACCCATCTTTGCAGACTGGGCTCTGTCTATCAGCTCCCATTTCTGCCAAAGCTGGGGGGATCATCTTCCCTTCCTTCTGCTTCTCTGTTTTTTGCCTCAAAAACACAGTTTTTGAGGCAAAAATGTTGGGATGGAGGGTGTTGATGCAGGCGGGCTGGTATGGGGAGAAGCAGCTCCTCCTGTGGCCTTCTACCCTTCATGGGGGTGCTAAACAAGGGGCAAAGAGAGCAGAGGACAGCAGTGGGATGGGAGATGCCTTTCAGCCCTTCTGCCCTTCATCTGCTTTCCCTGTCTGCCTCCTGCCCCTCCACCCTCATACAACCCCAAATTCCAGCCTGGGTCCAAACTCCTCCTTGGCCGCTCTTGGGGCAGCTGGCAGGCATTGCCTGAGCCAGGGCATCCACCCAAAGATGGAGCAATCCAGCTGGAGGTCACCTCGTCACCAGGCTCTGAGGGTGCTTCAGAAGAGGAGGGCCCTTCCCTCTGGCTGGACTCCAGCATTGCAGGAGTCAGGGAAGCCAGGAGCTGCTGGTGGTGATTCCCTACTCCGCGGCTCTCTTGCAGCTGATCCAGAAGGAGCTGGAGGACGAGGAGGAGGAGCGCAGCCCCAGCCAGGGCAGCCTGCGCTTCCGCCACAAGCAGCCGGTGGAGCTGAAAGGTCCCGACGGCATCCACGTGGTGCACGGCAGCACGGGCACGCTGCTGGCCTCCGACCTCAACAGCCTGCCCGAGGACGACCAGAAGGTGCTGGGCCGCTCGCTGGAGACTCTGACCGCCGACTGCGGGGGCTACAGCGACCACAACGCCCGCACCGAGTCGGCCAAGTCCACGCCCCTGCACAAGATGCGGGAGGTGATCATGGAGAGCCCCCTGGAGATCACCGAGTTATGACGAGCGCTGCGGCCGCTGCTGCTTCTCTAGGCAAGCCGGGGCCGGCGGGGATGAAGCACAGAGCAGGGGGGCCGTGGCGGGGGCCAGGGGCAGCCCGAGACCGCTGCTTGGCCCCTCTTCCCCTGCAGAAGTCCGGGCTAGCCGGTGCAGATGGCTCCGGCAGCCTTGGAGAGCTTGGCCCTGGCAGAGGGCTCTCAGGACCGGAATGCTTTTACTCGCCTGTCATTTATCCATGAAACCATTAAATTTTTTTTATTTTTCTTATTAAAAAAAAAAAATGTTTTTTTTTTCTAAAAAAAAAAAAAAAAAGGAAAAAAAAAAGGTTTTTTTTTTTCTAAAAAAAAAAAAAGGGAAAAGAAAAGTTAAATGAATCTGATGAGTCCAGACTAGACAGGGATGGGGGGGAAGGTGCAGTGAGGATGCAGATGATGTGCTGCCACAGCGTCCCCGGGCACAGGCTGGGGACAAGCAGCTGTCACACCTTGACCACGAGCGTGGGGAGGGCCAGGGAAGCGTGGGGAGAGACCGAATCCTTTTGGCATTAACGTCACTTTTCCAATAAGGAAAGACCCAAAAAATTACAAAGGAAAAAAACCCAACCCAAAGACATTCGTCCATTTTGCTGGCTTTACCAAAACTTGTTGCGATGTCAAAAAAGAGAGAGACTAACTGGGGCTTCTGGATGTCAAGTGCTCGTGCGTGTCTTTTGTTGCCCTTTTCTTTCCCCTTCTCTCTTGCATTTGGGTTTGTTTGTTCGGGGGTTCGTTTCCAGTCGTAACCTTGTGGAGAGTTTCGGGCACGGTCTGTTACGGGACTCAGAAATACACTGTCTATGGCTTTGGGTAACCTGTCTGTCGTCCTTCCTCCCCGGATCCACCAGGCCCAAACCCCCTTTGGAAGAGAAGACCCTCTTTTAACTCACCCCTCAATCCATCATCTTCACGAGATGCCACCCTGGGTGTCGCTGCACCTTGGATTTTGGGGGAAGCATTAAATGTTCTCTGGGTTTATCCACACTCCCATTGCAGCCCCCAGCGCAAGGAGGAAGGACACAACCAGCCAGGCTCACGGGAAGAGTTTATTTGTGATGGGATGCTCCCATGCACGCCCAGGACCAGGCACTGTGGGCATCCCTCCAAACGTCAGGGAGGGACGAGCCAGCCCCCCGCTGCCCTCACCACCACGGCTGGGGCAGCACAGGAGCCCCAGCAGGGATGGGGGTGTGAAAGGAAATCCTTGCACCCAAACTCATTCATTTTATGTTCAGGTGCCAGCCAGGAGTGGGATGTTTGGGCAGCAGATCCCAGCCCAGCCCACGGGGACAGATCCACGCTGCAGCATCTGGGCCTTACGAGTGGTTAAGGGTGGGATGGAGAGGTAGAGAAGGGGTTGGGGATGGAGATAGAGGTGGGAATAGAGGTTGGGGATTTTGCAGTCACCCTGAGAGACATCAAGGCTCAATCCCTGGTCCTGAAAATATTAACAAGTCCCTTAACCTGATTTGGAAATCCAAGCCCCGGGAGTGGAAGAGGAAGCGGCCGAGGCTGCTGGGGTTCCCCGCAGCCCTGCCGGCACGATGAGGCCGGTTGGCTCCTGCCTTTGCCGTCTGTGAGTGCAGGCACGTCCCAAGGGAAGGGAGCCAGGATCCCGAGCCAAACGGCAGAGCAAGTCCAGCCAGCTGGGGAGACGGCTCCTAGTTCCACACGTGACGCCGGCAGTGTGCGACGGCCTGCGGGAGGGACGGGGATGGCGCTGGGGTGCAGGGACAGCCAGCACCCTGCCAGCCCCGGGGAGGGGACACCACCGACTCACATTGCACTCGACAGCCGTGGCCATGTTCTTGCACCAGTACTGCGGGCCCCAGACGCAGGGCGTCGAGCCCAGGAGATCCTCCTTGCCCGAGTCACAGGCTTTGATTTTCTGCGTTGCAAAGGAGAAGGGTGGGAGGGAGAGGAAGAAAACTTCCACGAGGAGCCTCTGACCACCCCGGCCCTCTCCCAGCCCGCAGGCTTGGACAAAGGGTGCCCATCCTGGTCCGGGCCACCCCAGGGATGAGGACACTTACAGTGCAGACGAAAGTGGGGTCCATCATCTGCACGAAGAGCCGCACGGCCGCCGGCTCGTACTGCAACACGAGCGCCTGGCACTGCGAGGGAGAGAGGGGTGAGCCCGGCGGGGGTGTCGGGGGTGTCCCCCCGGGCCGGGTGTGCCCCTCAGCTCACCTTGCTGGTCAGCGGCATGGGCAGCATGGCGCAGCCCTTCTCCAGCACTTCGCCCAGCTCCTCCAGCGTCTCGTTCTTCAGCAGCTCGTTGTCGAAGTAGGTGATGACGATCTGGCAGACGTTGCAGAAGGCACCCGCGCTCACGGCCAGCTGCTCCAGAGATTCAGCCCCTGGAGGACACAGCCATCAGCACCCAGCGGAGGGGACACGCTGCTCGCCGGGCCTGGGTGCCAGCTCACCGGGCCGGGTGTCCCCGCCGCGGGGGCAGCAGTGCAGCATGGTGCAGACGGCCGCGGGGTCGGTGGCCTCCAGCAGCATGATCACCACGGCTTTGCCGTAGGAGTCGACGAAGTCCTTGCACTGCCCGATGATGCCGTGGGGCAGCATGTAGCACACCTTCTCCATGTCATTCACCACTTGCTCCTGCCGGCACAAGGCAGAAGAGGGAAACCCCGGCTCCTTGCTGCCCCTGGGCCCCTGTCCCAGCGCCCCAGCGCCAGACCGCAGCGGTGGCGCTCACCTCTGTCACGTTGTTCTCCAGGAGGCTCTCAACTGTCTTTACGGTGAACTGGCAGGCGTCACACAGCGGAGTGCTCCCCACCCTGTCCTGTCGGGACAAGGGGGTGGGATGCGTGCCGAGCCCCCCCAGAGCCACCCACATCCTATTCCGCCATCATCCCCCACGTAAGGCATCCCCCACCTTGGATAAATGGAGGTGCTTGAGGAAATAAAATACAAAATAAGGCTCCCCCTTGACAGTGTTTGGATTTCAAGGAGCACAGAAGAATTGAGGGAGTCCCCACTTACCCCCAGCATGCTCAGGACCTGCATCACCCTCTCTGTGAGCAGCGTGTGGAGGGGCAGTGCCGAGTTGGAGGCACAGAGTCCCAGCTGGCCACACAGCTTCATTGGGTCCTGGGGAGAGAGACATCCCAAATCAGGCAGGCTTTGGCCCCAGGAGGGGAATTTCAGCACATCAGGGCATGGATCTCACTTACCTCAGCCTGCTACCGGTGGAGGGGCCAGAAAATGGCAAGAAAAAATGAAAACAAAATATAATTACAGCAGTTGCAATGCAGAGAGAAGGAAAAAAAGAATTTAATATTTTTTGAGAATATTAGGCAGTGAGTTTAACAAAAAAAAGGGGAGCATTTGCTGATGAGGCCCCTTGGCTGTGCCACTCCAGCCCCCAGCTGGCACCCAGCCACCCCTGGCATTCCCAGGGAGCCCTCAAGCTCTTACCAGGTAGCGCAGCAGCTGGGCAGCCGTGTCCGTGTGCTCGGCCAGGGACTGCTTGCACTGCGGGAGGGAGACACAGCGTCAGGGCCCGACAGGGTCCGCCCCTCCCCGGGCAGGCAGCTCCAAAAGATGCTCCCAGCGAGGAGGAGAAGGGAGCCCATCCCTGGCAGTGTCCCAGGCCAGGTTGGACAGGGCGTGGAGCAACCTGGTCCAGTGGAAGGGGTCCCTGCTCATGGCAGGGGGTGGAGTGAGATTGTCTTCAAGGCCCCTTCCAGCCCAAAGCCTGGTGTGATTCCCTGCTGGCCCCCTCACCCGCTGTGCCAGGTCGGGTGTCAGGGTCTCGCACACGCGCTTGGCGTGGCCCACCAGCGCCCAGCTGAAGGCAGTGTTGGTCCCCAGCGCCTGCTGCACGGCCGTCACCAGCTGCAGGCAGTCCCCACACACCTCTTCCATCTCCTGCGGGACAACAAGGGCAGGGACACGTTGGTACACCACGAAATAAAACCAACCCCCCCACCCCCACACCTGCATTTGTGGGACTGGGATTTAAATACTGGCTGCAATTTGGGGCAGCGCTCTGACCGGCATCTCTCATTTCCCTCCTGCATCTTGAAATATCCCTCAAACCGGCAACACCAACAGCCAGGAGTCATTTCAGCTCTGCAGAAATTTTAGTGGCTTTCTCTAATTGTTGTTAAGTAGGTGATGCTTTTAAGGGAGTTCTCATCCCTGAGCAGCATTAGGATACTGGCACAGATCGTCCAGAGAAGCTGTGGCTGCTGCACCATTCCTGGAAGTGTCCAGGCTTGGACGGGGCTTGGAGCAACCTGGGCACCTTCCCTGCCCACGGCAGGGGTTTGGAAGGAGATGATTTGTAAGCTCCCTTCTGACCCAAACAGTTCCACGGTTCCATGATCAGCGCCATTCTTGCCTGTGCCACGGTACCTGGGCCTCACGGCGAGGCAGATCCTGGGGATGGAGCAGGAGGGGCACGTTGGCCATGAAGGGGGCGATGAGGTCAGCAAAGTCCTGGCTGGGGCCCGTGGCACCTGGATGTGGCTGCTGGTACCTCAAGGTCCCCGTGGGTCCGTCCCGGGGCTGGCACAGCTTGAAGGTCCCACACACCACCTTGGGGTCCGACTGGGGGAGCAGAGGGGTGGGGTGGGGGCTTGAGGCTGCATCTCCTCCATCGCACCCAGCCCCTGCCCCCACCCTGGGTCATTCCCCTCTCCATCTTGTCCTTCAGATGGTTTGTCCCAGGCTCCAGGAGCATCCTTTGCTCTGCAAGCCCCCAAGACATCCCAAACGATGGAAAAACCCAAACGCAGGCATTCCCCTGCATTACCAGCACTTGCTTGCCCAGCTGGACAAGGACGAGGATGCCGGTGTCCACCATCCTCTTGCACTTTTCAGACCAGTCCTGGAAGGGCAGGTACTGGCATCTCTTATCCAAGAAGAGCCGCAGCTTTTCCTGGGGGACAGAGAGAGTGTCCAGGGCCTCAGTGGGGCTGGCAGAGAGAAGCACCAGCCCCACTCCCCCTTCCTACTGAGACCCACCTCGGTGCGGTTGTCCTGCAGGATCTTGCCCACCACGGAGACTGCCACCTGGCACAGGTGACAGGGGATCCCCTTCTGCTGAGAGAGGGGGGACACGTCAGGGTGCTGTCAGGGTACCCAGACCCTCCCCAGATCCCAATCCTCCACCCCAAAACCACCCCACCTGAACGTTCCGGGGCACCCATTGGCTATTCCCAATTACTCTGCAGACACGCTGCTGCAGGATGCGGGATGCTGTGGGGGGCGGGCTGGGGTTATCCCGCCATCCCCGTGTTCTGGGGCAGATGGGCACCTCTCCCGCAGCCCCCCGCATTCCCTGCTCCCAGCACAGTTACCCCCAGCGCCCGGTCCCACGCCGTGAGCCGGCAGAGCTCCAGTGCCCCGCACTTGGCCGCGGTCGCCGCGTCGCGGCACCAGTCCTCCGGCCGCTCGCCACACTCGTGGAGGGGGCTGGCCCCGGCTGTGGGGGGGGGAGAGGAGACTGTCAGCCCTCAAGGCACCCCAAGACACCAAACTGACCTCCCTGTCTGCTCCGCAGTGAGCTAGGAGTGATGCTCCTCACCCCCCTGCTGTGATTCCACCTCAACGCCCGAAGTCGAGTGAGGGGGGTATGTTTAATTTATAAATGGTTTTTTAAGGTCGGTTTTGCCAGGCTGCCAGCTTTTCCAATGGGATGTGACAGGGTCAGAAGCAAAGGGAATTTAGGGGTCATCCTCAGCCTCTCAGCACCCTCTGACACGCTGCGGAGTCGGCTGATTATAAAAGCAGCATTAAATCTTGCAAAACGGGCAAACCCGGGGCGCCGGCGCTCAGCCCCGCACGGCAGCCGGCTAGTCACGCCGCGGCTCCCGGCAACGATTGAGCAACCCCACTTTTGGTGGGGTTCTTTTGGTTTTATTTCCTCCCCACGACAGCATTTTGTCTTGACTGTAAATCCCCGCCCCGGCAGCGCGGTGGCGTGGCGCAAGAGCAGCGCTTTAATTGTCACCTTGGTGTGTCAGGACTCATTTTTGATGGGGCGAGTGCTTGTTTCCACCGGGAACTGTGCCTGCCCAGGATGCGGCTGGGGAGGAGGCGGTGGGAAGGCACAACCCAACCCATTCGCCGCCTTGCTTTGGCCGGGAGCTGCTCCGGGAATTCGGGGGCAAATGGGGAGCAGCACCCGAGCGAAGGGACAGACAGACCCTGCTGCAGACCTTTTTGCAAGAGGCTTTTCTAAGCAAAGCACAACACTCCCCGCTCCGAGCGTTTGCATCCAGCTTTTATCCCCCAGCCCTGTCTGTGATTTTGCAGAGCAGGAATAAAGCCGAAGGCAGAAACTGCTCCTTCCGCCCAACCCTGCCCTCAGCAGGTTTCTCCCCAAAAGCCGCTTTCCCTGCGTGCTGGATTTTGGCAACGCCTCCAGCTCATCCAAGAGACTGCAGCGGGAGGTGCCCAGGGTTACCCTGGAGAGTCCCCGGGGCTGGGGGCTGTGGGGAGAGGAGTCCCCAGCCCGCCCCCTCCCCACCATTCCCGCCTGTCCCAAAAGCGCTGGCGCAGCTCGGCGGGTGCCGGCTGGTGTTTCAGCCCCGATTTCCCCATCGGGCTGACAGCAGCGCTGGGGCAGGCCGGCCCCGGGGCAGGGCGAGTCCCCCCGGTTTCCCAGGCTTCCCACACACCTTCCCAGCTGCGCGATGCCGTGCTCGCCGCATCAGCTGAGAGGGATATATTTATGTTTTTCAGCCCCGGCCCCAGCATCAGGGCGAACAGGAATGGCAAGTCAGCGGAGGCATTCAGGGGCAGCACCAAAACCAAGGAGGCGGAAGACAACAACCCCACAGCTTTTTTCTGAGCTGGTCCCGCAGCATCTCTCACAGACCTGTGCTGGAGCCCGGACCCCACGGTGGGGTCGGGAGGACCTAAAAGTCGCGGGTGGTTTGATCCTGCACTTCCCTGGCTCGCAGAGATCCTCCGCTCAGCGCTTAGTCCTCACCCAGCTCAAGCCGAAAGTCAGGCAACAAGTGCTGGGCCAGAGAGTAATTAGGGCTAATGATCACAGCGCCCAGCAGCTGGGAGCAGGGGGAGCTTCCCCAGGTGGAAACCACAGCCACGGGGCAAGCAACTGGGGCAACTGGTGTCCCGTGAGCTCTCCTACACGTTTCAAAGCCGTGCTGGAGCCACCTCACGCTGCCAGGCACACGGGCAGCAGGGTTATTAAATGATGCCAATTTTGGCAAAGCAGCAAGGCAGGGATGCTCCCGCGCCGCTGCGGTCCCAGGCCAGCCACACCTGCCCTATTCCTGTCTGCCAGGCCCGGGGGATGGGATGGGATGGGGTGGGCTTTGCTCAGGGGGGATCCAGCCCCGAGCTCCGGCTCTGGCAGGGCTGTGCTGGCATTCCACGGAGCCCGGAGCGCCCCGGCCGAGCCGGCAGAGCCTGGCGAGCCGGTTGTGACGTAAAGCCCGGGGGTGGCAGCGTGGGCCCCAGCGCCCCAATTCCCGGCCCGGCGCACGCCCCTGTTCCAGCCAGAGCCATAAATACACTCTTCCAGCTCCCAAAGCCTTCTCCAGGGCTTGCAGGGTCCCCCGTGCCGTGCGGCCAAGCCCCGCCGGCTCCCGGGGCAGGTGGCACCGCAGGGCGGACGTGCCGAGCACGGGTGAACTTTCCTGCTCCGCCTGTTGCTGGCTGGAACACCCGGACACGGCCCCCACAGCCCGGGTCACGCGTGCACACCCACAAAACCTGGGCTCATCGCATCCGGGGAGCCCAGCGGGGCAAGCCTGGGCTAACTGGGCTGCAAGGGGGGCTCTTCCCTCTAAAACATGGGGGGTTTGCTTGCAGCAGCAGGGCTCCTTTATTCCAGGGAAGATTTCCCCTGGAAGCAGCGATTTGCCCTCAAGCAAGGACCAGAGGCTGGAAGCAGGCCTTTCCCAGCTTGTTTCCTGGGGATGGGCAGGGGATGACTCAGGGACGGCAGCAGGGGCTCGCCTGCAGGAGGATTCGGTCACAGATACCCGAGTGCCGATGCTGAGAGGGCTCCTGAGGTGAGCAGAGCACATCACCCCACCACCCTTCCCGGAGCTCAGCGAGCCACGGCAGAGGCACCCTCCTCCTCCTGCATCTCTGTGAGGACCCTCAGGAGAAGGGCAGCCTCAGGGGGCAGCGTGGTCACTCTGTTGTGACAACCAAGTGGCCTCCCCCAGCTCACACACGGGCAGCCAGGCCCCAACACCAAGGGCAGCAGAGAGAGCAGCTCCTCTCCCCCACTGCTGCAGAGACACTCTGTCATGACTTCCCTCCTTCCATGCCCCAGCTGTGCCTGAATCCCAGAGAAGGAAGGGAACAAACCCCTTTTGCCGTGGTATCACCTTTAAAGGCAAAAGTTCCAACTCTCACCTCCAGGTGGATAACACACACAGCGTTCCACCTTCCCCAGTTCTCCTCTGCCCAACTCCAACGCCAGAGGAAGCACATTATGGAGCTTAGACACCAAAGCTGGGAATAATTTTGGGATTCTGCAGTTTTCTGGGCTGTCCTCACCCTACCTACCTCCAGGCCTGGCCTTACCTTGGTAGGAGCCCAGGCACACAGAAATGATCAGCACCAAGCCACTCCATTTGCTCTCCATGCCGTTCCTAAGAGTCCTCAGTGGCTGGTTCCTCTCCTGTGCTGCTCCCAGACTGAGGAATCTTGGATGGGCTGGGAGAAGCAGTGAGAATCCACACCCACGCAGGGCAATTACCACACCCCTCACTTTGTGCCTTGATTATAAAATCATCACCAGGGAGGGAGGGACCAGAGCTAGGCAGGTACTCCCAGGAGGTCAGAAGCAGCCCAGAACCTGCTGCTCAACGCTAACCTGGCTGCAGAGGGTGGGCACGGACAGGAAAACTGTCCCAGAGCCATGTGACAGCACCACCCTTTCTGCCTTGAAATGACATTTTGATATTTTATTGGGAATCAAGCAAGGAATGAATGAGGACACGGGGGAAGCCACATTGAATCGAGTCAGCAGGGAAGGCCGGTATCAAGAAATCCCTCTGGCCTGTGCAAGGCAGCGATTGCAACACGGGGCTGTTGCCTCACAGCAGGCGTTGTGTTTGTCCAGGGAAGAGGGAGGCAGCAATCCCAGGCAAGCCTCTTCCACCTGCAACCCTGCTCAGCAGAACAAAGGCTTGATGGGACACGCAGCCTAATGGGAACCTGAATCCATTCACTCCCAGATTCCCAGTGGCACCTTGGGATGTGCCTTCTCCTGGTCCTGCAACCAAGGGGAACCTCAACAAGAACCTTTGCTAATGAGAAAAATGAAACACGTGAAATTTGTCAGTTTACAGAAGTTTTTATTGTTCATTAAGGAAGCTTTTGTGCCAAAAAAAAAGAAAAAAAAAATCAAGACAATGTTCTTTAGAAAGCAACTGCACAGTGTCCCCCCAGCATGTCTCAAGCAGGTCAGGTGCCACAGTCCACAGGAAGGGAGAAAACTAAAGGGACTCCCAGCAGCAGCACAGGACTTCCCCTGATTCACCTTGCCCAGCAGGTAGCCAGCATGAACCCTACTAAAAACCCCAGGAAAATAAAACTTCCCAACCTGTCAATGCAGCCCCACCTCCCCCCAGGAAAGATCCCCACCATCCAGTTTAAAGCACCAAATGCCACTCTCCGTGCCGTGGTGTAACACAACCTGTCCCTCCAGGGCAGCGGTGCCTGTGTCCTATCTGCTCTATCTGCCCAGCTGGGATGCACCACCAGAACCACTGCACAAGCCTGCCAGCACTGAAAGCTGCAGGTATTTCATGTCTTTAGGGGAAATCTTCCTTTTTTTCCCCCTCTTGCTTAAAGCCATGAGTGCTTCAGCATTCAGGAAACAGGGGAGACCAACCTCTGTTGCCATCTGTCAGCACTGCCCAGGCTTTTAGTATGTACACAGATCAACTAAAAACCTGCAGTCCAGTGGTTTTCTAATGAAAAATACTCTGCTTGCTGCTACAGCATTGTTACTGGAGCTCCTGCACACCCCACACTCCACAGGAACAGCAGGAGTTACAGCATCCTTCTGAACAAGGACTGGAATTTTCAAAGCTCCACATCTGCCCAGCTGCTCCTTCCCAAAGCTCTCCTCAGAGCTCCTTCAGTGCCTCTGCTTTGGGGATCAACTTGATCAGAAGTGCACATCCAATGCAAGGTCTGTCCCAAGCAATACAAGCAGGACCCTTCACATCAAGGGCCTGCCTTGTTCCCAGGGTAGCAAGCCTGCCTTGAAGGATTTTTTGGGGGGATTTTAGGCCATTTAAGTGGAATTTCAGAGAGGTGTGACAGGCAGGCTGTCAAGTGTGCCAGCAGAGCTTTAAATAGCTACTTTAGTACACCTAGCACCAGCCATCTCTGCTTGCTGCATTTCCCAACAGGAATGGGAACTCGGGATAACAATTCACACCTCCAGTTACTCAGAAGGGTGTCAGTGAGAGTGGGTGGGCAGCAGTGGGAGGTGCCCCCAGGCCTCACAGCACCTCTCAAGTTTTAGATGACTGAAATATGCTGTGAGAGAAAAAGCAGATCAGAGAACCAGCAGGCTACAAGAAAACCTGTTTTTCCACAAATTCCAGCCTCAGTGCTGAACTCCCTTTGCCATATTCCCAGCTCCTGCTGACTTGATCCTCCATCGTCCAGTGACAGCTCACGCTACCTCCTCAGCACCCAGCTGGCTGCTTGTGGAAAGCTGCATGACCAAAGTGGAATTGAGCAACTAGGATAAGAAAAAAGGGAGTCATTCCTCAGCATGCTTCAGGAAACTGACATCCCACTGGACTGGGCTTGGCAGCAGAACACCCGTGCTGAGACTGAGCAGCCCCAGGAAATCAGAAGGACATGATCAAAGGCTGAGGGAGGGTTTTCCTTAGCTATAACAACACCACGAGCCACAAGCCTGGTCACTCAAATGCAGAAGGCTGATCACTCAAATGCAGCTTTTTAATTACCAGTGACTTTGAAAGTTAGCTGGACACACAAAGCCCCCTCCTCTGCATCTGTAGAGCTTTGAAAATTCCAGCCGAAAGGATTCCCAGATTCAGCATTATCCCTTAGAGTTCCCACACACAGAAAATAAACATTCCAGCCAGATGTTAAAAATGCAAAGCATGTAAAATCTTCCCAATGCTGCCTACAGAAAGACATTTGAAAGTTTAGCAAGAGCTATCTTGCTCTTTTTTTTAAATTAAAAGATGAGAGCCTTGTCTCATTTCACCATCTCTGTCATTCTTCCCAGCACATAAACACTTCAGCCTACCAATTAAAAAAAAAAATCTACAACACACTGACTATTTTTAGGAGCATAATGGGTTAAACTGTACAATCAGAAATACCTTTGTTAAGTCAACAATGAAAATCTGATCCTTCAACAGCAGCACTGCTACGGAAGAGTTACAACAAAGGAACTTGAAGGTCAAATTGTTAATGAGGCAGAGAGGAGGGACAGGTGAGATAGAGCTCTCTGCCAACCTCGGCCAACATTTCCTAAGAGCCATGGCAAACTTTCAGAACAGGAAATTCTTCTTCTAGTTCCACACATGACGTTTGCAGTGATCAACAGCCTAAAGGGGAAGAAATAGCTGATATTAGTGGAAAAAAGCCAGTTTGCAAACAAGCAGTTCAACACCTTATCCTGAGCCAAGATCTTGGGAGCAAATATGTTTTTCTTAAAGTCAGTGATTTCAAAGAGGACTAGAATTAACAACATCCTGAGCCCCACCAGCCAGGAGCTTTAGGAAAGAAGGCTGATGACCCGTAGCCATTAAGGCCTGGCAGAAAAAGCAATAGTGGAAGCCAATTTTTAGAGCCTGCTGAGAGATTGTGGCACGGTCTGTTGGCTGCAGGAACACTGACTAAATATGAAGGTGACACTGTACCTTACTATAGATTCTGAAATACTAGCAGACAGGTGTGGGACACAAAAAGGAGAGGAAAGTCAGCTTTGAGAAAGTTAAGAGCTATGAAACACCCTCTAATCAAACTAGTCCCCTTTTGCTTATTTTGAACTGGAGCTCATCCACTTTGAAGTGCAGTAGAAGCCAACAGTAGCTCAGAAGGAGCTGTCAGAGATCAGAAGGAAACCGGAGGCAGAAGGCTGCGGTACGTACGTTGCACTGAGCAGCAGTGTCCATGTTCTTACACCAGTAGCCCGGACCCCAGACACAGGCATCATTCCCCAGGAGAGGCTCTTTAGCTGACTCACAGACCCCGAGTTTCTGGGAAAAGAGCAGCAGCACAGTCAGCACCTTTCCAATTGCACCAAGAGATCTCAAGTCCAGCCTTATGTCTGAGCTTCCACTTAAGTGAGAGGGGAAGCTGCGCTGAGGCAGCTGCAGGAGCTCCCACTGAGGTCACACCTGCAGCTGAACCAGCAGCCACGTAACCTGACCCAGGGGAGAGTTAAGTTACTGGAGCTCCTCGGTATCAAGTTTTGACAAACAGATCTTCTAGAGAGAGACCTTTCTCAAGAAATGTCACTTTAGCTCCCAGCACATTCAGGGCACATCACACCCTGTCACTGAACCTCAGCAGTGGACAACCACTGGCAGCTCTCTCCTCCTGCCCTTCCTTGTGCTGGGCTGGCAGTCAGACAGCTGTCCATTCAGGAAGCCCAGGCCTTGCACAAGGGGCTTGCTCCAAGCATTCAGCGTGCTGATTTTGATTCCAGCAGAGTTTCTGCATGCTGGGCACTGAAAGGCACCCAGGACAGTAGGCAGGACTGTATCAGAGCCTGCACTCAATAAAACCAAACTCACAATACTCACAGTGCAAACAAAAGTGGGATCCATCACCTCTGCCAAGAGTTGCACAACCACGGGTTCGTACTGTTCTACAAACTGCACGCACTGTAACAAAACACAGGGTGAGAGATTCTCCTGCTAAGGCCTCCGAAAGCAGAGGAATGCCAAACTACCCCAGACACCCCAACAACACACTCCACAAGGATAAAGCAGAGGCTTGAGCTCTGCACATGGCAGAGGAGTCAGGCACTAGTCACACAACTACATCGTTGTTTCTGCTAGCTCATACCTGCCTGCAGCTGTCTGTAGACAAGCTGTGAGGAGTTAAGGAATCACAAGGAAAAGAACCAAACAGGATAGGCTTTGGGAAAAGAACCAAGCAGAAGAAGCTTTGTCTGCAAAGCTTCGTCTCTGATCGTGGAGATCACGCCGGTCTCAAGAGGAAAGCACATGGAACCAGCTGGAGACAAACTTCCTGAGCAGGACAGCAGTAAGGACTCCTAAGCACTTGTGCTCACGTTATTCCCTCAGACAAGGCAACAGCAGGAGCACTTCCTGCCAGAACAGCCTCTCTCCCCCTAGTGGAGAGGCCGGCTCCAGAGCTGAGGAAGATGCTGCTGCTCTCAGCAGAGACAAACACCAATTAATAAAGCAACCACAGCTATTAAACAGCCTCACAGCAGGAAGAGCTGTTCCACAGCTGCTTTAAGCCTCTATAGTCTATCCCCAGTAAATTTACATGCAGTTGCCACTTGCTGACACTCAGCAGCCACCTAATAAGATTTTCAGGTAAATCTTGGTATCAGTGGTCTAACAGGTGTCCCACTGGAATTACACCAGCCTACTTTCAATTACTTCATTAATCCCCTGAGCAGGATCAGTGTTGAGGAAAAAAAAATGAAACCGTCAACTGTTCCCACCCACTGTTCTCAGAGGATTTCCAGGCAAACCTTTCCTGACTGCAAATTAGTACAACAATCCAGCCAGTCAATTCAGACCCTTAAAAGCAGACATCTATTCAAGGGGCTGCCAGCTCCCGAGGATGGGAACTGAGCAAACCTAATCCCCCTGCACCCCAAACTCCTCCCAGGCTTTAGCAGGGAAGGCTGTTACAAAAACACACAAGTGAAGCTGCTCTCTAGTTTTCCCAAATACTCTGTAAGATGTCCCTGCCTACAGCAGGGGGGCTGGAATTAGATAGTCTTTAAGGTCCCTTCCAACCCAAACCATTCCAGGATTCTGTGTTTCATCCTTCTGTTCATCTCCATCTGCCTTGCCCTGACTGGAAGGCAGGCTGCCACACAGCAAGGTCATTCAACTGCNTTTTCCCCCTCCTTTTTTTTTTTTTTTTTTTTTTTTTGTCTACTGCACAGGAGAAGCTGCTATGCTTTGGTGCTAGTTAGTAAAGAGAAAAACCTGTGAAGGATCAGGTTGCTGGACACAAGCCAGTCCCAGCTGCACCTGTGGACAGTTTGTCTCCAGCCAGAGACAAGGCATTTGGGCAAACACAGAGACCTCTGTTAGGAGTACCTGCACATTTATAGCTGAAGTAGAGACACTTGAGAGACGGACCTAAAATTAGCACATAGACAGAATATCAGATGAAACACTCAGAAAATGAGGTTAAGCATAACTGTCACTGTTAGGACCTACGTAAACCCAACAGATCACGAGGGACAGTTCCCAACCACCAAGACCATGGCTTTTTAGTCTGCCTCCTGCACAAACACCTTACCTGTTCACTGACAGACTCTGGTAGGAAGTGACAGACTTTTTCCAGTAAAGCTTCAATTTCAGCTGTCGTGGCATTCTTCTCCAGCTCTTTGTCTGCATAAGCCACCACCATCTTGCAGATATCACAGAAGCCATCTGCAGGTTTCACTACAACTGAGAAGGAAAATAAAAACCATACCAAACATCAGTGCTTGGGTAAAGAAAAAGAGAAGAAAAGAAGCAGTATCAGCAGCATCCTCCAAAGAGATCTCATCATAGGTGAACCAGCTCAATTTGAACACCACAGACCCCTCATCACCCACCTGGCAGCTGGGGAAGCTTGCTGGCTGCACAGCATTTCAGCATGACACACACAGCTTCAGGATTTGTTGCCTCCAAGAGCATGTCAATCACAGCCTGGCCATAGACCTCGATGAAGTCCTTGCACTGGTCCCTGACACCTCCCGGGAACAGGCGGCACACCACCTCCATCTCATGCACAATCTCCTCCTGAAGCACAGGGGAGCAGGAGTAAATGAGGGACAGAAATGTGACTCGGCTCATAAGCACACCCTTCCTGTCCCACCCAGGATAGAAATTTTGCTGTTGTGAAAACAGGCAATAAAATTGACTTTCCTTCCCCCTTCAGTGCAGCCGCCTCTCAGCCAAAGCAGAGGAGGGGTACAATGCCCACTACTCACACACCTCAGTCTTGTTGCTCTCCAACAGCCCAGTCACTTCTTTCACCATGGTCTCACAGATTTCACACAAGGAAAAAGCCTTCTCTTGAACTGAGGCCTTCTGAGTGCACAGAAGAAATACACAAACAATAAATCAGCACTGGGCCATATCTGACAGAGACAATTCTAACAGCATTTACCCAGCTGCTTGGTTTGGGCTGTATTCAAAAGGTCACACAGAACCCAAAACCAACCTCAAAGGTCTCAGTAAAAAGCCTGTCTGAATGAACAGGCATTTTGTATGACTAATTTTAAGACTACAACCCCCAGGCTGTACAAGGAGTTGAATTTAGTAAACACAAAGAAATAAGCAACCCCACAGAGACAGAAGTCAAGGGAAATATATAGTGGTTTTTAAAATAAATCAATGGAGGACAACATTTCCTAGAATTGAGAGCACCCTCCTGTTTGCAAAAATAACCTTTGGAGAAGCCAAGGTGCTTCTTCAAACTCAGAGCTTCAGCATTCTGACTCTGATCCCTCATCTGCACATGCACAGTGCTGCCCCATTTTTAAAAGGGATCAAAGTATTACTCCAAACAAAGAGCACAACTCAAACTGAGAATTTACATTTAAGGTGTCATTCAGAACTGCTGGAACAAGAGTTCTCCCTTCAGTCCTGAAGCATTACCTCGTAGCTTTGGCTCAGTGTAGGCTCTGCTGTTCAAACACATCAATCAGCTTTCCTACTTCACAAATCAGCATCAGAAACAAGAAAAGGCCAGGAACTTAGATGCAGGGAGACTTGGATTATTCTGTGCATGAAAGCTCATCTTTTTCACCTTGTTTGTTACACTAAAGCAAAAAGGAAAGCAAAGTACAAAAAGCCTATCTTACCTCCACAATTTCCATTTTCACCTCATGAACCACCTGAGCTGGCACCAGAGGCTGAAGGGGAACAGACTTCACAGAAGAACAGAACCCAACCATGGCACAAATGTCCTTTGGTTGCTGGAAAGAGATGTATAAGCAATTTTTAAAAGTCTAGAGGTCTCTGCCCTTTCTGCAGAGCCTGTGAGCAGGCACAGAGAACAAAATTTTGAAAGGGTCCAACACAAAGTTTCATGACTACTTCTACTCCAAGTATTGCCAAAGCATTTGATAAGGTTATAGGCAGGACAGCTACTGGATGGAATTCAGCAGTTCCTGTTAAAGAGGAAGAGGTTAAAAACCCCATTTAAAAAACCACGTACCACGAGCCACACTTTGCAAGCCCTTCAAAAGGAGTTGACTTAAGAGCTACCAACACCAAAAAAAAAAGCCACCAGCAGCATCACATCACAGTTGCATCCACAAAGCTGCTCCCCAGCTTCAAGTAATCACAGGAGAGGCCAATTATCCTGACTTCAGAGTTCACCCAAAAGCTGAAGGAAATGCCTAGAAGAACCTCTTTCCTCATCCACAAACTACCTTCTTTAAAGCTGCCAGAAACATCACATTCTGCAAACAGAAACAGTTTCTCGCATTACTGAACACAGCCTACAAGAAACAAAAGTTGATCTTGTTAAAACCCAAGCCTAACCATTTGTACTGCAACAATTGAACATGCAGTGTTCTCACAGGAAGAGAAAACAGCAAACAGAAACCAAGTCTGTAAAAAGGCTTTCTTTCTCGAAGAAATACTCTTCATACATTTCTTTTTTGAAACATACATTACTACACACACAAAGAAATGCCAGACATGAGGCAAACCCTTCTAAGGAGGATACCCAAAGTGAGAAAGGCTGCACAGAGTGAGACACAAAACTTTTATTTTCCCACCTAAAGTCTACTTAAACTAGAAAAGACACCCTTGGCCCTACAGGAATTAGAAGATCACATCTCACCCTGCTACAAGCTTCCTACAGCAGAGGCTTATCCCAGAGTTAATATTAACACATCATGCCACAATCTCATGCACAGGCAAAGCAGC
Source organism: Chloropsis cyanopogon (assembly GCA_013400585.1). Taxonomy (NCBI): domain Eukaryota; kingdom Metazoa; phylum Chordata; class Aves; order Passeriformes; family Irenidae; genus Chloropsis; species Chloropsis cyanopogon. Next base: position 269,040 of record WEZZ01029446.1, read on the forward strand.
ACCTCAGAGACACTGTGCTGCTTCAGACTACTCCAGGCAGCACCCTCAAGTCAAGCCCTTTGTTTCATGCATTGTAAGAAGCAGTTCCAGGTATTAATGTTACAGCAACACCCACATACACACGTTCTCTCACGGAGAGATGACAGACACAAGGTCCCACAGGACAGGTTAAATTAAAAGCCCAAATTGCTCTAGGATGCCTTCATCTTTTCAGTTATATACTTCAAGCATCTATACCATTGTCCTAGATTTAAAGGTGAACCAAGGAAAGACCTGGGGACAGCTTTGCTCAAGCCCTTTTGAGCCCAGACTTTAAACCAGCGGCTGTCAGGAGCCACTGGCATGCTTTCTCCACATCTATCCTTCTTCTATAAGAGGGAGGATATTTTCTGCTCTACTGGCCAAAGAATAATCAAGTTGAAATCTTAGTAGCACAAAGTGATATCTGGAGGTGGAAGTGGGACTGATGCACTGGAGGAAGCCTTGAGTCTCTGTTTCAACCACATAAATATCCCTTGTATCTGTCAGCACTGAGCACAATCACACCAAGTGTACAGCTAAGAGAGCAAGAAGTGAGCTACAAGCCCTTTAAGAGCAAAGGGTGAACTACAGGCAGGCTATCACCACAGGCAAGTTGCTCACCTACCTGATCCTTCTGTTGGCAGGGGAGATTGGAGACAGAGGAAGAAAGGAGAAATTGAAGATAACAGTTAAGAGAAAAAACACATCAAGCACTTGGAACTGAATATATTCTTTGCACAAAGATAATGGAATATGATACAGTCCCCACCCCAAAGATCCTCAGGTACAGCAACTCACATTTAATTGCACAGTGCTAACCAGCATTATTCATCTGCAGTTATTAAGGCATCCTGGACAAGACTACCTCCACAGAGTCTGGACAACACTGAGATGCACACAAGGTGTAATCATATTCCAATTTCAGGTATTAACAACACACTGCATTGCAATGCTTAGAATGAGAAACTGATGTTGGAACCAACATTCCCTTCCCCCCAAAATGTTTAAGAAACAGGATGAGCTTCTAAGAAAGGCCCTGCAACTGGATACAAAAAAGGCCACTATGTTGCCAAATTCAGGTTCAAGTCAGCTACATATTCACCTGTAATTTGTTACATCACCCGTGGCATCTACAGACGGCACTGAGGAAAGGTTTAGCCTTTTTTTTTTAAAGGCCCTCAGCTCTCAACACCTCAGCTAAAGAGGTGTTGTGTATGAGGTAAATGTACGTTGCTGCAGAAGGTACCACTCACTTTCCATGGCTCCTGTCCAGAGCCCAGAGAGGAGGAACCATCAGACAGCAATTCCAGAAGGATGTGTAGCCTTGCTTCCAGGAGACACCTTATCTCTCACACGTGAACTGATTTTGCAATACCGTGACAAAGCCAACTCTAACACCCTTAACACAGTGTTGGGGGGAGGGGGGAAGTGGTGTAAGCACAGGACTGAGATAAAAGAATATAAAGGAACGTGTGTAATGTATTTTCATATTTCAAAGGATCAGAGTGCCTTTTGCACTGCAGAAGTGGTTCTAAAATGGAAGGAAACATGCTAAAGAAAGCATCCTGAAACTGAAATTACTATCCAAAAAGCAGCAAGTTCAAAGCATTAACACCAAGACTTACAGAGCAAGGGCTCTCCCCAAAGTTTTACTGCAGTGCATGTTTCCTGTTTCCAAATGAGTTAGCTACACAAGCCAGAAAAATGAACTGAGAGCAAATACTGCACTCTGCTGATCTTACCATGTGCATCATCATCTGGATGGCCAAGTCAGAATACTCAGAGATGTAGGTCTTGCACTGCAGAAAGTGGGAAAAGAAACTCTCATGACTATTAAACCACTGTGCTGTAGAGTTCATCTAGAATTTTCTATTACATCTCAAGGTATTGATCTACCTGCTCTACTGCATAACAACAGGTCTTTCAGAGCTTGGCCCAAATACAAGATGGCATTTCAGGTTACAAAACTGCTGCCCAGGTAACTGCTTAACCTTTTCTCTTCCTCTCAGGGCAAAAAGCCCCGTCCCCCCATTGATGCAACCACATAACCTACCCAGACCATTTTTGTGAAAAAGGCCTTTAAGGGCTAGAAGCAATCTGGAGTCCTTCTCCTGCTCCCCAGTCCCACACATCCCACCCAACTTTCCTGACCATGAAGTTTACAATTTCAGTGTTGTTACTGTTATACTGGGTTAAAACATGCAACAGGAGTCACCTTTGTGATACCGAATAGAGAATATGACCAGGGGATTAAGGCACTGAGCAAACTACTTTATGTTTGCTTACAGGAACAGAACTTTTCAATAAAAAAGGACAATTTACCATATCTGACATCCCAGGTCCCAAATGGTCACACTCCTCCTTGGCATGAGCAACCAAAGACTTCACAAAAGAGGAGTTTGTCTTCACAGCTTCCTGAACATCAGTGACCAGCTGAATGCAATCTTGGCACACATCCCCACTCGCCTGGACAAAGAGGGAAAGGAAACTCAAGCTGACACAACTTCACATGACATGTTTCAGAAGCTCCTGTTACTACCAAGTTTTACAAGCTATTCTGAGCTATGTACAAACCTTAACAAACACTCTAGAGAATACTTTGAAGCCTGAGATAGTAGACAAGCCACTGCTGGTGTGTGCACCAGCCACTAGATGGAGATTAAGTACCTACTTGGCTCCAAAGCCGAGATAATAGTTAAGATACCCAATCTTCAAATCTCTTGGTTTTGTTACAGACCACAGTGGGGAGGTTTCTAAATCTGGCATAGATCCTACCTGCTCCACCCAGAGCAGCTTGTTCTCACCCCACTGACTGCTCAACTCCCACACCCCAGCTTGCTATCAACACTCAGCCTCTGCACCCAAGTTCATTGCCTCATCTATTCCCCTCTGTCAACTATTTGTTCTTTTCCAATCCAGTCTGTCACCCCTACATTCAGAGACAAATGCATGCCCTGAGGGGCACAGCTAGCAGGTTACTCAAAATACGGGAAGAGCTGCTCTTTCTTTGAACCCTGGTGCCAAGCTTTCTCTCAGAAGAAATAATTTCCAGCAAGATCTGCTTGATTACCACAGTCCTGGATGGCAACAGCACAGCACAAGACTTGCCTTTACAGACTGTAGAACTTAGCCCAAGATTATACAGATGGTCCACTCTAGAACAGCCCTGGCACCCTCACCTTAGGCTTCTGCTTGGGCTTGTCCTGAGGGTAAAGGAGAAGAGGCACGTTAGCGATGAACGGGGATGCCAGCTCGGAGAAATCCAGCTCTGGGATCTTATTGGTCTGGAGCTGTTTCTGGAGCTTCATTGCTGCAAGGTGCTTCTGAAGGGACTGGCACAGGGCCAGGGCACTGCACACAACCTCGGGTTTGTCCTGCGGGAGACAAGATACACACAGAAAGCTCCACACTGATGTCACTTTTAAAGTTCAGAGAGTCACTCAGCTGAAATGTGGTAAGACAGGGAGAATGTTTCATAGCAAGGAAGGAGTCTTCAAACTAACAGTACCAGTGATCCACAAAGGATTGAAGGATCATATGGACAATCTCAGGCAGAAGATAAATTCATCATCAACAGGAGCACACATTTTAATACCAACAGCTATTGGAAAATCATTATCTACTTACGAGCTCTTCCTTGAGCATATCCATGATGACTGGTAGGTAGGAATCCACAATTTCTTTGCACTCAGAGACAAGGCCTGGGTCAGGAAGAAACTCGCACGTCTTTTCCAAGTAAGAACGGATCTCGTCCTATGAAAGATGAGGTGAGCAGAGATAGACTACATCTCTCTCTCAAATGCTTCTCCTTTCATTCCCAAAATGCACACTAGAAAGCCTGAAACAAGCTCCTCGGACTCAGGTAGCAACCAGCAAAACTAGAACGAGGTTCTACACTACAGATATATTTTCCCCAGTTCTGAACCTTTGATGAGACCCTGCCACAGCACAAATGTCTCACACTGCTTGTGTGGCCTGCACAGCCCGGCCTCACCAGAACAGAACACTTACAATTAAGAGGAGAAAGTGAACTTCTGGCCTCATGGGACAGTGATTTGTTTATACAAAGTACTCACAGGTTGGCAAAAGAAAAAGGGAAGCAGTGCCCACAAACCAAAACAAAGGCCACTTGGTGTAACCACCCACTCCTAGAGACTGCAGTAGCCCACCTTTTGATACTGGTGCCCCACTGGCACAAGAACAACTTTATTAAGCATCTACAGTCAACCAAGGATGTGTTAATGCATGGGAGGTTCTGGAATTTGCTAATTTCTAAACCAGCAGAGGCTGTTTAAAAGCCTTTTCCCATGCACTCTAGTCCCTTTCAACATCTGCTGCTTATGTTAGGAAAACAACACAGACTCCTCTTCCACCCCCTCACCATGAGATCTTGAAAGCAAATAGTGTTTTGGGGTGAGGAGAAAAGGAGCTCTGCTTACCTCAGTGCCATTATCCTTTAAAACTTTGCCAGCAACTGTCACAAGCTCCTTACACAAGTCACAGGGAATACTGCTCTGGAGGGAGAAGCAGAGAGTCACTTGGAGAAAGAATTAAGTGCCTGTAAGAGCAGAGTGTGAACAACAACACGAAGAACAAACACCACACCTGGAATTAAGGAAGAAATACTGCTTGAGGCCAGGGTGGGAAGAGGTATTTTTAAACAAAGAGCAAGGCTATTTCAAGCACGTCCAGCTACAGTTTCATCAGTAAACCAATGCTGTATGAAGAAGCTGGCATGTCCATTTCACCTCCTCTCAGTCCCTTGAAATATAAAGTCGATTGCCCCAAGATGCCTTCTCCTGTCACCTTTTCCTTCAGAGTTCACACTTGCTAGAAATCTTAGAACATTTCAGGTTGCTTCAACCATTGTAGCTGTGCTCTGACATTCCTCCCTTCCTCTGCTTTTCCTTAAACTGAAGTATCTCTGCACAGACATAGCCCAATGTGGACTGAATGCACCTGTAAGTAAAACACCTTTTTCTGCCCTAGAAAACTGTGAAACAATACCCAAACTACAGCTACATCTAGTAAAGCAGCCCTCACATTCAGTGCAAATGCAAAATGAAAAGCTGCACTACATGTAACATTTGTACAATTATTTACTGTCATGCCTTCCATAATTTAGCATATGTTGCATCTTTCTGGGAATTTTAATCTTTGAGAAAGACCTAAAGAACTACACATCCTTTTCATAATAATTGCTCAAGTTCAGAAAATACTCCTATGAATTAGGAGTCAGTAATAACACAGAGGAACAAGTGAAATCCACTAGCTCCATTCCATACATTGCTGGGTGATTGTGCAACAGGTCACGGGAGAAGTCAGCAGACAAGTTGTGCAAGGCAGAGCAGTGAAACCTCCATCCAGCACCCAAATTACGGCACAGCAACCTCGGAGGAGGCACTTAACTCCAACCAGAGACTTGAGAAATCTTCCTCAGCATGTGGAAAGCAGCCACCAGAGCCCCAGGTGGGCCTGGGGGCTCTCAGGGGCTGGCACTTACCACGGCAGGCTTGTTCCAGACGTTCTGCTGGCAGTGTTTCACTGCCCCGCACTGCGACGCCGTGCGGATGCTCTGGCACCACACCTCCGGCCCCTTGGCACACTCCTTCTGCCACAGCACAGGGCTCGCCACAGCTGCCAGAGAGAGCAAACTCCATCAGCCCTTACAGCTGCAAAGCAAGCAGCTGAACACCACACACAACAAACACCTGTTATTCGTGTTTTAAGCACACTGACCTGTCCCAAACACGGGTTACAGAGTCCAAGAAAAACAACCTGGAAAAGCCGTAAAGGTTGAACCGCCCGAGTCTCACCACCTCAGCAGTCTGTTCCCCCATCATCCACCTTTTGTAAAAAAAATTTTAAATCCCAAAACCTCACTTTGTTTAGCACACAAGAACTGCCGGATTATTTGAAACAGAAAATTGTAAACTTCATTATTTGACTTCTGCTCACTACAGAAGTCTACCCTACAGACAGCTGATTCCCAAAGCTACAACCTCCCTGTTCTCCTGCCCTACTGGCACTTCAGCTCTGAACCAGCTTGTAATTGGTGTCTGCATTCCTCCTCCCACATGAAGCATCCTGTTCTCACACAGCAAGTGAGAGAGTGAGGAAAGAAATCAGATTAGGAGCCACCACAATGTACACATTGCATGCAAGACTTCAGAGCAGGTAAGACCAAAACACTGACCATAAACAGAAAGCTTTAAGAATGCTCTTAAGGGATGTTCTATCATACTTTTTAAACCCACTAAATCTATTTAGAGATCCTTTTTTTCCCTCTTTGTCAGGTCTTCAACTGTGTACAAAAAAAAGGGGGTGTACCAGTCCTTTTTTGGACATTACCTCCCATCCCATGTTGGACTGCCATGCAACCCCTAGAGCTTTCAAGTAAGATACAGAATATCTTTTCTGGACAGTCTTGGTAAAGAAATGTCCAGATCCAGGAATGTAAAGTATCTGCACCATAAGTAATCAGCAGGACAAGTGAATCAAACACATGTTTTTGCTGACTTTCCAAGCTTCTTTTTTTTTTCAATTGTGCTGTCTGGACCTGACACCCAACTTCTCCCCATTTCTAAAACCATCCTATCTGTCAGAAGCTCTGTTTCCTCAGGAGACAATGCCCTACATTGCACTAATCAATCAAGAAACAACTCCTAAAATCCTACAGCAGGCAGGCTCCAAAGAAATCCACCACAGTCCAAGCCTACAAGGCACTGCTGCTGAACTTCACAAAAATTTAAAAAAAAAAAAATCAAAAAAACCCCATAAACCTGACCTGTTCAAACCTATTAGCTGTACAGGTGTTCTCTTTACATCACTGCTGTCTGCACATCACAAAACCCTGTAAAATGACACTATCAACCTCGAGGCAGTTCAGGTGTTTCATTCCTATGAAGCTTCTCCAACAAATGAACAATCCCCTTCCCATTTCTCATGTCTTGCTCCAGGCAATTAGAGGATCGATTCAAAGCTGAACTGCCAGTGCACCTACAAGGTCCACAGCCACCACTCAAACAGCCAGATAAACACTGCTTTAGAGGTGGCATTCTGCAGCCTTCTCAGCTCTTGATTTATAAAGCCTGTTTACACTGGACTTCAGAGGAATGACCCATTTATTTTAAGAAAAACGTGCTCTGCACGCCTAATTTTTTACACAAGAGCTTGAAGTTTACCACCCTCTCTCCCAGTAAAAAGTCTTCATTGCATATTATTCTTGAGCAGGACAGCACACTGGGAGACTGCAGGAGTAAGACTTCAAAGCTTCTAACAACGTATAGTTAGCAAAATATTTACAGCCTGTTCTAAACTCCGGCATTATTGATCTGGAAGCCCTAAGAATAGTTAATTTTCAAAGTCAGAGTGGCCAGCCAAAGAGCTGTCAGCCCTGGCAGGGTGACAATAAACAGGAATACACTTGGTTGAGGGAAAGTTATTCTTCCCTTTCAGATTCTGGCACTGAACAGTGGTAGGAAAGCTCTGGAAGGCAGAGTCAAGCTCTGAATGAAGTCAGTCAAGACCTTGACTTCAAAGAGTGGAATCAAGGATTCCCAACTATTTACAAGTACAGCTTTTAACCTATGCCTTTATCAAAAGACAATTACCCCTCCTCCATTGAAACATACTGTAAACTACAAAACTGAGCTATACAACTTCAATAACAGTTATTCCAAGCAGACTCTCAAACTCTTGATTTAGGAGTGTTTTAAAGCCAAATGGAGGCCTTGATGCTGTAACTTGCATTGGTTTGCTCAGGCTCGTAGTGAGCGTTCAGCTTTTGTTTGATTTTTTACTTTTAAGATCCTGTCACTGTATGACTTTTCAGATCTGTACCAGCTTCAGCACAATGTCTTGCTCCCTCCTCCTCACAGCCTTAACAATAGACCATTATTAAGTGCATGGCAGAAACACTATGCTCCACATGTATTTTTAGTTATCAGCTTTGCTGGCTGTGTGCCAAGACAAGTCTAAATTTTATGTCTTCAGTACAGATCTTTCTGGTCAGACAGTGATTAAGCAAATTCATTTGTCAGGGCCACACATGGCTGGCACATTTTAGAGCAGCTACAGAACAAAGATGACACACACTCATCAAGGCTTCTTTTCTGACACTTTCCACAGTGACCTCAAACACAGTTAATTTTTTACAAGTTTGCTCTGTCTTATGGGGAAGTACTTCTGTTTGAAATTTTATATCTGATACGAAAGGATGTACTTTCATTGCAACAATATCCACTCTCCCTTCCTGAACATCCTGGGAAAAACAAAAACAGAACCAAAAAAACTCTGCATTTATTCAAATCCTGGAGATTCAGAAAAGAATAGCTGGGAACTCTCTACTGTTACCACTTTTTCCCTTTTAACTTGTTCTCCTATTTATTAACTATGAGACAGAATTTTCCCCTCATATATGAACTTACATTACATCAAAAGCAAAGGTGCCAGCGAAGTGTGTTAAGACCTTGTGCTATCTCAGAACAAACAGTTTTGAGTTTTGACTCTTCCCTCCAAATAGGCTTTGCTACAAAAGGAGCAACACCTTAACATGGTATTCCACTTCCCCAGCACAGCAGCAGCCCAAGAGAAAGCAAAGCACCATCAGTTACCTCACACAGCTCTCAGTGGAAAAACCAAAGGGAATTACTTTCTTTGTTATCTCTGGCATCTCTTTATTTTATATGTTGTTCTTTACCTAAGGTCATCTACTTTTTAGTAGATTTCTCCTTTCTCTGTAGATCTACTCTCAACAGTCACATCAGGCCCACCAAAACCTGACCCCCACCCCGTTTTCTGAAGTTCTTGCAAGTCACTTTTAGAGCACCCAGCAAGTTTATCGGTGAAGGTCAAGGTGTTTCTTTATTCCTCCTCTTCACTGGCTTCTCCCTGCTTGAACCACTTCAGATGCGGCTTCTTCAATTGAAGAAAAAAGAGCTTTTGTTTTACCAAGTTTATCCTAACATACAGACACAGATTTGGGAAGTACAGGTGATGGCCCCCTCAGAAAATATCACCTTTTCCACTCGGCTTATAGAGCCATGCATGTGAAAACACAGCTCAGCTCCTCACTCCTCTCCAGGCAACAGGAACCTAAAAGGAAGGAAGCTGATAACGTCTGGATTACCATTCTGCAAGGACAGCTACAGGAAAATTGCTAGGCAATTACCTTTCTTGGGAAACACCTTCCCTTCCCTCAGGCATTTGTCTCACTCCTCTTCCACAGAGAGCCAGTCTGAATTTTTCCCCCTAGATTCTCAGAAAAACATCCTAAGAAATCCCCTCCAAAGCTGCACTGAAGCTACAAACGAGACTTACAAGTTAACCCCTTATGTAAGCACCAATGAACAGGGATTCTGAGGGGCCAGACCAGATTCCCTGAAGAGCCAAAGGATGAACCAGAAAACTACCATCCAGAACACAAAGAAATTCATCCTGGAGACTCCAGCCCCCTCCAGACCCAACTGCTAGAAAAACCCTTGGTTACAGACAAATTAACCTGTAATTTGGAAAAAAAAGATACACGAGGAAAGTGCTGAGCTGCTGCTCAATTCAATGTATTGAAGTAAAATGTGAAGATCATTTAGGGTGCTGTCAACTCTTATGCTTTTGTGACAGTCCAACCTGCCTAAGAGTATTAACCTATTCATCAGGAAGGATGCCATTTCCCAGGCTGTCCTGTAGAAATGTTAAAAAATAAAATTCATTATCTTCCAGAGACACCACAGACCAAGCAAACGCATCAGCCTCTGCCATCTGTACTCTGCTAGATTCTGACTTCTCCCCACGTCCTTTGAGACTTGCAAAAGCAGAACTTCTTCAAGTTAAAGAAGTCAAGAGGGATCAGCTTCTCTTCACCAAAGTTTACCAAGTGTCAAGAAGTGAAGGAGTGACCCCAACCTGAAGTTATCTGCAGGGCTCAGTACTCCACAGCCTCTCTGCTCAGTTAATGAGTACAACTTCAAAAGTTGTAACCACATCACACACCAGTGACTCTTGCCAGAGGGCTCCTACGCCTCTGGATTAATGAGGCAGTAAAGTGACCATAACATTTGAGGGATTACAGGCAATTTGAAGGAAAAGTGGAGGAAATGTGGCTAGCTGTTACCAGCATTCCAGTTAAAAATGAGTTTAAAATTATCTTCCTGTCCAATATCTACTGATGAAAAACCAAGCTTGAAACATTTCTCACTAGCATGACAGGCAAGAAGTAAGTTGGGAGTTAACACCACAACCAGGCTCTTCCTCAAATTTGGGAACTCATTCTCATTTTGGCACACTGCCCCTGCCTCAGGTGCTCCCTTGCTTCCCTCACCAGAACACAAGACAGCAAGAGCAGCAGCGTGTGTGGGTACAAGCAATGACAATAAAGTGAAACAGAGTGGAGAAGTGGATGAGCTGGGACAGTAAAAGCACCTCTGCTGGCCCAGTCAATCGTCCCAGGTAACTGCAAAGGTTGCAAAAGAAAAATTTCCAAGTTGGCCAGATGCTGCCACGCCAGGCCTGACTGCTGCCTGAGATTTTTCCATGGCAGAATCCAGAAGAGATAAGTGAGTGTTCCAGGACACCTGGTAGTCAGCAGGAGAAAGTGGCCCCATACAGTATGCTAAGATATTCCCAAAAAGTTATCAGCAGCATTTTTCCCTGCAGCAGATGCCTGCACAAATACTCTGACATGCTTGGGGCATACTTGTGGTCTGTCTCCATTCTTTCTGGTTTTGTTCTAAGGTTTTTTTTGGGGGGACCCAGGGGACAGATTTCATGTGAGTCTCTGCAGAAATCCTGTATTTATCATTCCTTTTTCACTAGGTAAATATATACACAACGCAAAGATGGGAAAATCTGCTATCAGCCACCTGAAACCAAACATTGCCCCAGGACCAAATACAGAGAAGCACTGCCCTAAAATACATACACACACTTCAAAGTAGCCTTTTTAATTGCACAGGAACTCTGATATTTTAGTAGCAGCAAACAAATTGCATTTAAAAGCTGCTCCATCAAAAAAAAAACAAACAGAAAGTGAGTAAATTATTTAAAAAAAACCAAACTCTTTTTATGTCATAGAGTTCTAAGGCGTTGCCCCAACCTGCTTTGAGGAATCAGATATACACGAGACACCGAAACAAAAACCCATGGCAGGCAGCAGTAACTGGTCCTNAGCAGCAGCGTGTGTGGGTACAAGCAATGACAATAAAGTGAAACAGAGCGGAGAAGTGGATGAGCTGGGACAGTAAAAGCACCTCTGCTGGCCCAGTCAATCGTCCCAGGTAACTGCAAAGGTTGCAAAAGAAAAATTTCCAAGTTGGCCAGATGCTGCCACGCCAGGCCTGACTGCTGCCTGAGATTTTTCCATGGCAGAATCCAGAAGAGATAAGTGAGTGTTCCAGGACACCTGGTAGTCAGCAGGAGAAAGTGGCCCCATACAGTATGCTAAGATATTCCCAAAAAGTTATCAGCAGCATTTTTCCCTGCAGCAGATGCCTGCACAAATACTCTGACATGCTTGGGGCATACTTGTGGTCTGTCTCCATTCTTTCTGGTTTTGTTCTAAGGTTTTTTTTGGGGGGACCCAGGGGACAGATTTCATGTGAGTCTCTGCAGAAATCCTGTATTTATCATTCCTTTTTCACTAGGTAAATATATACACAACGCAAAGATGGGAAAATCTGCTATCAGCCACCTGAAACCAAACATTGCCCCAGGACCAAATACAGAGAAGCACTGCCCTAAAATACATACACACACTTCAAAGTAGCCTTTTTAATTGCACAGGAACTCTGATATTTTAGTAGCAGCAAACAAATTGCATTTAAAAGCTGCTCCATCAAAAAAAAAACAAACAGAAAGTGAGTAAATTATTTAAAAAAAACCAAACTCTTTTTATGTCATAGAGTTCTAAGGCGTTGCCCCAACCTGCTTTGAGGAATCAGATCTACACGAGATACCAAAACAAAAACCCATGGCAGGCAGCAGTAACTGGTCCTGCTTCCCCCACAGACACAAAACCAAGATGTCCCTGCATTTTATAGCAGAAAAGCCCTCCCTGAAATAGCACAGCCCAGCCTCCCGGGCAGCCTCAGCTGACATCAGGTGACACATCCAGTTTTGCTGACAAGCCGCCTCTCTCTCCCCACCCTGCACATCGCCTCGGTGCCCGGAGCGGCCAGGGCACAGAGATGCCGCCCCGGGCTCGGGCAGCGCGGCGGCTCCGCCCGGCGGGACCGGGGCGGGCAGCAGGGCTGGCTCAGCTCCTCCAGACACAACCAACACAGCCCTTTCTATTTATACCTGCCCGGCAAACAAGGAGGGGATTGTGCAAGGGCAGGTTGGCACGGGGCACATGACGGCTGCGCTATCAAAGCACCGGCTTCGCTATGCAACAGCCTGACCGCGCCTCACAGCCAGCTGCTCCTCCGAGAAAACACAGAATTTATTTCTACATCATCGCAGCACCATTTAGGTCGGAAAACACCTCCAAGATCACCAAGACCAATCACCACCTCGCCATCCAGAGCAGAGCACTGAGTGCCAGCTCTGACATTTCCTGAACACCTCCAGGGACGGTGACTCCGCCGCCCCCCGGGTAGCCCATGGCAGCACCTGACAACCCTTTCTGAGGAGGAATTCCTCCTGATTTCCAACCTGGACTGAACTCTCCAGACCCTCTCCAGCACCTCAGTGCCCGTCCTGCAGTGAAGGCCCAGAACTGGACACAAGATTGGAGGCGTGGCCTCAGCAGTGCCCAGCACAGGGGACAGTCACTGCCCTGGTCACGCTGGACACACCATTGCTGGCACAAGACACCTTCCACTCGTCTCCTGATTTGATCTGCAGCTTGGCCTTTTCTTGTTGGAAACCACACTCATAGCATGACAACCCTGCAAACTACAGGACAGTCCAATTATCTGCTTTATCCATAGCCTCAAAAAAATTCAAGCCAGGCTAACTCAGCCTACAAATTTCCTGTCCCCAGATGTTCTTTGCTAGAGGAATTACACATTAACTTGAATCTGCCTTCCTTACAAGGTTTTAAGTCTACTATTTTAGGGGAGGGGGGATGTGAAAAAAACATATCCTCAAAGTTTTTACTTTCCACTCCCAGCTTAACTTTTAATTTAGCAAAAGAGAGGAAATACTCAGTTAAAGAGAAACTGAGTCCTGCTTCTACAGCACTCCCAGCCTTTCTCCTCCCTGCCTGGCCTCAAAGACATGGAATAATCAGAGTGTGCATCAGTAGTCTGGAGATGCCAGGACCTGTACACCCTGCTTTAATTCCCCCCTGTCTCCCTTGAAGGGAAGATGCACAGAAGCCCTGTAAGTAGGTCAACCAAAAACCCTCACGGCCTGTAAGGCAGCCAAGTGACTCCATTAGGATCTGACGAGGGTGGCTGAATTTTCGCACAGCTAATTAGCGAGCTCGGCAGACAAAAACGGTGTTGCAGGCAGTCACAGCAAAATCTTCAGGAAAATCTGCACGGGAGGGGAGGCAATGAGCGTTCGTAACAGAGCCCTGATGAAAAAAGACAGCTGCTTATTTGTGCTAAAAGAGTGAGTTCCCAAGGAAAAACAGGTCTGACTAGTCCCCTGCTGCCCTCAGCTGCGTAACATGCCTTTAGCAGGCAGGCCAAGTGAACTCTCATTGCTGAACTGGTTTCTCATTACAATTTCCCTAAACACACTAATGGGAAAGCTGCCGGACACTTCAAGGTGAAGCCTTTTCACTTTCAAAGCACAAGAAACTGCAATGATTTCAGCAATTTGGAAGCAGTCCCAGAAGGAGTGGCAGCTGATGGCAGCTAATGCAGTGCAGAGCAGACGCAAAGGACACTGTGAAAGCACATAAACATGCTGAGTGAAAGCTGATATCTGCTTCCTGCCTGAAAAGTCTGAGATAACCCATTAAACTGTCCACATATCAGCACATTAAATATTATCAGTATATCTAGGGGAAGGTGTCCCTGTCCTCGGCAGAGGGTTGGAACTACAGGACATTTAAGGTCCCTTCCAAGCCAGGCCATTCTACGATTTTATGACATTAAAACTACAATGAAGTACAAGAGTCACGTACAATCATGAAAAAATTCACAGGGTTATTCACTGCACTATGCCAGCTGATTACTCCTGTGGCCTTTAAACAGCCAGTCGGGCTTTTTTTTTTTTTTTCCCACTGACTTTTGAAATGGTGCAGGTTAAACTTGCGAGCAAATAAGCTTAAATATTAAAATAGTCTAATTTAGAAAAAAATTCCCCATGTAATTGTGCACATCACTGTCTAAGTCCTCACATTTTGGGGTTTCTAGTTATTCCATCCCACAGCCTAAAGGCGTATTACCACTCCTCAGACTATGAATAATTTCTGTACCTCTGTCCAGATTCTGTAATGTACACAAGTATCGTATATTCCGATCCTACAGCTAAAGGGAGACGATCATCCATTCCCCCCATCGCTTTCACCTCAGCAACAACAGGTAACGAGACAGCGAGCAGCAAAACCAGTGGAATTTTCCGCACGGAGCAGGAGATCCTAACGCAAAAACACAACAGCAAAGGCAACCTCCCTCCATCTGCAAGAGGATTAGCAGCCATCTATCCCTGAAGAGGCGGAGATAAACACCGCTGCCGGCAGGGAAAACACAGTCCCTCGCGATTGTCCCCGCCGAGCTGGGCTCTGAGCTGCCCGATCCGTGTCCGCACATCCAGCACGGCTCCACAGCGCAGTCATTTCCCCCCGGCACCGGGAACGGCCGGCTCCTCACGGGGACTCCCCCTTCTCCCTGCCTTTCCCTGGCGCTATTTTTGGGCGACTCTCCCCCCCCCCGACAAACACAGCCTTTCCACCAATATCCACCCCGAAGGCGCCCTTGAAACCCCCACCCTCCCTCCCTCCCTCATCGCTGCCTCCTCAGTTTGGGATCCGGGAGCGGGTCCTGCCGGGGGAACACCAACAGCCTTAGGACCGGCCTTCGCCCCCTCCGCGCTGCCCTCGTCCCGCGCACGCTGGGCGCTCA